>ML677392.1:10780346-10952498 GCA_007922305.1 Dermatemys mawii | reverse complement strand
TGATTTTTGGTCATGGTTGCCTAATGTTGATGACTGGATAAAAACCTCTCATAAAGGGAGGAATCTATTTTGTATTAATAGTATTAGTTATAGGATTGTGTTTTTGTTGTGTTATCAATTGTATTCCATTGTTATGTCAACAAACCCCACCCAGGAGACCTAAGCTAGCTCTCCTCCCCGATAGAATGTAGAAGAAATCATCTTTAAAGAGGAAGGAGTTGTTAAGAAAATGATTGTTAGGAAAATGTAACTTAGAATGTTGTAGTATGATTTTAAAATAACCTTAGATTTATAATCTCACTCCCTGTATATGTACTATTGACCCCTAGTTTAACATGCATTTTAAACTTGCATTCACCCTGCCACAGATGTGCAGGCATCATAGTGTCTAAGTACCCCTAAGTGTTTTGAACCTCCTGTTTACCAGACATGTAAATGAAATAGATTAAGACCAACAATGGATGTAATAGCCATTAAGTGTTCCCACCTGTGTAAGTGGATTGAAAGTCCCCCTCCCTTATCAACACAGGGGTATAAAATATCTAAACACACATGTATTGAGTTGAGCCAGTTGTTTGGGTGATAACCCCTTCTGACTCCTTATTGCTTGCAATAAATCTTGTTTTTCCAGAAGTCTACTGAGTTATGCCTGTCCTTTGAGGTATATTGGACTGAACTCCAAAGGAAATAAGCAGTTTTTGCAACAATTACTTGTTCTGGCAGGATCTGAGACTACTTTGAGTTGGAGTGTCCTGGTCTGTGGAGAGTGTGATTCTGACGATGATCTCGGTGAGGCTTGGGAGAGATTTCTTTCAGGACATGATCCCCATTAAACACGGATTGTAATTGTCTGATGATACCCCAAATGCGGTCCAGTGTGTGGCAGTAGATGACAATTAGTAGTGTGAAGTCTGTGGCTTTTCCCCCCTATATTGAATTAGGTTCTCATGGGGTATTTGGGTGGCCTGTTCCATGATGCGATCTACTTCTCTGGTGGAGAGTCATTGCTTGGTGCAGGCAATTTTAAGTGTGTATCCCAGACTTTCTCTTTGAAGCAAATTCTGTACTATCTGGGTGCCTGGCTGTAGATAACAGATTTCTTGGCATGTCTTGATTCATGAGTTTCTTGTAGTCATTTTATTTAGCTTAGACATGCTCATTACTGTTAGCATATAAGCCTTTCTGTCAGTCTGAGATAGAATTTTGGGTTTGACTCTTTGATACTAATATGCGTAAACAAAGGACAACGTATGTTGCTTTTTCCTAGTCAGCTGGATTTTTTAGTACAATGGGAACAGATAAGAGCAGTTAAAGTGTTACTCAGAGCACACTTTAAGATTGCCGCAACCCCTATATCAAGGCAAGGTCAAGCAACCAGTGTGGGGTGGGGGGGAAGCAAAGGAGCTTGGGGCCAAAGAATAAAACACTAAAAAACCCAAAGAAATGCCCATCCCTAACCGCAGCACAACCTCACTCCTTACCCCTCCCATGGGGTATAAAAGGGGTGGGATGAAGACCCCAGACCCAAAATGGAACATGATCCTAAATTGTAAGGGGTGGGACTGTGGGTGTGCATTGCAGGTATATTTGGGCCCACTAAAAAGGAGGAGGGAGGAATAGGAAATGGGGAAAATGGGAATGGGGAGAAGGGAACAGGGACACAGGCAAGGCTCTGCAGCATCAGAGCTGGGGAGGGAGACAGCGGGTAAATGCTCTGCAGTGTCAGAGTTGGAAACGGAGCACTGGGAACAGACTCTGCTGGCACATAGAGCTCTGGATATGCTTGCTTGGAACTAACCCTAATTAACATCGCATCATCTGCACTTCAGACTTCTGGTCTTCTGCTTTCTGTCTGTGTGACAGGAACCAGGGGAGGGGCGAAGGGAAAGCCCTCTAGCAATTACCTTCCCCAGACCCGAAGAAAAGCTAGCTGAAGCACAAAAGCTTGCCTCTGTCATAAACAGAGGTTGATCCAATAAAATATATTGCCTCACCCACCTTGTGTATCTCATTGATTTCAATGAAAGTTAGAAGTATGAACACTTCTGTGGATCTGGGCCTTCGGCAGTTTAGGAGGTCCAACTCTCAGTCATGAGAAATCACTCTGTTCCAGAGCCAAAGATCAAACAATGTCCTTACCTCACTGCTACTCCTAAGAAGGCCAGAACTATGGATAACATTTGCTTTTGTGATGGATTCAGTTCTAGTGGGAAACGTCTGTTGGTGGAAGGAAAGATGACAAGAGTGGTTTTGGCTGCAATTCACAAACAGCATTCAGTTACAGAGAAAGCAAAATAGCTTTAAGAATACCAAGTAAAATTTATATAAAACAAGTAAAATACTTTAGGAACATAGTTGCATTCAGAGAAGACCCAAAATTCACTTAGTAGTTTTCCATATCAGGGCTACATGAGTAGTATGGATGCATGCATATCTTCATTCTCCTCATCACAGAGATGCTAAAGATAAACAACATCTCTAGCCTCATAGCACTGGAGAACAGAACATCAAGTTGTGCTTTTGTAGCTGGTGGTAGCATTGCATATTTGTTATTGATACTGTTGTGTGAGGTACAATAGGCTTCCTGTAGACTTCTTTTGACTAAAACTGTGGTATAAATTAAGACAATGATATATTCCTACAAGCTGTCCTGTGTAATGAACAGAGTTGGGTCAAAGTGTGATGGGAAAAAAAAGAGGGTGATGAACTTGGTCCTCTGTAGTTTGTAGAATAGTTTGTGGAATAGTTTGTATCCGATGAAGTGGGTTATAGCCCATGAAAGCTTATGCTAAAATAAACTGGTTAGTCTCTAAGGTGCTACAAAGTCTTCCTCATCTTATTTTTGATACTCAGTCTCCTATTGAAGTTGTTCCACTCTAATTAAATAATTGAATACTTAAATATTAATTGAGCCAGATAAATAGCTAAAATGACTCAATTGCCTACTGGGTACAGCACTCACCTGAGAAGTCACAATTCAGGTAGAGGGAGCTTCTGCATCCCACCTGAGTACCACAGGCTGTTCTCTGTGGAGCTTGGCAGCCTCTGATCAGGCCCCATACGCAACTTATGTGGCTGAATGCCTGTGTTCCCCCAGTTCATGAACCACAAGCAAAGACAGCTGCCTCCCTAAAGCCTGAATGCAGATGCTGTATTCTAGGAGTGGGGTGACGCTTAGCACACACCCCCTTTCATCAGATATGACCTCACTCATCTTGTCTCTCTTCATAACACAAACCAGACATTTTCACCTATTTATTCCTGCATCAAGCTCATTTCACCTAGTTATTCCTTGCAATGTAATAACACCACATTTTTATAAAGAAATACAGTCTTTAAATCAAGGCAAAGTCATGAAGAATCCATCAGGCATCTTTGTAGCTGTTCCTATGATTAATAACAACCACTATTAAAAATGTGCACCTTATTTCTGGTTTGAATTGCCCACCTTCCACTTCCAACCATTGGATCTTGTTATGACTAAGCTACATATACCATCACATTTTTTCTCCTCGTGTAGTTACTTATTGACAGGGATCAAGTCACTCCTATTATTGTCTTTGATAAACTCATTAGATTGAGCTGCTTAAGTCTCTCACTGTAAGGCAGGTTTTCTGGACTTCAGATCATTCTTGTAGCACTTCTCTAAACCCTCTCCAATTTTTCCCTATCTTTTTTGAAGTGTGGACACTAGCGCTGGTCACAGTATCCCAACAGTAAACTCACCAATACCATACACAGATCGGAAATGGGAGCTGTAGGTTGTAGATTCCACTTACTACCTGTCTACAAAGGCCTAACAAGTGCCTGTTGTCCAAGACAACCCCATTTTTTCCCCAAAGAATAGAAAGTCCAATTTTCAGGTAAGATCTTCTCTTAACAATATAATTAGAACAATTTTTACCCAAGAAAAAATTGATTTTGTGGAAACTACATTTGCCATGGAAATATCATTGACAGAAAATTCCAAACGAGCTCTGTTTGTGAGACTACTTTAGCATGCCCTAGAAAGCACAAAAGGCACGCATGCCCCTGAACAAAGAAATGAAACAATGGAGAGAAATAAACCAGTATGGTTCCATGGCAAGTTACAAGAAGCCACAGCCAAAGAATTAGCCTTCCAATACCTTCCCTTCCAAAATAATAATCATTAAGCCCAAATAAAGTCACAAGGAAGCCACAAATTATGGCAAACGCATATTAGTTATGAAATGAAAGGTGTGATCATCAGGACTGTTTTCTCAGGCTTATCACTAGATTCCCATTATAATATTTTAAACACACACTTTTCAAATATAACAATTTATCAGTTTGATTATAGTGAGCATCACCTCAACCAGAGAAGAACATGATGAGTTTCCTCACTTTATCACTGTGATTTATGATCTTCTGATACATGGGAAGCACCTACTGTCCCTTTTTTTAGTGGAGCTGCTTGGCAAATTGTATGTGGAAGAGGGTGATTCCCCATTGTTAACAATTCCATCTCCTTGGGACAGAAACTGCACACTCTTAGCTGTCTCTGCTGCTTTGGACTGAATCAACTCACTTATAACTGGCCCTTCGGGTTTGGCCTGAATCTGCCTGCTGTTATCTATTTCTTCAGCTTCTGGCTGAACATGCTCAGTGATATGGACAACTTCTCTTTCAGGCTGAATCTGCTGGGGTAGGAGTGGTATATCATGTCTTTGATTATCAAACTGGCCATCACTGGAAACAGTCAAACGTCCACCAGCATGACTATTGCTAGAGGTGGGGTCCCTTATAGGCTGCATCTTCTCTTCCTCTTTTTCTCCATCATGTTTAGTCTCTGCAGTATTGGAGAGTTGCCCAAAAGTGTCGGCCATCCTCTCAGCTAGTAAATTAATGATGCAGTTGTCTGAAGAAGAGTGATTATTAGCCTCATCACAGCGTGTGTGCGTCTGAAACAACCTCTGTAAATTGTCTCTCCTGACAAACTCTCCATCAGAGGAACCAAGAGTGGAAACCAAGTCATCAACAGCCTGTTCTAAACTGGAACAAGCTGATCCTGGGATTTCATCATCCCAGGATTCCTCATCATTACTGGCTATTGAGTCACCATCATCATTATCTTGGGAGTCCTCTTCCTCCTCTGAAGATGTAGTAAATGAAGAATAAAACTGGTATTCCTCTTCATGCAGAGGAAAGAGAATATCATAATTGGCCCGCCAGTCATATGCCTTAATGTTGAATGGAGATCGGGCAAAATTGATGAATTCATGTAGGAAGTGATTAGTATAATACAGCAGGTGAGGTTGTAATATATCAGCAAAGGCCTGACTTTCCAGATCATAATGAATCATGTTGTGCAGGATGATATGCTGTATATCATTGACCAAAGACATATGAGTGCCACACAGTACTCTTAATTCACGCTTGAGCCATGGAACTAACCTATGGAGGCGGGCGGGGTTGCGGTTGAAAAAATCTGCTGAAATATCCCGATAGAAACCTCCAGCTTGGACATTCCTCACCCACACCCCAGATTGATACAGAGCTCTCCTGAACTTAATTGTAATCTGCTCCCGTACTTGCCCCAGTGATATTCCCCCAGGGCGAGATGGTCTCCTGATTGCAAACTGTCTCATCAGTTCATCAATTGCTCTCTCCCTCACTCGAGATGGTGGACCTGAAAAGCCATCATGCAGGATCCCATGGTCTGACGGAGATTCAGACCTTTGAGCAGAGGTTGACCTTACCTCAAACAAGGCAGAGGCTCTGTTCTCCACAGGTAGAATATATTCCTCAAAATCATTGTCAGCCTTGATAGTGTGGAAGAACGAATGGAAATATTGCTTACAGAGCGGGCACTCAGCTTTCCTTTCCGACCATTCCTGTATACAAACAAAACAGAACCCATGGAAGCAGGGATTTAAGTAGGACACATTTTGGATTCTCTCCAAGCAGATAGGGCATCTTGAGTCTGAAGATCCCTCTGCTGCCACTGGAACATCTTCACTGCTTGTCCCGGCTATGGATGAAAAGCTACCATCAGATTTAAATGCTTCATTTGAGGATTCCATGATCTACTGAAAGAGGAAAAAAAAAGAGGCAAATCAATAGGACGAATTTATTGTAGGCTTATTTGACTCAACTTTTTATGGCCAGAATAATGGGATGAATTGCTTTGTTTTATACTATCACTGCACCTGGCCTCTAAGTATGACATAGTCCAGAGACCTATATCCCCTCATTAGGCCCTGCTGACTTAAAGATATCTAATTTATCAAAATAGTCTTCAGCATGTTCTTTCCCAATTCTGGCTTCTCTTCCCTCTCCTTTGTTCTTAATATTAATTGGGTTAAGCATCTGGTAACCTTTTTAGTGATGACAGAATCAAAACTGGCATTCAACACCTCAGCCTTCTTGGTGTTGTTCAATATTAACTCTCCTTCCTGCTAACAAGAGGACCTATACTTTCCTTCATCTTTCTCTTGCTCTTAATATAGTTATTATGGAACCTGCTATTTTTACTTTCTATGTCTCTTGCTAGGGGTAACTTATTTTGTGCCTTAGCTTTTCTGATTTAATGCCTACATGTCTGTACTACTCTTTTGCATTTATCCTTAGTAATTCATCCATATTTCCACTTTTTGTAGAATTCCATAATGGCCTCTATTCTTCCTATCTTTTCCTCACATTGGGATAGTTTGATATTGTACCTTTAATATTGTCTCTTTCAGAAACTGCTAGCTCTCCTGAACTCCTTTTTCCCTTGGATTTTTCTTACCAATGGACCTCACTGACCAGCTCTCTGAGTTTGTTCAAGTCTGCATTGTCCTTATTCTGCCACTTGAACTCCTTCCTTTCCTTAAAAAAATGAAATGTACCATTTCATGATCACTTTCATTCATGTCTGCAATTCCTCCTGAGTGTCAGAAGTAAGTCTAAAATAGCTGTCGCTTGGTTACTTACCTGCGACTGCAGCAATGACGTACCTTAAGAATTAATTCACACAGTACCATTAGAGAGTAATGCCTGAGATCAGCATTTTTAGGAGGGAACACAAATAGCAAACAACTATTCATATTACATAATGCTCACCAGTTAAAGTGAAGGATCAAGCCAACCCATATTATTTGTAAGTTTTCCAAAAACTGATTCTGTACTCAAAGGGTAATTCTGTGGAGGCCACATTATACTTTTCTTCCATGAAAAGGAGAGGCTGAATCTTGATTACAAAACTCAACTCATCCTTAACTATGGAGTCACTACCAACATCTCCTTAATAAGAAGACTTAAATAAGTTGAAAGATTTTGTAAATGTTTTACCTAGAGGTAATTTGTAAATGTTATTTCCTTTTCTTTTCTTGTCTCCCTTTTTCACTCCACTCTGTGATTTTTTCCTTCATAAAGTATGTCTCCTTTTTTTCTCTCATGTCATCATCTCTCTATTGATCTCTTATTATTGGCTTAAGGATCCATGTTTCATGTGTTGCCCAAGATCAACAACATTCTGATTGGATCTTTTCAATGATGTCACAAACACACACCAGCTCACAATGATGGTATGGCTAGAACCTTGTGGATGAACATTCAAGATCACAACATATTGGGGTTTTTTCATCTACACACGTTCTGGAGACCACAACCTTTAGAAACCAGCAGCATGATCGCACCACCTTCCCTGCCTCCACCTCTGAAGAGGTGCTTCCATACTCAAGGTCAAAATTCTCCTTCTCCTACATATGGATGCTTCAGGAGCCTAATCCAGAGTTAACATACCTGGGACAATGGTCTGCAGAGTCAATTGCAGACTATGTAGTGTGCAAGCAACGTGGCAGTCCTGGCCTAAGCAGAGATTTGCAAAGGTGCTGGGCTCCTCAGTGATGCATCCCAAATTTGTGTTGTGTTGAGATTGAAAGATTTGGTTGTCTTGCTACTTTAACTGGATTGGTTCACCCATTTGTCATGACTATCTTTGGCCATCCCATTATTTTTATAACAGTGGAGCTTGGAAGCCCAATAGTACTAAAGGCTGTACAAACAGACAGTGAGAGATGATTATAGTAAGATGAGGCCTGAGGCCTGAACTGAAGGGTCAAGACATTGCTAAGCAAAGTTAGGCTGTGAGCCAGAGGCAGGTCCCGCTCACAGAAGTTGGCAAGAAGAGGGCTGCTGAAAGCATGTATTAGCACTAATAAGAGGAACGTGTGCCAGGACTACACCAGAACAGCTGGGTACAAACACATCCCACACAGATAACAGGTACAGGCAGACTCAGTCTAATGACAGTAGAAAAGGACAATATGATGGACAGACAATATGAAAGGACAATACAATGGATAGAGAGTATGATGGATAGATTTGTTTGAACCATTCTGTGCCAGGAGAAAGGCAACCCTCTAATAGAAGGGCTGTACCTCAGTACGTTCACTGATGCATAACCTGTTTGTAGCTGTGTATAAGAATGCATCCCTGAGTGAATGTCCTTGCCTGGCCTAGCGGGCAGTGGAAAGTCCCGCCACTGACTGAGCCGTCCATTGTCTGGGGGCATATATTCATAGTATGTCTTGTAGAGTCTACGAGAAACTATTACTGTGCTTCATTTGACAATAAACCTGGCCTGGTGCCTTCATACCTTACTAGAGTCTGTAGTCATTGGGGGTTTTCTCGGGGTCTGCTGTGCCAGTGATCTGCAGAACTGGCACAGCACAAAGAGGGAACATGCATGCAGCCGACTGTTATTATCATTGAATAAGAGCAGAACACCACACTGATAGCGTCTGACAACAAAGGTCTTTGCCTCAAATATCATAGACAAGGCAGAGTGGGAGGAGAAACAGAGTCACAAAGAGATGAAAACCCAGATCCTCAAAGATATTTAGGCACCTAACTTCTACTGAATGGGACTTAAGGACCTAAATCCCTTTCAGGATCTGGGTCAATGTGACTTGCTCCAGGTCACCCAGCAGAGATACCCACATTTCTTGACTTCCAGGTCAGTGCCCTTTCTTCTACCTACTGATTGTAGTTTCTCTCTTCTTTGGTAGGTTTGAGAGGACTGTTGCCAATATGCATGACAGCCAAACAAAAGTGAGCACTGATGCGTTCACCTAATTTACAGGAGAGAAGAATACTAGACTTCTCACAACGTTCAGTTACTCTAGTAGTGCATATGCATGGGACAGGCCTGATGGGTAGCAAAAAACCCTTTGATTTTAAAAACAGCTGTAGGGGCATTTGTCTAAAAAGCTGACTTTCAGCTGACAGTGGAAGCTAATGAGGAATGTTAACCACCATCTCATAAATATCATCTCATAAAATTTTCCTCTGCCTCCAGCTTCTGTAGCTAGGGATAAATCACTCATCTGGACTATACCACTTATTAGTGCACTTCAAACTGGCTTCTCGATTTCACCATTACTTTCATCCATCGCTTCTTCTCTTGGCAGCATGTTTGAAGTAACACCATCCCACTCCCCTTCCCAACAGGCAGCTGGCAAATCTGCTAGGAAATGATTCACTCCTTCTGCAGAGCCCCATGTAGTTTGTGACAGAATGGATCAACTCTCCTGGCATATCCCCCCCTCTCCCTCATTTCTGTCATGCCCCTGTGCTCACTCCTGTGGTACACAGACATCACAGGGGCAGCACCTAGCCAATTAAATTATGGACACACATGTAGAGTTGGGATGTGATATGGGAATATGAACCCTTGACATGGGACACCCTGACCTGAATATGCAGGACTAGGCAGGGCAATGTGCCCCTTGCCATGCTCCATGATGCAGGGAAAAGTGGGGAAATGGGTAGAGCCATGGCTGAGGACATAGAGAGCCAGCAAGAGAGAGTTATTGACCATGAGACGGAGACAGAGATGGTTTCAGCTGCTAGAATATGAGCCACCTAACTCCAGGAGAGGGTTTGTGGCTGAGGATCCTGTGGACAGAGGTGACTGTCTGTGGCTTGGCAGCCAGGCACACCACGGTAGCTGCGTAGGTGCGTAAGGCCCTTCTCCTCAGCACTTTTCTCAGCTTTCTGACTTCTGAAAATCCTTTTCTTAGGCACCCAACTCTCCCCATTCATTATATGGAAAACCTGGGCACCTAGCTCAGAACCGAGGATTCCATGACCAGCAGGCTGCTTAGGGGTCAGGTGTTGCAACAGCGAGCGGAGAAACATCTGGAATGACTGGAAGATAGCTAATGTAACGCCAATATTTAAAAAGGGCTCTAGAGGTGATCCTGGCAATTACAGACTGGTAAGTCTAACGTCCGTACTGGGCAAATTAGTTGAAACTATAGTAAAGAATAAAATTGTCAGGCACATAAAAGAACATAAATTGTTGGGCAAAAGTCAGCATGGTTTCTATAAAGGGAAATCATGTCTTACTAATCTATTAGAGTTCTTTGAAGGGGACAACAAACATGTGGACAAGGGGGAGCCAGTGGACATAGTGTACTTAGATTTCCAGAAAGCCTTTGACAAGGTCCCTCACCAAAGGTTCTTATGTAAATTCAGTTGCCATGGGATAAGAGGGAAGATCCTTTCATGAATTGAGAACTGGTTAAAAGACAGGGAACAAAGAGTAGGAATAAATGGTAAATTTTCAGAATGGAGAGGGGTAACTAGTGGTGTTCCCCAAGGGCCAGTCCTAGGACCAATCCAATTCAACTTATTCATAAATGATTTGGAGGAAGGGGTAAACAGTGAGGTGGCAAAGTTTGCAGATGATACTAAACTGCTCAAAATGGTTAAGACCCAAGCAGATTGTGAAGAACTTCAAAAAGATCTCACAAAACTAAATGATTGGGAAACAAAATGGCAAATGAAATTGAATGTGGATAAATGTAAAGTAATGCACATTGGAAAAAATAACCCCAACTATACCTACAATATGATGGGGGCTAATTTAGCTACAACTACTCAGGAAAAAGATCTTGGAGTCATCGTGGATAGTCTCTGAAGACATCCATGCAGTGTGCAACGGCAGTCAAAAAAGCAAATAGGATGTTAGGAATCATTAAAAAACGGATAGAGAATAAGACGGAGAATATCTTATTGCCCTTATACAAATCCATGGTGCACCCACATCTTGAATACTGTGTACAAATGTGGTCTCCTCATCTCAAAAAGGATATACTGGCATTAGAAAAGGTTCAGAGAAGGGCAACTAAAATGATTAGGGATTTGGAATGGGTCCCATATGAGGAAAAATTAAAGAGGCTAGGACTTTTTAGCTTGGAAAAGAGGAGACTAAGGGGGGATATGAGAGAGGTATATAAAATTATGAGTGGCGTGGAGAAAGTGAATAAGGAAAAGTTATTTACTTGTTCCCATAATAGAAAATCTAGGGGCCACCCATTGAAATTAGTGGGCAGCAGGTTTAAAACAAATAAAAGGAAGTTCTTCTTCACACAGCACACAGTCAACCTGTGGAACTCCTTGCCTGAGGAGGCTGTGAAGGCTAGGACTACAACAGGGTTTAAAAGAGAACTGGATAAATTCATGAAGGTTAAGTCCATTAACGGCTATTAGCCAGGCTGGGTAAGGAATGGTGTCCCTAGCCTCTGTTTGTCAGAGGAGGGTGATGGATGGCAGAAGAGAGATCACTTGATCATTACCTGTTATGTTCACTCACTCAGGGGCACCTGGCATTGGCCACTGTCAGTAGACAGGACACTGGGATAGATGGACCTTTGGTCTGACCCAGTACAGCCTTTCTTATGTTCTTATGTCAAGTACCTTTGAAGATGTACCTCTATGGGGGCATTTCTCTCAAGCACGATATCTCCCAGGGCTATTCCTGAGGTGATATAGTTATGCATCACACCATGATGAAGTCTGTGCCTAAATTCAGTGTCTACTCCTTAATAAACAAAGATTATAACAATAACTAAAGAGATTTTCAATGCCTAATCAATTCACTCAATACATAACCCTTTCATCAAGGCTATTCTCATTATGATCTAGTCGGCTGTGTGGTTTCCCCTTTAATTTGATATTTTGCCATAAAACTATCTAAAGGGTGTGTAACCAAGCAAGAGAGGGGAAACACCATATAAAAGCATCATTTTAAGTAAGTCCTTCAATTGCCTTGTTACATGCTTTGCCAGATTATGGCCATCAGTGTTATAGTTGCTTGACGCTATTATGAGTTACTCGTGAAAATGTAAACCTGCTCATATGGCGGTCACTTCATGTACAGTTTTACGATGATGAAGACTCTCTGCTGCACATTGCTTACTGCCTACTTACTATGCACAGATAGCAGCCAGCTTCTGAACCTGTAGATGAGCATGTAGGCAATTAACCTTGTGATGATGCGATGCCAGCATTTTTTTCTATTAGCAGAGTTCTGCAGTTGAGAAACAGATTAGCCCATACAGAAAAGCTTGAAATGCTGCCCCTAGTCAGGGGATAAAACCAAAATTCATTTTTAATGTTTGGAAGCTTGTTGCTTAGTTCACATTAAAAGGAAATAACTCTGTTTTCATTCTGCTCTCCTGTAAAGTACCTGCTTTGGGGAGATATTTTCTAAATGGGGGGAGGGGTTAATACCCACAGAGGCATTGGAGACCCTGCTGTTCAAAAGTATCCAAGTCTCCACCTGAAGTACAGCTTTGGTTCACTCTTAATGCAGTGATTTAAAATGAACTGCTGCAAAAATTCTCCAGAGTAAAATTCGTAAAGCACTTTATCCTCCTCCTCGCTTCCATGTAGAACATGGGGAAGCAGAACTGGCCCTTTTCCTGGGATGTAATGTAACTAATCACGAACCAGGTGGAGGTAGCCATAAGAGCTATTGAAAGCCAAATAGTAGATGTGAGTAGTGTTTGTCATAATGGGATGACCTCTTCTGAGGAGCCCATAAAGCTGAGCTGGACACAATCCGCTTGGCAGGGAAAGCAGTATGCCCTAATTCAAAGTCCTGAAGATCTTCAGACTATGGTAACTTCTTTATGTGACAATGATGGATGGCTTCTGTTACAGTTTATGGCCTCACCACACTTAAAATCATCTATCTTAATTCCTCTGGGCAGCTGCCATCAATTTGCATGGATGGGCCCAGAAGGAAAAAAACACAGCAGATTTGTCAAAATCCTTCCAAATGTACAAACAGCTCCTTCAAAAGGAGAATGCCTCACATTTCAGCTGTATCTCACTTCTTCACCGGGACTGTAATAGTCTTTCCTGATGCCTAGCTGAGAAAGTTGATAATTTTTGGATTTGAATTATCTGGAGGAAGAATGAGCCCAGGGTGGAGCCCACTTCCTCCTTCGCTCATTCTCCCCCACCCTCACTCACTTTAACTGGGCAGGAGCAGGGAGTTGGGGTGTGGGATGGCGTATGGTCTCTAGGCTGAGGCCAAGGAGAGGGGGCTCCGGGCTGAGCTTGGGGCAGAGGGTTAGGGTGCAGAAGGGAGTGCATGGTGCAAGCTCTGGGAGGGCTTTTGGGTGCGGGAGGGGGCTCCAGGCTGGTGTAGGGGATTTGGGTGCAGGAGCGGGTGTGGGCTCTGGGAGGGAGTTGAGCGCAGCAGGAGGCTCCAGGCTGGTGTAGGGGAATGGGATGCAGGAGGGGGTGCAGGCTCTGGAAGGGAGTTAGGGTTCAGGAGGGGGCGGAGGGCTGGGGAAAGGCATTGCGGTGTGGGAGGGGGTACGAGCTTCAGCTGGGTGGTGCTTACCTCATGCGGCTCCCAGTCAGTGGTACAGCAGAACTAAGGGAGGCTCCCTGCCTGCCCTGGCCCCATGCCAGTTCCAGAAGTGGTTGGAACACCGCTCCCGCAGCTTCCATTGACTGCTGCGGACTTGAGTCAGTGCTCAGAGCACGGGCAGCGTATGGACTCAAGGAAACCCCATGCCCCTCAGGAACTGCAGGGATGTGCCAGACAGTTCCAGGAGGGGCGCAGGGCCAGGGCAGGCAGGGAGCCTGTCTTAATCCTGCTGTGTCACTGGACTTTTAGCAGCCTAAAACCTCCCGGTTTGGCTTCAATAGCCTCCAGGAGATAGAACCCAATTCCAGGAGACTCCTGGCAAAACCAGAAAGGTTGCCAACCCTAATGTAATGGTATCAGGGGAAATATGGGATCATATTTTAATTTCTTTCTGGCATCCAGTGGAAGTGCCTAATATGACCCCATCCCTCCTAGCTTTTGTAATGCTAACCCATACATTTCAATAGTGAAATTAGATTTGGCTCAACAAGATCAAAAGAGACTCATTTAAGCAGCAATATAAGCCAGATATTATCCCCATAACTTTCATAACCATCTGGTTGTTTAACTTCAGAAATATCTGACATCACTCACATACAGTAATAAACCAGAGAAGTCAGATTTCATTTTTTCCCTTAGTAGAGTCTCCCTCAATGCTAAATGCACCCACAGCTCCAAATTAGATCCCCCTTACAATGCATGGGAGAGTTATGCAGATGAGAATGGCATTCACAAAAGCCACCATGCTGAGCCACCTACACTAGCCTTTAGGAAATGTTGAGGAGGGGATAAGGCCAAAGCCCCACCCTTTCAAAGGGGCATAGACACCTAACTCATGGCTGGAAGGATCTGCCCACCTCTGCTTGGGATGCAGTCGAGAACTCTCTCCTGGAGTCAGCCATTTCTGAAGGGAAAAAATTAGGAGGAGGACCAACTTATACCCATTGGCTAATGCAGGATGTGGGAGACCCAGGCTCACATTCCCACTCTGCCTCATGTAGACCAGGTACTTGGACCCAGGCCTATCACCCACAGATGAGTATCGCAGTGTGACACGATCCCCACACACCCGGGGTGCAGCCTGGAACTGGGATGCAGCCTGGGACTTTGCTTCCTGAAGTCTCCCCAGCCTGGCCTGTCTCTCACAAGGCCCTGCTAGTGACCAGCAGCAACCCCTCCTGGAGCTGTGATCACTCAGCCCAGCTACATGTGGAGCCCCACACCCAACTAGACTGCATGAATGCTCCCAGAGCCACTCATGAATCACACAGGGAAAGGCACCAGCCAAATCCCCCTAGTTCCCAGCCCTGTACCCCAGGACTATACCGTCTTGCGCTGCTCAAGACAGGCAGTGCAAATGTATTAATTGATTCACCACTTCAACAATGGAAAGTGGACGTACACCAGTCTTAGCAAACCTGAGCAGATTTGCTCCACACTTCATATAAACTTACTGGAAAAGATAAACAATTAAACACATTGATTGACTATGAAAGGTAGATTTTAAGTGATAGTAAGTGACAGGCAAAAAGTCAGAGTGGTTACCAAAGAAAATATCAGCACACAGTCTAAACTCTCAACCCTATTAGACTGGGCAACATCTAGATTAAGCATTTTTTCTCACCACACTGGATATTTCATTCCTTAATATACAGGTTGTTCCTTAAACATGGGCCAATCTCCTCTGTTGGAGTCTTTTCTTCTCGGTGTCTTAGTTGCTTGCAATGAAGGTGGGGGCAGGAGACGGGCCCAACAGTGTCCACTCTGTCTGTTCTATACCCTGAGTCCATGTGCGTGGGGAGCACAAGTCCAGGCATGTCTGGGGGTGGGGGCATTGCTGAGTCTCAAGCAAGATTGAGCAATTTCCCTGGTGTGGCCTCATGCAGGTGAGTCATTGCATTGTAGCTTCCTTGCTGAACAATGGCTGTTGATGGGTTGTTTGACACCCTGTCGGGGCATTGGTTTGACACCCTGCCTGGAGAGCTAATATTTGGCTGATTTCCCAGTTTACAGCACGTTTTAGTGACCACCACACAACACAATTCTCATAACTTCATATACATTAATGATACACACATATGGATAGAAAGATGACTTTCAGCAGATCATAACTTTTCCCCTGATACCTTGCAAGGCATGCTTTATATTGAAGATCACAATTATATGAAAATGAGGAATATGGGGGTTATAGTATGTTCCCCCAAGGTAGACTGTCACACCCAGCTACTGGATAGGTCTCTTGCCATCTCCCCATGTTGAAGTTGTTCCACTTTGAATAGAATACTTTATTCATTGGAGCAGGGACTTGAACCTGTGTCTCCCATGACAGTGTGCTAACCACTAGGCTATATAGTCATACACACTTTTTCTCTGACTCAATTATTTAAGCACAGTATTGGGTATAAGAGGGACACCCACAGCACCACATTTTGTGTGAGGTCTGCTCCAGTAGACATGCTCTAAGACCTCCTCAGAGAACACCTGCCAGATGGCAGACTGTGAAGAACTTCAAAAAGATCTCACAAAACTAAATGATTGGGCAACAAAATGGCAAATGAAATTTAATGTGCATAAATGTAAAGTAATGCACATTGGAAAAAATAACCCCAACTATACATACAATATGATGGGGCTAATTTAGCTACAACTACTCAGGAAAAAGATCTTGGAGTCATCATGGATAGTTCTCTGAAGACATCCATGCAGTGTGCAGCAGCAGTCAAAAAAGCAAACAGGATGTTAGGAATCATTAAAAAAGGGATAGAGAATAAGACGGAGAATATCTTATTGTCCTTATACAAATCTATGATGCGCCCACATCTTGAATACTGTGTACAAATGTGGTCTCCTCATCTCAAAAAGGATATACTGGCATTAGAAAAAGTTCAGAGAAGGGCAACTAAAATGATTAGGGATTTGGAATGGGTCCCATATGAGGAGAGATTAAAGAGGCTATGACGTTTTAGCTTGGAAAAGAGGAGACTAAGGGGGAATATGATAGAGGTATATAAAATTATGAGTGGTGTGGAGGAAGTGAATAAGGAAAAGTTATTTACTTGTTCCCATAATAGAAGAACTAGGGGCCACCCAATGAAATTAGTGGGCAGCAGGTTTAAAACAAATAAAAGGAAGTTCTTCTTCACACAGCGCAGAGTCAACCTGTGGAACTCCTTGCCTGAGGAGGCTGTGAAGGCTAGGACTATAACAGGGTTTAAAAGAGAACTGGATAAATTCATGAAGGTTAAGTCCATTAATGGCTATTAGCCAGGCTGGGTAAGGAATGGTGTCCCTAGCCTCTGTTTGTCAGAGGGTGGTGATGGATGGCAGGAGAGATATCACTTGATCATTACCTGTTATGTTCACTCTCTCTGGGGCACCTGGCCATTGGCCACTGTCGGTAGACAGGATACTGGGTTATATGGACCTTTGGTCTGACCCAGTATGGCATTTCTTATGTTCTTATGGGGCCCTGCAGGCAAGATAGATGGGGTAATACTTAGCTTGAGGATCCCGTCAGGACCTAGGTGTCAGCGGGTGTAAGGACTTCAGCCGCTTTGTGCATGTATGCTGGCAGAAACATATGTTGCTGATGGACTTTCTGGCAGAAATGGAGGAGTCTAGGGATTTTAGGTAAACGGCAGCTCAGTGCAGGTTTTGAGAATATATACCGTATATTTTTACTCTGGCACCTAAAGTAATAGGTGCCTAAATTGCACTGTGGATCTAGCCCTCTCAACCACAAACTTAACTGTAATCATGTATGTAGCACCACTGAAATCAAATGGACTATTCACAGACTTAAATTTACGCATGTGCTTAAAATGCTCGGTTGGATCAGGGCCTGCCATTACCTTCCTGAATTTTACAGGAATACGCATCCTTATGAAAGGGAGCTGTTTGCACAGTGGTTTCATAGGAGTGGAGGGCACTTAGCATAGTGCAGGAAGTGATGAGCTTGTTGTAGGAATAGGACCTCAGTCTCATTCACGGTGATACTCATTTTGGCCATGTCTATGCTACAGGACCACAACTATGGCACTGTAGCAATACTGCTATAGCGCCATAGTGCAGACACTTCCTGCCATGACAGAAGGGGTTTTTCTTTTGCTCTAGGCAACCCATCTCCCCAAACAATGGTATCAAGATCAATAGAAACATTCTTCCATTGGCCTAGCTGCATTTACGCCGGGGTGAGGCTAGCATGACTACAGTGCTTAGGGGTGCAAATTTTTCACATCTGTGAGCACTGCAGCTGTGTTGACCTTACTTTTAAGAATAGACCAGGATTACACTAAGGCCACTTCTTATTGTTCTGGTAGCATAAAATGGATGCAGATTTAATTTACATTCACTTTAAAGCCCCTCCACTGTGGTGTAAAGAGTTCTCAATACCAATGAGAATGAGGTCCCTTGTGTTATTTTTCTCTCCTCTTTGGTGACTGTAAAACCTCACAATTTAGTATCCTACATGAATGCAGTTAATATGCTTTTTTCCTCCTTTTTCCAGACCATTAATAAAAGAAAAAAGAAGAATGGTCAGGAAAACAAGCAGAATATTTGTTGCCAAACAATTTATAGCCCATATCCCAGGAGACAAGTTTAGGAAAGTTTGAGATTTATGTTTATTGAAGATATTGTATTTATAATTTCAGCCATTAAAATTAATTGATATTAGCTGCTAGGATTAATGGACTATTAATGTTCCCAGTAGAGCTGATCAGAAATTAGAATTTCCATCTCATGAGAAATCTAAGACTCCATAATTTGAGTTCATCCCAAATTGGGACAAAAAGGCAATATGGAATTTTTCACGAAAAGAAATATTCTGGAACTACTTTGTTTCAACCTTATTAAAATGTTTTGTTTCAATAATAATAATTTTGACTTTTACATTATATAAATATATATTATAAAGTGCAACATATATAGTATATATATGCACAGAATTGTAATATAACACACACCTGTGATGGGGCTGAGACTCACCACCATGGCGCCACCTGCTGGCAAGTCTGGGAATTAGTTCTATTATCTGCAGAGCTCCCTCTGCTGGTGGTGTCCCATACATCGTGTGCTGTGCTGGTCTTCAGACCTGTGTTGCTCTCCGCTCAGCGATGTCTGCTTCAGGGCACTACCTAGTTCACATTCACCCCTTTTTGGAGGGGAGAAAAAGGGGGTTAACAGCAGTCTTCCAGCTCACCCCTGCCACAGTGGCCAACTACAATCCAAAGTCTAACCCCTCTCATCAGGGATATGTTGCAGTCTGACATGGCCGCTCCCCCATTGCCAAATGCAGTACAAGAGGGAAGGGGAGGGACCCTGGCCTGCCCGCTACTCTGGATCCCGACCCATGGACCCTCTGCTGGCAGCCTCTCAGTCTTCCTTCTCTACCTTTGTCCGTCCTTCCTCCCTGGGCCACTTCCCCTCTGGTCCCTTGCACCTTCTCGGCTCTTTTGGTCAGGGCCTGCAGCTTGGCAGATAACAGGCTGGAACTCCCCGCTTCTCTCTCGAGCCTGGCCAGTACTGCGCTGTCCAAGGTGCTGGTTTCCTTAGCTCAGGAGACAGTTCTTCTCCCTCAGAGGTCAGGGAGAGACTGACTGCTCCTCTGATGGGCAGCCTTTATATAGGCCCTAGCCTGGCCCTGATTGGCTGCCTCCTGCTCAGCTCCCCCACAGGCCCTTCCTGACTGGCTGCCCCCTCACGCAGCCACTCTGGCCTGCTCTAGCCCAGTCTTGTCTGGGGGTGGGGAAGCCACCCCACCACAACATGTCAAAATGATAAAATTGAAACACAAAGCTTTGACCTTATATCAAAATGAAACATTTTGATAATTTCCCATTAAAAACTGACTAAATTGATGCATTCTTGTGAAATGTTTAGACATCATCAGATCAGAATTTTCCAAAGAAAAGTTGTTCTGGAAAAATGTTCTGTTATTCTTAGATTCCACTATAGGCTGGTCTACCTTTAAAAAGTTACCAGCAGAACTATGTCAGTTAGAGTTCTGGTTTTTTTGCTCAGATAGTTATGTCCACAAAAACTTTAGTGTAGATACAATTAGAGCAGCATAGAGATTCCTTATATTGATATAGCTTATTTGGGTTTCCAAACTGAAATAAGCTATCCTTATCTAAGCACATATATACCGGAAGAACTATGTCCACACTGCTAGAGGGGTCACTTTAATTATACTGATATAGTTAAAGTGGCAAAACTTTCTATGGTAAACAAGTCCTTACTCTCCCATAACTTACTGGACCAAGTCCTCAGCTGGTGCCTGTGGATGGAGTTATACTGAAGTCAATAGGAGGCAGCGTTGCTTAATGGATAGAACACTTACCTGGAACTCAGGAGGCTTGGTTTCTATTCCTTACTCTGCCAGTGGTCTGTTTGATGACCTTGGGCAAGTCACTTGATTGATCCATGCCTCAGTTTCCCCACATGTAGAACAATACTGAGCCTCTTTGTAAAGTGCTCAAACATCTACTGATTAAAAGCTAGGTATCATTATTTTGTCAAATGGAACCAGCTAACTATCTGTTGTGTGCTTATAATATGCACATGCACTGCTCCTGGTTTGGTTCTTGCCATGAGAGGGCTCATTTCAGAACAAGACAATAATTTCTCATTTTGTGTTAATAATTACAGTGTTAATAAGCTTTAGATTACTTTTTTTTCACTCTTGTAATAAAACAGCTTTGCTGGTTATCACAAGTTATCAGTTCATACACTACTGTTACGGTTTTAAATTCAGATCTGTAATATTATGTATACATTGCTCTTTGTGATTTAATTTCCATAACTAAATTGGTGAAAATAAGAATTCTGAAATAATTACTTTGTCCAAGCCTTCCTTAATCAGGCATTTTCAGAAAAGAACTAATAACGTTACCTCACTTCATTTATTCTCTGCTGGGTGTATAATCATCATTAACTCTTTTGAGGAAGGTGAAGTTGAAAATCTATGCACATCCAAAGATAGTCATATTGTCTCATCAGATATATTTCCCAAAGAACTAAGATTACAGAGTGTAATTATTCTCTAAAGAGACCTCCTTGAAGATCCAGTTATTATATCTTACTCAGCATGGTGTGTAAGTTGCTGGGGAATATGGCTGGGTAAATACACGGATTTAAAACCTATATAAGACTGATTCTTATTTACAGTACAGTCTCTTTACACTTAAAGTGGGGGTAATTCAAACCCATTTTAGATCCCTTTAGTGGTGTAAATGGGCCTTAATTTCATGAGAATCAGGCCTGTAGTATTTCATAGATGCAAAGGTACAGGGGTCCTTGCCCTTTAAGTTTCTTTTCTTTTTGTAATTAAGAACTTTGAGCCTGATTGTCTTCCTTAGAATTCAGGATATGTCTTCACAGCACCTAGGAGGTCTGATTCCCAGGGTAGACAGATAGATTTGCACTGGCTCAGTTCAAGCTATTATAAAGCCAACAGACCTCAGTCATCAGCGGGTGGGATCGAACCTGGGATCTCTGGAGCTTAGTGCATGAGCCTCTACTGTGTGAGCTAAAAGCCAGGTGCCTGTTAACGCAGGCTGTAGAGCTGACTCATTAATCTCTCTCTCTACCTGCTCTTGTTGCTGCTAGATGGGACAGAACATGACACCCACGTGGTGTGCGGGTTACACTATTACACTAACGATAGCAGTGTGGATGTTGTAGCATGGGCAGTGGCATGGGCTAATTGCCCAAGTCCAAGCCAGCCCAGGCTCGACTTGCTAGCCTGAGCCACCACCCAGGCTGCAGCATCCCGTCAGCTAGTTTTAGCTTGCTAGTTAGAGCAGAAATAACACAAAGCTGTCTCCCATGCTGGGAATCACCCCTCCCAGCTGCAATGGACACACACCCTTAGTAGCAAAACATTGGACATCACTATGGCCAGAAGGGACCACTGTGATCATCTAGTCTGTGTAATGCAGCTCATAGAACTTCCCCCAAATAATTCCTAGAGCATATGTTTTTTAAAAAAATCCAAACCAGCCGATCATCTGGGCCACATTTAGTTCAGTGGAGGCAATATCAAGCCTACTGAATGGTAAGTTTTAATTCCCTAAATGACATTTCATTTTCAGATTTGGCCAAAACAAACAAAAAAAGGTGTCAAATCAAAGCAAACAAAAATGTTTCAAGTCAACCCAAATTGTTTCCGTCATTTTTTTAATGAAAAATGAAAAATTTAGTGGAGGGCGAGTTTTGTCTGAATCAACCCACCTCTTTTTTTTGTTTTGTTTGGCTTCCTGAACCAAAAAAAACGTTATTTGCTCTCAGCTCTGGGGAAGGGTGTGGGTCCAGAATCTGAGGCTGCGGAGGCTCAGACTCTCTGACACCTCCTTTGTCATCACCAAGAGAAAGATACAAAGCAGCACCTCACCAATCCCGGAAGATCAGGCCCCACGGGAAGTTATATCACTATGTCCACAGCAAGAGGTCACCTAATTGGCTCACACGCACTACTTAAACCAGGAAGAGATGTGAGTGGGCTAGCCAAGCAACTGCGCAGACACTCTGTTAATGCCATGTTGGACCTGCTCTAGCTCATCTCCTACGATCTGCATCTAGCTCCTGCTCCCGGTCCTGCTGCTGCTTCCCATATCACTCCTTCCCTTGCCTTTGGTTCTTGCTCTGCTCCTGCTGCATGCATGATCCTTTCCTGGTCACTGGCTCTGTTCCTTACCATTGGCTACTAGTTCTGGCTCTGCTTCCAGCTTGGCTTTTGGCTACCTACTCCAACTTGCTTCTGACCACTTATCCAAGCTACTCCCATTAGGCCAGGGCGCCTATGCCCTGCTACAATAGTACATAATGACAGTCATTTAACTCCAGTGCATCATGGGAAATTAAGTCCCACTGGGGAGCTTGGTCCATAGAGGAAAATGGGAGCATGAGGTATCTGATCTATACCTCCCATAGGACACCGTGGCAGCATTTTATAAGGGAAATATTTGAGTTTTCAGCCAAAATATTTTGGGGTTCAGGCATGCAGCTTTTCAGAACCCCCTAAAATGTAGAAGTAATTTCATTTTTTCCTTCCACTATGCATTGCTTTGTATTTAATGATACTGAACATCATTTGCCACCACATTGCCCATTCACCTAGCTTGTTTAAGTCTTAGTGAAATTCTTCACAGTACTCTGTGGTCCTGACTAAACCAAATAACTTTGTATCATCTTCAAATGTTGCTACCTCACTACTGATTCTTCTCTTTCCTGATCAGTTGTATATTAACATGGGACATCAATATATATCCCTCTGGTAATCTGTTATGATGAAAAAGGACCATTTAATCCTACTTTTCTGCTTTCTGCCTCCATAGCTGTTTTTTGATCCAAGACAGTGTTGTGCCTCTTACCCCATGATACTTATCTTTTATAGTAGCCTCTCAGTGACGGCCAAAGGTGGTTTTGACATCTAAATCGTGTCAACTGATTCTCTTTCATCTACAACTTCACTGAAACACTGAAATATTTCTAAGATTAGTGAGACATACTTTTCCTTTTCAGACGCCATGCTGGTTAGATCATGATTTTCCACATATTTTATTGTTCTTGTTAGCCATATTAAAACACATTATTTCTTTATGCCTAGTTCACCAAGTGATCCAGGTCACTCTGATTCAGAGACTGTCCTTTCATTATCTACCTTCCCCCACAATTTGTGTATCATTCATAAACTATATCAATGATGATTTTATGTTTTCTTACAGGTCACTCATAAAAATGTTAGATACTGTAAGGACAAGAACTGATTCCTGTGGGAATTCCTGTGGGACAACCTCATTTGCTCGAATCCCTCAGACAGAGACCTACAAGATCTCTACCAAGCATTCTTAAAACTACAATACTCACCCGGGGAAGTGAAAAAACAGATTGACAGAGCCAAAAGAGTACCCAGAAGCCACCAACTACATGACAGGCCCAACAAAGGAAAAAACAGAACACCATTAGCCGTCACCTTCAGCCCCCCAACTTAAACCTCTCCAATGCATCATCGAAGACCTACAACCTATCCTGAAAGTTGATCCCTCACTCTCACAGATCTTGGGAGACAGACCAGTCCTTGCTTACAGACAGCCCCCCAACCGGAAACAAACAAAGACACTAACCCAGGTACCTATCCTTGTAACAAAGCTCGATGCCAACTCTGTCCTCATATCCATTCAACTGACACCATTATCGGACCTAATCACATCAGCCACACCCTCAGAGGCTCATTCACCTGCACATTGACCAATGTGATATATGCCATCATGTGCCAGCAATGGCCCTCTGCTATGTACATTGGCCAAACCAGACAGTCTCTACGCAAAAGAATAAATGGACACAAATCTGACATCAGGAAACATAACATTCAAAAACCAGTAGGAGAACACTTCAATCTTCCTGGCCATTCCATTAAAGATTTGATGGTGTCAATTTTGAAACAGAAAAACTTCCAAAACAGACTCCAACGAGAAACTGAGGAACTGGAATTAATTTTCAAATTGAACACTACAAACCAAGGGCTAAACAAGGATTGTGGATGGCTCTCTCATTATACTAATTGACTGCATTTCCCTAGTTAATTTACCTTCAATAGTTCTCATCTCCTGTCAGACAGAGATTCCATTTCAAAACTTTTTTTTTTTCTCTTGCTGATAATGGCCCATCCAAATTAAACAGCCTCTTAGAATTGATATGGTAATGTCCAACTTTTTTTTTTCTTCCTGTGTATATAAATACATCTTACTTCTGTTCCATTCTATGCATCCAATGAAGTGGGCTATAGCCCACAAAAGCTTATGCTGAAATAAACTGATTAGTTTCTAAGGTGCCACAAGTCTTCATCGTCTTATTTACAGCTTTTTATAGGGATTTAGGCATCTAAATACCTCTAAAAATCTAGCACAGAATGACTGCTGGGCTTAGATAGCCTGCCTCGGGGTGTGGACTGAATTTCACCAGACATCCCTTATGTCTTCCATGAACATGCACACCCAGTCTCTCCTCTAGTAACAGCTTGATACCTTGCTCAAAGAGAACATGTATCAAAACAGACACCGCCGCCCCCGCCACACACACACATTCATAGTATAGACAAGGCCTCTGAAGCCCCAGCTGAGCCCACTGTGTGAGGCACCTCTGCACAAAACTAGGAAGTCCCTGGCTCAAAGAGCCTGAATGGATACAAGGACGTATTGTTAGTCCCATTTTACAGCTGATGAAACTAAGGCAGAGAGAAGGGAAGTGACTTACCCAAAGTGATGTAAGAAGTCTGTGACCTTGCTTCTGCTCTCCAGTCTCGCATTTGAATCACACGATCAAGTTCCTTAGTGTGTCTATACATTCATTTTAGCTATATAATCTAGATAACATACATATCTGTGCTAACGATCATTAATGTCAGTCATCTCGTGCAGAATGAAAAGGCACAAAACACTTGAATTATCTGAAATGGCACATTTCCACCTTTAAAAATCCATGGCTCTTTTTAAGCCAAAGAAGCCGTTTGCTCATGAAAAGGCAAGTCCCACATATTCCAGCCTTCATTGGGGAACTACGTCTAATTGACTTATAATTGAGGGCAGGAACCCAAGAGGAGTTTAGCAACTTGCATTTCTTTGTTGAGAAACCACACTGTGAAGCTAATGCTCCCCAGGGTGCAGCAGTTACTTTCAGAGCTCCCCATTGTACACACAGCACAAATGGAGAGCAAGGCTCCAAATCTTCTGCATTAGAAATCCCTTATGTCTATAATTTTAATCTCTTTCCTTCACCTGCTATTGTACAAATAAGGATGCACTTCCCTGTTGGTATTTTCATTCCCATAGACACTTTAATAAAAGAATATCATTCTTGCTTTAACTAACGTGTAGCAACAGCAAGTTTTGGAGAAAATTTGTCCCGAGCTCATACACACTGTCGGAGGCAGGAAGATTGGATTTCTTGTTTAATTAAATCTACAAGTGGTTTTACAGGCAAAGCTCGCTGAGATGAAACAACTCATTAACAGGCAGGCCCTGTGGGCTGGAATATGTCCCCCTAATATCAAGATTGATTTAACTGGCTGTATGAGAAATGACTTTTTTAAAAAACAAAACAAAACAAAAAAAAAACATTGAATTTTGTAAGACATTTGATAACAGTGCCTGATCCAAAGCCCACTGAAGTCAGAGGGAGTCTTTGCATTACTTTCAGTGGTCTTTGGTTCTCGCCCTTCGTGGCCAGCTTGTGTCCCCAACATTAGGGCTGGCCCTAAAGCTAAAACAAACACTGGGCCTTTTTAAAAAATGTGAAAAAATTCAAGAGAGCATCCCACTCCCATGACTAAGGGATTTCTTTGGGTTGTAGGTGATCTCGGTTCAAGTCCTGTTCTGAATCAGGCAGATCCCACATCCCAGTATAGTGCCCTACCCAATGGACTATTATAGAGTCAGTCTGGTGCTATCACCCAATGAATATTTCATTATATATGTTAGCAGAGTCTGGATGGGCTCTCCCTGACATCTAGTGGTGAGCTGTGGAAAAAGACTTCAGAAACTGGTCTTGTTTGCATGGATACACTCACCCTGCCTATGTGCTCAGCATGATGGGACTGCTTGTCCAACTGATCACTTGTGGCTGGTGTTGGATCCCCAGTCTCCTTGTCATTGGGGCAGGAGTAATAGAAGGTTGTTATCCTTGTTGTGTGAACCGAGGGCAGCAGAACTGTACCTGGGATACCCCAATGGCGGGACTCACCCTAAACTGAACATCACTCACTGAGCAGGCCAAAGCCCAATGAAGGGAGAGGGGCTGGGAATTGTTACTTGTATCTGGTAGCTTAGGTTCTGTTTAAGGGTCATAGACACCCTTTGACCTTTCCTCTCTCCATGGTGTAATAAAAGAGCTAATTTAGACTCAGTTGAGAGTCTTGTTATATACTACAAAACTGAAATCACTTATACCTTTGGGACAATGTCTCTAGCGCAAGAGACTGCCTAGTATGCACCAGCAGTGTGGCTCCCCCACTAGCAGCTGAAATCGCTGAGAGCTGTGTTCAGTGTATGAGGGGGGCCCTGAAGACATCTTGGTGAGCAGGCAGCTAGCAGAGAGGCATGGCAAGTGACCAGCAGGGGAGCTGGCGGAGAGGCGTGGCAAGCAGCCAGTAGAGAAGCTGATGGAGAGGGCCAGAGCAGAGCCCCACAGAGGCATAGCAATAGACCGTTGTGGTCGCGATCGAGTGGCCGAGCAGTGCAGCAAGTAAGGTGCCTCCTTATCTCCCGCCTTCCACACAGGGTGGGAGGTGAACTCTGAACTCTGGGGCTGCACTGGCCAAGGACAGTGACTGTGAATGGGGTGAGGAGAAGGGACAGGCATGTTAAAGGGACTTTTGGTTTGCTGGGCTTACGACCCTGAGGGGGAAAGAACACTGCCCAACTTGCTTGGGGGTGGGTCTTTTGCTCATGGTTTGTGTTTGTGAACCTTAGTTGCGATGTTTTCCTACATTAATGCTGAGTTAATTCCCTCCTTTATTAAAAGTATTTGCTACACTCAGACTCCGTGATTGCGAGATGGGAAGTATTGCATCTTATACGTGCCCCAGAGGTGGTGTGTAATTGTCCCAGCTCACTGGGTGGGGGTTTGAGCCGGTTTTGTGTTGTATTGTTGAACAGGAACCCCTAGACACTGAACTCGGGCCTTGCTGCTGGTTCCACCTGGCAGAAGAGTTACAGCTGCATAAAATGGAACAGTACCAACCGAGGAACATTCACAAGAGGCTGATTCTGTGTCCAGTGGCCCAGACACTTGTCTAAGATGTAGGAGATCAAAGTTCAAGCTCTTTCTCAGGTAGAACAAGAATTTCAGCTTGCCTCTCCCAGGTGGATGCTTTGGCTAGGCTGGTCTCTTTCTCATTTTGCCAGAAATTCCGTCCTGGGCCTGAGAAATCTTCTCGATGCATCGGCATTTTTTGACTCAAAAAAATGTTTCACTGAAACATCTCCAGCCACCTCTTCTCAGGGTGCAGCCTGAGAAACTTCAGTAGGAATAAAATTCAGGACTGAGGAGAAATAATCTTGTCCCCTGTGGTGATGTGCAAATCATTACTGGAAGCCGAGTATTGCAGAGGTGCCTACAATTGGTGTGCTACCCTCATCCAAGGGAGGAGGTCTGGTGGACTTGCACTAGATGCACCTCATTCCTATGCTATTCCTGTGTCTGTGCTAGTGAACCCATGCTGGGGAGTGCAGGGGTGCACATTTCATGCCCAGGCTCGCAAAAGATTGGTCTCTCCGCACAGTGAAACTGCATTAATCAATGCCGCTCCATGCAAGGCCTTGTTAATTTGTGGGGTAGGTGGAGCAGGATTTGCTCATAGCGGTGAAATGCAAGATGCCAAACTACATGGAAATTATCAGCAGGACAAAATTACAAGATTTGGCCACACTGACTTACTCTAGTATTTGCATGAAAAGGAAGTGGGATAAAGGTTAAACCAAAACAAGCACACTAAAAACCATGCCTTCAATCATTCAGGTGTGCACACCCCTGGTCGTAGAAATGGTGGGCAATAAGGAGAGGATTAGCATCCTCACTCTGACCCACCTGTTGGGGATAACTATACAGAGAAGATATATACAAACTCTATAGGTATATACACCCCTTGTCATAGAGATGCTGGGCCATAAAAGGGAGGATTAGAGCCCTCGCTCCTACCCGTCTGACGGGATAAAATTGCATAGGTGAATATACCATTGGTCACAGCAGAATCTAGCCCAAAAGGTAGAGGGCTTAGTGTTCCCCCCTCCTGCTTTGTCAGGCAGAGTTTTTAGTGGGTATAGACTTTTTGTGTTTTGTATGTCCCAGCACAAGCGTAGGCAAATAACTGTAAGATCTCACTCTGAAGGATATAGGAGTGGGATATTGTTGTGATTTCACAATTTTAAGAAAAATGTTTAAGAAAGGGGACGAGGAGGTGTGGGGGCTAGTTAAGGACCCCACCTTCCTTGCTAAATTGGTAAAGGAACAAAGCTTGTGTCCATTAAAAGGGACGGTTCAGCGAGGAAAGCAGGATCAGGCCCAGATAAGCAAGCAGGCAACAGATGGAGAGACTGGAAAACAGGTTGGAGGTGGCAGGAGTAAGGGAAGCAGTAAGTACAGCCATGGGGAATTCAGATCCCTGGCACAATACTTGGAATGGTGAAATCTGAGTTGATGAAGGTGTCATTTGGGGAGATAAGCAAGTGATTTAAGGAAGAGCGTGAGAAGTTAACTCTGCAGAGGCTAGGAGGAATTAAGCAGTTGAAGTTAGAAAGGAAAAGTGTGATAGAAAGAGAATTCTTGGTTTCTTTACAGCCATTCTGAAGGAAAAATGGGCCCAAAGGAAAGTAAATAAACCAGGCAAAGAGATAATCTGATTTAAATCATTTGACTATGAACAATTTAGTCAAATTTGCTAAAAGAACATAAAAGGTTTCTTTTGGATCTTAACTGCCCCCAAAGGTATACAAGTGTAATCTATGTACTGCTGTGTATAACTATATTGTGTAAATATTGGGAGTGTTTAGAACCTAAACCAACACTCCTGGCTTGTAAAACTCTCTTTTGTAGGGTAAAGATAAATTCGTTTTTGTTTTGTTTTGTTTTTAAATAATACCACTAACAAATTCACCCTTTAACTCTCCTATGTGGCCAGTGCTAAAGGCAGACGGACAATCCTAGCATTTAACAATTGATTATAGAAGAATCAATAGGGGCACCATCCCTATGGCCCTTATTGTGGTTGATATGTAAAATGTGCAAGCCACATCTAAATATTTCTCAGTTATTGATTTGGCCAAGGCTTTCTTGGCCATTCCCCTACATCCGGATTCACAAGATCGGTTTGCCTTTACAATAAAGGAGCAACAATGGACCTTTTGGCGGTTGCCCCAGGAATATCACAAAAGACCGGCTATTGCCCATCAGCATGTTGTGGATATGCTAGAGCAGTTGAGTCTACAAGAAAGGCCTTTTGTGTTTTCATGTGTAGATGACATTTTAATATTTGGGGAAACTGACGCACAAACTGAAACATTAACTGAAAAAGTTTGGCACTAATTCAGAAAACGGGGTTCAGAGTAGCCTTAGACAAGGCTCAGTTGGTGCTACCTCAGGTTACATACCTGGGCACAGTCACTGGACAAGAAGGGAGACAGGTAGATCAAAGGAAGGTAAGGGCCTTGGTAAAAATGCCAGCCCCTACCGATGCTCACTCTTTAAGAGTACTGCTAGGAGGATTCAATTTTCTTAGACCATACATTTATAAATATGCTGAAATAACTCGCCCATTGTGGAAACTGCTAAAGAAAAAGACAAAAGGGAATGGGAAGAAGAGCAGGACTCCACTTTAACCTGCTAAAACAGACAATCTCACAGTCCCAGCCCTGCATTTCCCTGATAAATCACAGCCCTTTTTTATTTGCTTGGCGGCTAATAACATGGCCTTGGCTGCCACACTATTACAAAACAATGAAGAGGGATAGCTAGTACCAGCAGCATAAGAATCCAGGAAATTACAAGGAGCAGAAATGAATTTTGCTCCCTGTGAACGTGAGTGTCTAACAGCCGTCTGGGCCGTACCATTTTTTCAGCCTATTACAGGAACAGCCCCTATTACTATCCGAAGCACCCACACTCCTCTCAAGTGCATTTTATTAGGGAAATTGAAGAGAGTTAAAGTCTCAAACACCCGAATATCCCAATGGACACTTATTTTAGTTAACAGGGGGGTGACCACAGAAACAGTGTCCAAGCAGGACCTGCTAACACATGCCCTAATTGAAAAAGGAAACTGACATGAATATCCAGAGGTCAGTCTGGAGCAAAAAATTGCCTTGGTAGAGGCACCCACACTGGAAGAATTAGATCCCGTGGACCAAGAAAAGCATATCTGGATTACTGATGGCAGTGCAATGATAGTAAAAAGGAAAAGATGTGTAAAATATGCTGCCATTAACTTAGAAGAGGAAGTCATTCAGGGACATTAAGACCATGGATTGGGTCAGCATGCCACGTTCCATGCAATTTAGCACATTTTAAGGCAATATGAAAATTCCCCACAGCCCGTGTATATTTATGCTAGGGTGACCGGATAGCAAGTGTAAAAAATCGGGATGGGGGTGGGGGTAATAGGAGCCTAAACAAGAAAAAGCCCCCAAAATCAGGACTGTCCTTATAAAATCGGAACATCTGGTCACCCTAATTTTATGCTGACAGTAATTTCTGTGTGAAGGGGATACAGTTTTGGCACATGATTGGTATAGGAACTGGTGGAAAGCAGCAGATGGAAAGGATATTGCATATTCAGAGTATTGAAAATGGACTTATGAGTGGGTAACAAAACACTAAACAGTAATAGGTGTGACATGTAAAGGCACACAGTAAAGGAATGGGTATGGAGGCCACCTGGAATAATTGGGTAAATACAAAAGCCCGACAGGGTGACATAGCAGTTGTAACCAGAAGTCGAAAAGGAATGTCTGGGTTGACACATCTGAGCCAACAGATGGCACCACAGACCACCCTAACCAAGTTCCAGGAAAAACAGAAAGACAGGAATTACGTAATGTAGCCCATCAGTTTATGCATGAAGGAGTGGAAGGGATTTTAATAAGGCTAAAGCAAGCAGCAGAATGGGAGTGTATGGAAGATGATGTTAAAACTTGGGTGCAAATTGTGTGCGGTGCACTCAGGACAAGACTTGTCCTCCACACTGGTAACCCATGAGATAAATTATGGGTCAGTGGTGAGGAGGGAGATGTATTTGTACCTCCGCTTGCTCCCACAGGCATAAAAAAGGAGATCACTTACCCAGGTTTTTGACATATTCTATGAGCCCTAGTCTTTGTCTGAATGCTGTAGTATTTATTTTGGGAGACAGTGTTTAAATACAGACTCTTCTGTGGCAATGGCAGACAAGTGCTACGTAAGACGGGGAAATCAGGCAGGACTGTTGAACACTATTAAAATCTAAGGCTTACCCCCCTATCGTGCCAAGTCTGATGAGACTTGGAAATAGGTAGTGTTGGTGAGTAGGCTCACCCCGTCACAGGTAGCTTGTTAGGATCTGTTTCTATAAGGGCTGATGAAACATGAGTAATACTGTTGAGTATTCTCTCTTGGAAGTGCTTGTCTATCAAGATTTCCTCCTTTGGAAGTAAGCCAGCCATACTTCCCCACCTTGTTATATTTAACATCTGCCTTTAGGAGCTAAAACATCCCCCAAAGACAGTTAATCCAACTCCTGCTGCATTTCCTTTGAGGTTTAGGACCTTATGACTGAACAAATGACTAGAGCTGACATTTGACAAGTGATAGTCTTTGCTGTGTTTAGTGACATGTTGTACATCTAAAGACATTTTGATACTCTGCAAGACCTCCACCTTCAGCTCTGCCTTGGTCTCGGACTGGCTCTGGTGCTGCTCTACAGAAGCCACTTTAGAACTAACCATCTTCCAGCACAGGCATATATCAATGTGTGCCTGGGGGCATCCAAGCGCTTCCTGCTCACAGTGATGGCTTTTGATCACTACGTAGCCATATGCAACCTGCTGCTCTATCGCACCATCATGAACATGAGAACGTGTATCAACGTAGCAGTGGTGTCCTGGGCAATCAGCTATTCTTCCTCTCATCACGCTGTGGCCTGCTCAGTGTGGCCCCAATGACATCAACCATTTCTTCTGGGAAACCCCATCACTGGTTGAGCTGTCATGTGAGGACACCTCCAGGCACAAAACCCTGATGCTCGTGGGAGGTGTTTTCACACCGATGATCCCTCTCTTCCTAGTTCTGGTGTGCTATGTTCACATCCTGGTGGCCATGCTGAAAAACACGTCCAGGGCTAGTGGCAGTGAAAGGTAAACATATGCCACTTAGTATGTTACATTGCCTAGTGTTATGTGATTGTTCAATGCAGGCTTGTAAAACTGTGATGAAAATTTGTCAGGCTGGGCACAAAATCTACTCATCCCCCTTTCTTAGAGGATGAGGAGACCGAAAATGCTCGTGGTATTTATTGACCATTAAAAAGAACAGGGTAAGTGACAGTGTCAGATTTTGCAAAGAAGATGCAATCACAGAAGCATTGAAATGTCAGGCTGGAAGGGACCTTGACAAGTAATCAAATCCAGCCCCTGCAGTGTGCAATAAGCCTAGGCCACCCCTGACACATTTGTCCAATGTGTTTTTAAAAACCTCCAATCATGGCATTTCCACAGCCTCCCTTGGAAACCTATTCCAGAGCTTGTGAAACCATATCCAAACACATGCACCTACAAGGTGCTCGACACCTGGATACTGGGGTTCCTGGCTTATAAGGATTTCAAGTCTCACTTTTAATGGTCCTGAATTCATGTGATACGCACATGCATTTTTACAAGGATGGGCGCAGACTGTATAGTTAAAACTGGATTAAATTCCCAATAAGAAGCCTGGCAAAAACTAACCAATCAGTCTCCGCTTCTATGAGAGCAGGGAGAAAGCAACAAACTTACTGGCCAGTAAATCAGGAAGAAGTCATTTCCTTTCCTTTCCTTTCCAGTTACCCTGGCGTCAGTGGCTGACAGGATGTTTGCTTTCCTGCTGAGCGGAGGTGGGGAGGAGTAGTGAAGCAAGGCGCCTATTGTGCCCAATGTAGGCTGAGAGAATTCCAGCACAGCAGCCAGGAAGAGTGTCCACCTGGTGCCAGCTGTGTTCGGAGGTCTCTGGCACATACTGCTGCTGAGTTAGTGCTCATGTCTGCACCCAGCAGCACAGTGCACTTGATCTTCGTGGAGCTCTCTGCTGCACAGCGAAGATGCTCCCTACAGAGGCATGGTAAGTGTAAGCAGTAAAGCTGGGAGGATGGGCTTGGCTTTAGAGGGTTAAAGTGCAGTTCCCCCGCTCCTGGGTCCACAAGGGCAGATTTCATACAGTACGTTCAACACTTCATGAAAACGAAAGGTGTGTGGTCCGCAGAATCTCTGTTGGACCATGGAGTCTCTTTTTCTATCTGAGTCACCGGCTACTGAGATCCTGAGGCCTCCATTAATGAGGAACTAAAAGAAAATAAACCACAACTACAGCAAGGAACAAAATGAGATACACAGCAGTGGGGCCAATTCTGAGTTCACACTGCTTTTACCCAGTAAAACTGCATTGGCTTCCATGAGTCACTCCTTATGCATTTTGTGCAAGAAGAGAACCAGTGCCAGTGTCAACAGTGGAGGTAAAATGCTCACTGGGATAGGTTCCATTACAATACACTGCTTCCTGCTGTGTCTGGGTTCTGCAGCAAAATGCACTCTCAGCCAAATCCCTCCCACATGGACACAGGCAGGGGCCTGTTAATCATTTCTCCACTAGAGAGCCCTGGTCTAATAGATACCATCACTATCTGTAGAGATCCATTTTTTCGTCTGTGTATTTTTTCAGTTAATGTGCTACAGTTATTGGTAGTTTGTATTTGCTTTGATTTTGCATAATTGTTAAAGTTGTTCAAAATCAGTCCATCAGATAATAAACTGGCAAATAGTTATGCACGAAACTGATCCCACAGTTCTATAAAAAAGTGAAAAATGACTACACAGCAAAGTTATTGCTACTATTCTAGAACAGACAGTACATGAAATTCTTGAACACCCACCACATTTTCATACAACATGCTCATATCTAGCTGACCCATAAGTCATGGACTTCCGGCAGGAACCTCAGAGTATAATTTTCTGGCCTGTATTATACAGGAGCTCAGAATAGATGGACATAACAGTCCTTTCTGGTCTTAGAATCTATGAGTTAATCTATAAGTTAAAGGAGCATCCAGTACAAACTATACATTACTGTCTCAGTAACAGTCCTAACCAACAGAACAAAGCATGTATAGGAATATTACAAGCTCTTTGCATGATGGAAGAAATCAACATTATCTTCATTTGCCAACCTATATTCGTTTTCCAGCACAGTCTCAGTGCACTGTCTCCTTTAGAGTAGAATGATGTACTAGGTCCCCTGGCTAACCTGTCCCACAGAGGCAGGTGCTTAGGGATTTGAATGGTCAGTATTACTCTTTCTACCTGTGACTATAAAGCTATACAGGTGAAGATGCAAACCAGAAGGAAGTGCTGATGTAAAGGCCAGCTGGGATCAAACACAAAGTGTCAGGTCCCATTGAGCAGAGTTGATAAGATTAGGATTCCCCAAGCTGGACCTTTGCCTTTCTCTTGATTGCACTGTGCTGATGTTTAACTAGAGGGGGAAGTTTTCCATCTGTTGTTTATTGATGAGATACGATACTCTACAATGGACTCCTGTGTATGGTATAAGAGCAGTATTTTCTGAAGACAATGCTAGATTTTAACCTACCTGTCCAACACAGGACATCCCCCCTTACCAGAATTCAAACTCACCACATTTCTGGAGGCTCTGGAGGCAAAGCCGTCCCCAGTTCTCTCTTGGAAAGTCAGTGTAACAGGACTAAAGATCCCAGCCCTCCATGAGCACAGCTTAGCAGTTCAGTTTGTGTCCACAGCTCAGACAGCAGCTTACCTGTGAGAGAACTGTGAACCTGAGGAGCATTCTGGGTACTGCCATGCAAATTAGTGCACTTCCTCAAGATTTCTATAGGAAAGGGACCTTAATGGTCCAAACTCCAGGAATAGCTCCCAGCAAGGTTGATTTACCCTTTAATCCTCCCAAGGCAGGTAAAATGCATGCCATAGAGCAAGCTCTGGGGATGTTTCAGATGACAACTTAATAATGAAAGCCCTGTGCTGTGTGGACACTAAACCTCTCATCATGAAGAGCAACAAAAATGATCAGGAGGCATGGAACAGTTTCCATATGAGGAGAGATTAAAAAGACTAGAACTTTTTAACTTGGAAAAGAGAAGGCTAAAGAGGGATATGATAGACATCTACAAAATCATGACTGGTGTGGAGAAAATGAATGGGGAAGTGTTATTTACCCCTTCACATGCCACAAGTACTGGAGGTCACCCAATTAAATTAAAAGACAGCAGGTTTAAAACAAACAAAAGGAAATACTTTTTCACACAGTGAACAGACAACCTGTAGAACTAATTGCCAGAGGACGTTGTGAAGGCCAAAAGTATAATGGGGTTCAAAAAAGAGTGAGATAAGCCAAGATGATTAGGGATGTAACCCCATGATCCAGGTGTCCCTAATCCTCTCACTAACAAAACCTGGGACTGGCTGATAGGGGATGGATCATTTGATAATTGCCCTGTTCTGTTCATTCTCTCTGAAGCACCTGGCATTGGCCACTGTTGGAAGACAGGATACTAGACTAGATGCACTTTGGGATGACCCATTATGGCCATTCTTATGCGCATCTTCCTAGGCCCACCTCCTCTAACCACTGTCCTGTTCGTCCCAGCCACTGATCTCTACCCTATAAGGGAGTGCAACACCATGGAAGCAGCCCAGCCCCACTTCTACACAGGCAGAAGGTGAACCATGTCTGGAGGACGCCTTTTGTATGTAGATCCCCATAGCCTGACAGGGTTTGTGACCGGATCTCAGGGGAGCTGCACAATTAAAAGGGGTAGGAACATGAAAAGAAAATCAAACTGGTGCAACTCTGTTGTCAGGAAAGCAAAGGCACATTACTACTTACTTTACTGGGGTCAGGCAAGATTCCCAAAGAGGTGTGAGAATGGTCCTAAGGAATTACCTGGGCAGGAAAAATCATTGTTAAAAAGTGTGGATTCAGAAGAATGTTAAAAATCAATTGTTAAAATGATAATGATAAACAAAGAAGCATGGAGTGTAGAGCCATACATACCGTATATACTCATTCTTTAGCCTGTTCGTTTATAAGCCAACCCCCCCAAGACGGATAGGTAAAAATAGCAAAAACTGTATGGCCCTTTCATAAGCCGACCCTGTCTTTCAGGGGTTGGCAAACTTTGGCTCCTGGCCCATCAGGGTAAGCTGCTGGCGGGTCAGGACGTTTTGTTTACTTGGAGTCCCTGCAGGCACAGAGCCCCTCTGCTCTCTGTGGCTACGGTTTGCCGTTCCCATCCGATGGGAACTGTGGCCATTGGCTGGGAATGGCGAACCAACTTCCTGCAGCTCCCATTGGCTGGGAATGGCAAACCACGGCCACAGGGAGCTGAGGGGCTCTGTGCCTGTGGGTGCTCCAGGTAAACAAAACATCAGCATATTAGCTATTACATTCAATTCAATAATTCCATAGGGTTCAAAATCATCACATTTTGGTGTAGACCTGTTTATAAACCGATGCCTGCTCTTTGATCCTTCACTTTTTTACCAAAAATATTTGGCTTCTGAATGAGTATATACGGTAGCTCGTGGCCATCTAGTCTAGTCTATTTCAAATTTGGAGAAGGGATCTAGGCAAACTGACCTCAAAATTTCAAACTTGGGTGCCTGACAGTAGGCACCTAAATCCATATTTCACCACCTAAATGAAGGTGGTATTCTGAATTAGGCAGTGCTTGCCACTCTCCGACTCCTATAGAAGCCAATGGGAGCTGCAGATGCTCAGCACCTTTGAATATCAGGACACTTGTGAATTTGTACAGCTCATTGTGGATGGAGGAACCTACCTTAGGATCCAAAGTTTGAAAATTTGGGTGTTAGGGTTTTAGGACATAACAGGCCAATATCTACCGTCACATCAAAGATACTTAAAATGGCAACAGACACACAGCTAATGGACCATGTGTAGATGGGAGGACGTATTAGATTTTTCATACAAAACAAAGAGGGGGAAACCATACCTTAAATGCAAAACAGAGCTTATCCTTACCTATGGACTGCTAGTCCCATGCTGATGAGCCTGACAGGAGAAGACTTACCCATGGTTACACACATGGACTTAGCAAACCCTATACCCAATGGAAAAGGTATTGGTTTTGGTACTGGGTATGGGAACTCTGAAGCAAACCGGGGAGCGTAGGGTGCCTCTTTGCATGTCAGAATCCAGAACTATCTTTCAGCTGGCTATCTCATAGCTGTGTTAGTATTGGAACCATAAGAACAACCCAAAAAGTTTGGACTTTATGCATGTGTGCATTGAGTTATTTTCTACACACTCACAATCAAAGGTCTGCTATTCAGAGAGCATACTCCAGGAGAGAGGTCTGTGTGTGCTAAACTAATGTGTTTATTATCTGCTCACATGTCCCCAGGGACTGGAAGAAAAATGGCACTTGTGAGAGTTCAACAGACATGGAGCTGGTTCTGCATTACTCCCTTATTCCATCGGTACGTAAACCAAGTCAGCAGCAGCCTGAGCTGCCATGCTCAGCAGAAGTACTGTTAAATGTATCTTGATTATGTGCAATAATGGATCGATTGCTTGCTGCAGTCACAGCTCTCAATTCCGAAACAAGCTACAATAGCATCGGACATTGAAACACTGCAAAATGCTGGCAGGAAACTAAAAAATGCTTACACCAATTTTATATGGGAAACAAGCCATCCTAATATCTACAAACACACATCGGCCACATTTCAGGGTTCCCTCACTGATTTTAAAAATACTTATGTGTACACACAACTTGTGTGTGGGATTTACTTAACCTGTTTACATTCATAGAGTTAGATTAATAGGCTTATTGCCTAGGGGAACTGATTCAGTCATGTCTGCAGACATAGGGAGTCGTTCTGGATAGGCAGGATCCTCTCTATCTTCGTGAAACCCAAAGTATCTCTGCTTTTTATACTGACATCACACCTTGGGCCCAATTGTGAGATGAGTCTGAGGGTCAGGTTTTTGTGGCGGTGTTGCCAGAATGAAATGCCAAGGCTGAGCAAGAATGTGACTGTCTGACAATAACTTACACACTAGGAGGGCTTAATCACAGCCACTTACACTCACCTTTGGATTTGGTTCCCTGTACTATGGCGCTCTTCCTTACACAGAGGGCTGGATAGGATTCTCTTAAGAAGCATGTTAGCATCCTGCTGTAGCCAGGTAGAAGAATCCCCCTAGGAGGGAGAGGCTGGGGAGAGAAGTCAAAGTCAGATTGTCCTCAATCCAAGCGGGGGAAAAGATCATAGCCTGGTGAGGGAAAGGCATGCTCTGAAGTGGGAAAAGGAAACCAAGGAAATGTGCAGGCCTAGCAATGTATGATAGTATCAGCATAACACCTGAGAGCCCATGGCCTCAGGAAGGGGCTCGGTTCTGCACTGCCAGTGTCATAGACTCTATGATTTAGTGCAGGGGTCTCCAAACTTTTTTGACTACGCACCCCTAGTAGAAAAAAAATTTTGAGCAGGCACCTCCATGGGGGAAGCCCCGCCCCATCCACTCCCTCCCACTTCCCGCAGGACTGCCCCCCTCAGAATCCCTGCTCCTTCTCCCCTAACTGCCCCCCGGGGCCGGGCCGGCTGCCCGGCTCTTCATGCGGGGCTGCAGCCGCGGTGACCAGCTCCCGGGGCCAGGTCTTCAGCCGCGATGCAGTGCCCAGCTTCCGGGGCCGGGGCTTCAGCCACGGTCAGCCGCGGTCAGCTGCGGCGCCCAGCTCCTGGGGCCGGGGCTTCAGCCGCGGTGCGGTGCCCAACTTTTGGGGCCGGGGTTTCAGCCGCGGTCAGCTGCGGCGCCCGGCTCCTGGCTGCCGGGGCTGGGTCTCCAGCTGTGCCTCCCGGCTCCCGGCTGCCAGCTCCCAGGGCCGGGTGTCCAGCCGCGGCACGGCACCCGGCTCCCGGGGCCAGGCCGGGTCTCCGCGGCATCGCTGCGCCTGGCTCCTGAGGCCAGACTGGGTCTCCACCGCATCGCTGCGCCTGGCTCCTGGGGCCAGGCTGGGTTTCCACCGCGGCGCTTCGCTCCTAGAGCCGGGGTGCCGCGCACCCCCGTGGGTTGTCTCGTGCACCCCCGGAGGCGCGCACACCCGTTCGCAGACCACTGATTTAGTGCATCTTCCCCATCTCTATGGTCCTAGTAGAGTCAGTGGCTCACACACTCCCATCTCACAGTTATTCTCCTTTCCTCGTAGTTTGCCATCATTTTGGTGCTGTCCTTCCTTGAAAGAAGAGCGAGCAGGAGTCAGATAGATGAAGAATTGCACCTCCTCAACGGCTGCTTTGGAATTGTGATGTAAGTCTGAGCATAACTCACTGCTGCTGGTCCTGGCCATTTCCAAAGCCATGGCTGCCCTACGCTCCCCTGAACTCTTACAGCAGGCTGCTGTGCTCCGGAGAGGTGAGATGTGGGAGGAGAGTGAAATGATGATGAGCTTTTAATTCAGGAAGCTGAGTTCCGAGAGGAAATGCCTCTGCAGCTCTCACTGCTCAGTTTCACCAGAAATAAGGCGGCTGCTTCAGTCAGTAATTCGGATGTTCTGTACATATCCATCTGCCACAGAAATATCAACAGCATTAAGGGCTGAATCCCCCTTTCACTGACACCTGATTTACTCCAGGGCCACTCCATCCACTTCAGTGGAGTCACTCCTGATTTGCCCAGGGTACCCAAGAGGAGAGTCGGGCCCAATGACCCTTGCCTGTGGAGGGGGTGGAATGCACTCCCATTTGCCTGGCTGTCTCCGCTAGTCCCTGGGTCATTTTTGGAAAGGCTGAAATCACTTCTAGTGCTGCAGAAAGCTCACGGCCTCGGTGGAAGCTGAGGGAGGGACTTCTGGTGTCCTCTTCTGTCTCTGAGCAGCCATGCAGTGCTAGACACAGCCTCGCCTGGGGTCTTCACAAACCTCTCTGCAGGTAGGGATTTGCTAACCCACGGCTGCATTGGGTGCTTTGATAAGCACATGTTCCCCACAAACTGCTTCCATCCTTCTGGTGTCTTGTTAGCTAATTGGTCTCCATAGTCCCCTTAATTCAGAATGTGCGGAAAGGGATCCAGTCTGCAGAAATCTACTCCATGAAGGGGCTGATGGCTGTATCTGGAATATACAGCGGCACTCAGTTAAGGAGAAAACTTGGGGCAGCCAGCAAGCAGTGCATATAGCTATGAACACTCTGTGAAGGGGAAGGTGTGAAGTGCTGAACTACTACACACATGGGAACCTCCTTACTAGAGGGCCCAGCCATTTATTACTAAGAAGAGAGCTTCTGCTAGGCCCAGCCAACTCCCAGGTTTCCCCATTTGGCTCAAGGATGCCAAAGGACCCACTGAAATGTTGTCAAGAATCCAACAGAAAGGTGCAGGTGTCTGCCAAGAGCTGGTTACTGCTGCCCAGAGCAGCATGACACTCTGGGCCTGATGTTGATGCACAGAAAAAATGAACAAAAAGCAACCTGTTAAGTCATTTGGGGTTCAAAGTATGCACAGGTGTCCAGAGCATGGCAGAGAAGAGCGACAGGGCTCTGGGATGGAAGATAATTAGTGGGTGCTCAGCAATCACTGGCAGCCAAGATTTGGATGGGGTCAGGATTCCCAGGCAGTCCTTGCAGTGCATGCTGGCCGCAAGGCCTCACCCATCTCCAGAAGTAAGGAACACTGATGCTAATCACGGCCCATTTGACTGAGTCCTGCTGTCTCCAAGGTCAATGGTGATGGCAGGGTCAGCCCAATAGGGCATCAGTGAAAATGTGGCTCTGAAAATCAGAGCCAAAAGGAAGAGTTTTCAGAGAGAGGACTTCATCAATCAGGGAGATGGCTGGAGCTTTATTAAAGAGGTTGATGGAGGAGCCACAGAACTTCCAAAGGCTAGCAAAGACCTTGACAGAGACAGAGCTGTAAGAATGCCACTTCATGATGGGAAACAGAGTCAGATTCATAGACCAGAAGGGACTACTAGGATCAGCTATTCTGACCTCCTGTGTGACCCTGGCCATGGAACGACAGCCAGTGATTCCTGTGTCAGGTTCATTACTTCTGGCTGAGCCAGAGAACACCTTGGCTAGTCTTTCTAAAGACAGACAAGCAAAGGGAAAGGGGATTAGAGTGACTGGTGGTGTGTGCAGTTAAGTCAAGTCTGAGGAGCAGAGCAGAATGGGATTCAGCAGCAGGAATTGCTCTTTGTTCACAGACCCTTGGACTTCGTTGGGACATTCAGCAACCGATGGTCATTTGGTTTTGCATTTGGAGCTACAGCCAATAAAGTTATGTTCCTGTTTTCGGAAGGTTACCTGCCACTACAAGTGCCCCAGTGGGCCCAAGGTATGGTGTAGATCACACAAACCATGCTAGAGACGGGGGTATTTGTCCATCTTTTCCTTCCCTAGCTCTTCAGTCCGGCATTTGGAGCAACCTTAAACCTGGGGAAGGGGTTACTTTTGCATGGCAACCTGGGCACATGTCTGAGACCTGGTGGCTTCCTCTTGCAATTAAGCTGCTGGGCATGTGCCCTTGGCCAAGCCTGGGAATGAGGTAAGGGAGTAAGTCTGGGAAGCATTAGGATGCTCTGGATCTGAGCATCAGGAAGAACAGGTTGCTTGGGTTGCCTCTACCCCCATCCCTACCCCATCACCGTGGCAAGGACACTCTTCCTGTGAGACACATCGCATACTAAAGATTTAATATAGCTGTGGTCACAGGGGCCTCATTAGAACACAGGCATAACTCCACAGACCCCACTGGAACGCATCCCCTTTCCCTGCTGTCTCACTAATTAGTGAGAGGAGATTGGGGCTGAGCATATATTGACCGACAGTAATTCATGGTTAGACAAGGATTTCAGAATTGACACCAACAGCCTGGCATCATTTGCTTTCTCTCCAGCCATTGTGCTTCTCATAGGAGGCACTGAAGTGGGCCTCTCATATTTCCCTTTCTTTGCCTGCCTCTCGACGGAATTCCGGCTCACAGGGTCTGTACTGGGATTCTTCTACACGCTCACTTGGTAAGCCATGTTACCCGGAGATACAGCCCCTGGCTGGCTGGTCTTAATCCTGCAAATAACTGAACACTGACCTCAGTGGGACTCCCTGTGCTTAAGTGCTTTGCTGGACCAGGACCACAGTGCTAGGAACCTTGCAAAACTGAGCCCTATTTGGGCCACTCACCTCTTTTCTCCCCGCACCACACTGTTCAGAGTATGTGTTCTGTGTGTTTTTACACCGGAGCGCAGTGTGCCGGGGACACTGGAGAGCAGCCTGGGGTAGAGGGAGATGGTACTGGAGAGTAGCATGGAGCAGCATGGGAGAGGGGGGGCACTGCAGAGCGGCATGAGTTGAACTGAATAGGTCTTAGAACTGAACTCTCCCCTCCCATCCCTGGGGTGGCCCTTGAGTGGGGAAGCCATTTGGTGGATAAACAAAGGCTTTCAGTCTCAAGGGTCTTTGCTCTGGCACTTTTTGCGAGTATTTCATTTACACACACACCCAGCCCCATGCTTTGGGTAAAGTGACACTCACTTTTGTGGTGTCATTGTTGGGCAGGGAGGGTTGGAGTAAGCTTGTACTATGGGTACGTCTACACTGCAGCTGAAGGTGTAATTTCCAGCTCATGTAGACACTCTCTTGCTCTGATAGCGTGAGCATGCTAGAGAGAGCAGCAGCAGTATGGTGAGCTAACCACCCACCTACAGTCCCGTCCAAGATCCATGGTACCTATTTGGGCAGCTGGCCCGTGACACCACCTGCACCATCGTGGCTACCCTGTTATTTTTCGTGTGCTAGCTCAAAACTAGCACATGTACATCTACCCAAACTGGAAATTACACTGCCCACTGCAGGGCAAGCCTACCTTATGTGGACAGCATCTGCCCTTTCCAGCCATTATAGTGTGCCAAGTTCACTTGAAGAATAGAAATTATTTCATAAATAAATTAAAAAACCTTGAAAGTAATTTTATGCAAGTATCTCAAAATGCCGTGGACCCGGATCCTGCAATCTGAATGCACAGCCCCACTCTCTCCAAAGAGGAGCAGAGGTGTTCTGCATGTGTCTGATTATAAGATCAGGGCTGGGGATCCTGTGACAAAGGCCAGGCTGTGCACCATGAGATTGTGTGGGTTGTAGGAGCCCAGTAACACCAATGTGTTTTCCAGGTTCATAATCACGATCGTAAACATTGTGCAGTGCCCACATGGACAAGTAAGTTTATATTTTTGTGTGATGATGACTTTATTCTATATGTTACCAATGTCTATGATGCCACCTGGACACTTTAGCAACAGAGATTTAACTATAAAGCCAAACAATCCAACCAAAAGTTCAATCCACTGCTAAGGAAAATAAATGTGTTCACCATCCTTCCCAGAAGATGCCTCGCCTAGAGTTTGGAGTGGCCACTGAGAGGAGTAAATGCCACAGATGGGGTCCCTGACTGAGAAAGCCCTTATGCCAAGAGCTTCCAGACAGAGGAAGAGGAAGAACCCTAGAGCCATGCACAAAAATGAGCATGTAATTGACCACCTATTTTGCACACCTAGTCCTCTGAGTGCTTGTGCAAATCAGATATCTACACAAGCTCTTGGACTGTCAGAGGTCAGATTATCCCACCCCCCACATCCAAAAATACATGGTGTGCATGCCAGGACTTTGATTCCCCGTAGAAATTAGGGCTCCCGCCCTTGGGCCTAATCCACATGGATCCTCATGGCCTTCTGCACCAAAGTGAAGGGTTTGCTAGCATGGATCCAACTGTGGGATTGGGGTCAAGGTGGGCACATTGTATGTGCCTGACACTAGAGGTCTCAAGTTGAGAACCTGGCGTGGAGGGTTTAAACTCAGCCCTGAGCACACTTTCCATCTGGTCTGTCTGCTTGCTGGGTAAGAGCCTCACAGATCTGGAAAATGGCTGAGAGCCAGCCCTCGTATTCTGAATTAGGCGCAGAGTCTGACAGAGAGCATCACAACTTTGTAGAGAGATGCATTTGCTTTCCTCAAATTCTGCCCACGATGTAGGTTGAGAAATAAGCAGTTGTGCAGCATCAAACTGTTGGTGTCTGTGATAGAGCCTCACTTCCTTGAGTGCCTCACCCAGGGTACAGACTGCCCTGCCTTCTGGGGCTGAGAGTACAGTGCATCTGCTATCACAGAAACCACGGCACCCCCAGCTGAGAGCCCAGTTCCAGCATGACACACTAGGATTTCCTCCTGAGGGCCAATGCCCTGTCCCTGACTAGTCCAGCCTCGGATCTGGGGAGGCCCTCAGTGGTGAGGAGAGACCTGGCTAGTTGGGTTAGTTACCTGGGAGCTGGGGAACTATAAAGTCTGGCTGCGTCCAGAAGACTCACTAGAAATCCCTATCACAACAGAGTCCTCAGTCTCATCTCTGTCCGGAGACACGGTACAGGGCTGACTGCAAGTAGACAGAGATTTCCAAATAAATATATTTACACTAAAACAAACAGGAAGGGCTACAATAACAGTTCCAATTTCTCTCTTCTCCCCCAACAAGACAACGTGTGCTGTGCTGCCAGCTAACCCTTGACCTTGTATATCAAGTTTTCATAGCTTTTAAGGCTAGAAGGGGCAATTATGATCAGCTAGTCTGACCTCCTGTATAGCCCAGGTCAGAAACTTTTACTTGGGAATTCCTGCATCAAACTCAGAACATACGGTTGAACTCAAGTAGATGATGTAGAAAGAGATCGGCAGTCTTGATTTAAAGACATCACATGATGGAGAGTCCACTACATCCCTGGCTAGTTACCCACATTGTCAGGAATTGTGCCCCATTTTTTTAGACAAGTCACCCTTGCTCCCCATTCTCCCTCTTCCCCTGTCCTGTCACAGCAAACCCTACGAGTGCAGAGGGAGCAGCAGTGACTTAGGTCCTGATCCGACAAGGCACTTAAGCACATATATAAAGTCCATTCAGATCAATGGGAACTGATATGTACTTAAGTGCGCTGCTGGATCTGGGTCTTATGGCCAGATTTTTTACAGGTAGTTAGATGCCAGAAAAGGCAGAGAGATGTCTAGTAGCATTTTCAAAAGCACCTAGTACCCAAATCTGGCCTTCAGTGCTCTTGTCTCCACCCAGCAGCGAGCACCATCATGGAACAGTCAGAGCTCTGACTGGGGAAAAGCTGCACATTGCTGCCATCTCTGGGCTGTGCTGAGCACTCGTATCCCATGGTGATGAGTGCGGTACAAATGTGAAAGAGGGGAGTTGGGAGACAGACATGCCTGCTGCCATCTCACTCTGGTTTGGCGGTGGTGGTTTTGTATAACAAAGCTGGTGATAAGCCGCAGCTTGTGGAATGCGACTCCACACTCACACAGACGATGAGGCAGGGGGAGAAAGACGTCCCATAGGGGACATGTTCCTCTCTAAGGGGGCACCCTGATGTCCCGCTGCACATTGCTCAAGAGTGTCTGCCTGTACTTCACTCTCCCCTCCATACTCTATGGACTCATCCCTCCATCAATTCTCCTCTGACATTTGTACATTTGCCTTTCCCTACCCAGGTGATGGGAGACTATGAGAAGATCATATTTTATTGGCCTTCCCTGTTCTGTCTGGTTTTCCTACTGGGCCGCTTTGCCCTGATGTTTGTGAAAGCACTGAGGGTTCACTTAAAGATGGATGTGTCAAGTGTGAGTATTCCTGGGTAACTGCTCCCAGTTTATTAAGTTCTCACTCCCTCTCTCCTGGGAAAACTCCTTCCCTAAACCCTGGGATTAAGTAGGATTTAACCAGCGCTTAGACTTTGTGCTGGTGCACCTCTGCACCAGGGTGAATTTCACCCTTAGCCAGTAACAAGAATTGATTTCACACCAGAGATCTTGGCACATTTCTACAAATCACCGCCCACCTAACTTAAAACTTGGCAGAGCACCTCACCCTGCAAGACCCCATGGACTCCAGGATGGGCTTCAGGGCTGCCTAGCCACCCAAGTAATGACCCAGGGTGCTGGGCAGGCCAGCATACTGCATTCCATGATTGCAGTGTAGACATACCCAGAGTTACATGGGGTGAGCACCCCAGGAGAATGGCCATTTGTCTCTTTGTGCTATTCCTGCCTTTGTCTTTCATTTCCTCATCACTATTTCCTATGCCTCTCACTCCTCACTCATTTTATCTCTTGCTCCCAGTGCCCTGTGATGTGCGAGTGTGAATCAGTGTCTGAGCAGCAGCACTGAGCAGCTATTTCTTCCTTGTATGTTCCTGCTGACAGGAATGTTGGGCCTTCCCACTTCTCGTCCCTTTCATTCTCTCTTCCCCTCCCTTGGCCAGGCCCCAAGACAGCAGGGAAAGGCATTGGCTGCCGGTCTTGTTTCCTGTCACCCTTCATCATGTCTACCACCTTCCAGCTGTGACTCTCAAAAATGACACTCCACACAGGCAGGGCTGCTGTTTGCCAAGGGGAACATAACTCTGGGCTTTGACAGGAGGAAAATGACTGGCTCCATCTTAAAAGCAGAGGCTTGTGTTGGTTTTCTTTCCCTCCCCTCTTCTACCACATTCCATTGCATCTCTGAGCCTGAAAACCCATTAGCCCCACTAAAGGGCAGGCCGGAGTAACACAGCTGTGTCAGACAGACCTTCCCAAGGGACTCCAGCTCCAGTGTGGCCCTTCCTCACCATAGCAGGATGTCTGCTTACTGAGCTCCCCACCATGGCCAGGGGTTGCTTTGCTCTGTGTCAGGATGCCAACAAGGGCAGTCAGGGCCAAGGGACACAGCAGGAACAAACCTGAGGCTGGGAGTAGCGGAGAAGTTCATAGTCAGGTTCCAAGCCAGGGTCGATACCAAGAGTCGGAGTCAGGAGGCAAAGTCTAAAACAAGTCATGGTTAATGCTCAGAATGCAGGAACAGTCATGGCAGCTACACAACAGCCACACTGTTGTTGGATGCTGCTTGGAATGGCCCTTGCGTTTATATAGGGCAAGGAACAGATCAGAAGCCATGAGGCTGCTGTCTATCAAACCCCTGAGGAGGAAAGTCCCATGGTCTGTGTCCCCAGCGAGTCATGGAAAATGGAGCGCAGTTTGGTTATAGCTGCTGATGGGTGGCAGCCTGGAGATGCCAACTGCCTGGCAGCTCTTCAGGACTGGGCTCTAGAAAGGTGCTTACGTTTTGCCCCCTTGGCCCCCTCAGAACTCTACACAGTTTCCCTCGTGGCTAACACCTTCACCCAGACCTGGATTAATAATGGGAAAGGTTCAAATAATCCTCAAGGTCCTTAACAACAAAAATGATTCAGAGTCCCCAAAACAAAGACCACAACACAAAAGTTTATAGTCAGCCCTTGTTCTTCTGCCGTTCACGGAGCTCTTCTGCTCTCCCAGTCTGCTTCATCCAAACAACCAGTCCTAGGCCCAACTTGGATGTCCTGTCAGTCGCACCATGCAGCTTCCTGCTGCTCTTTGTAAGGAATCCGCTGATCCAACCTAAGTACACCTCTTCAGTCATCAGGTTGTCTGACCCCAGGCCATCCCACCAGCTGTTAAGGGGTAAGCCCCTTGTTAGCCACACCCTTCTCTCTATGGCTGCCAATGTAAATATGGCAGGTTGCACTCACCTCTTGAACACCCCATTGCTAGCTGAGTCTGGTGCTGCTGTTCTCTCTGGCTCCCAGCACTCCTGTAGGTGTCAGCCTACCTCTACAGGTCTTCTGTGGCTCAGCCCTTCAGCCACACACAGTCCAAAATCCTTTCTGGAGAGTAACAAACTCAAAATAGAAGCAGTTCCCTGCCCCTCAGGGCCAGTTATAAACAAACTAGTTTCTGACCCATCTGGAACTGAATTGGCAGGGTCCTCCTGAACTCCTGCCATAACTGGTGGGCAACAGTGAGCTGGCCTGGCCTGCCTCAGGTCCTTTTGCTGCAGCCTAGAGAGCATCCCCCCTCACTCCTCTGGTGCCAGCAAGGAACTGACTTGCTGACAGAAGGCAGCTCCTTGCTTGGCTATTGTTGGTCCCCAGCCCTTCTGGCTGCTGTAAAGCCAGATCTCTCTCGCTCCCCAAATGGCTGCTCTTTTCCTCTCAGAGAACTGTTTCCTGGGGTAGGGTGCAGCAGAGCAGTCGGGAGGCTGCAAAGGCCTGATGTACCCACATCACAGTAAGGTATCTTCATAACTAAGATCATAAAAACATAGGAGCAGCCATACTGGGTCAGGCCAAAGGTCTATCTCGCCCAGTATCCTGTCTTCCAACAGTAGTTAATACCAGGCGCCCCAGAGGGAATAAACAGAACAGGTAATCATCAAGTGATCGATCCCCTGTTGCCCATTCCCAGCTTCTGGCAGCAGAGATTTAGGGACACCCAGAGTATGCAGTTACATCCTTTCCCATCCTGGCTAATAGCCATGGAGGAACCTATTCTCCATGAATTTATCTAGTTCTTTTTTTAACCCTGTTATAGTTTTAGGCTTTGCAGCATCCCTGGCAATGAGTTCCACGTTAGACTGGCCTAATACAGCATAAGGACATAAGAAAGGCCGTACTGGGTCAGACCAAAGGTCCATCTAGCCCAGTATCCTGTCTACCAACAGTGGCCAATGCCAGGTGCCCCAGAGTGAGTGAACATAACAGGTAATGATCAAGTGATCTCTCTCCTGCCCGTCCATCACCCCCCTCTGACAAACAGAGGCTAGGGACACCATTCCTTACCCAGCCTGGCTAATAGTCATAAATGGACTTAATGTGCACATGCCCAAGGCAGCACTGGATCTATATGTTTGAATCTGCTGTCTTTTCCCTAGTGGAATGAAGAACATTCTTTGTATGCTGACAATCCCTGTTCCTTTAACACAGCAGGAAAATCATTTCCTGGAGATGCATCAGGCTCAGCATGTCAAGCGTCTGGTCAGGAAGCCCCCAGAGCGGTGAGCATGGCCTCTTCATTTTAGATCCAGAACACTGAGCCACGGAGAGTTCACATTTGGTTCTGATGAGCTTCTAAATCCACCGATACTTATTGACTGACGTGCACACTCGGCCCTGCCTGCTCACCTCATGTGAGCGAGGGACAAGGCAGGTTCTCTGGCCACTGGGAAAACCCCCATCACAGGCCTGCCCCATCTCCCCTCTGAATACATCCGTAAGCAGTGCACTAAAGCACTCTGTCTTACATCTTCTCACCTCGGACGCAGAGGCTATGGGAATGTGGAGGTTCCTGATGCGAGCCCCCAGTGGCTTTGTGCTGGTCAGCAGGCAGGCTGCTGAGAATGGGAGTGAAGGAGAGGCTGACATCTGTTTAGGCCAGGTGGGGCCTCTGCAGACGTGCCAAGTGGGAGGGAAGATTGGGGTAAGAAGGTGTGCTGGGTTGTTTTTATGGAGAGGGAGGGAACTATGTGGAATGGGTTTGGGGCCTTGAAGTGCCTCTAGTGTCTCTGTGTCATCAGCAAATATTTCAGGTCTATTTGTCCCTCTTCATCCATTAACAGGCAGGCTCAAAAATCTTGGTTCCAGCGCAAAGTGTATGAATGGGACCCATGCTTTCAGTTCCCAGGCAGAATGATTGGCACATCTACACTAGCCTTAATCTGCCTGTACATTGTAAGTAAATTGCACACTTCTTTATTGAGAAGAATCGCCCCAAACAGAGCACAATGCCACACAGTCCTTGTGTGCTTTGTAAGGATTTCAATACAGGTTTCTGCAAAAACATCTCTCCCATAAATTCCTGCCATTAACTAAAACAAGGACTGTTTATGCATCTAACAGAGCCACTGGCTCCATTGAGACCAGAATCCATAATCTACTGGCTTCCTATCAGGGTACCTTCCATCTAGGCCAATGGGTGTTTGGTGGGAGTTTATCTTGTTCATGATAGATTGCTTGAGATGCAAGCAGGAGAGAAAAAACTGCTAAGTATTCATGTATTACGTGAAATACATGATACTCATGTGTGAGTGTATTTGCATTATGTTGTTCCCTGTGAATACTTACAAGTTGACTAGAATTAAGTAATCTTGGTCTTCCTCAGTGTCTGGTTCAAAATCAGTGGAGATTAACTCCAACAACATTCTTTGAGGGACAAAATTTGTCTACATCCACTTGCTGTCATTTAAAGATTAAGATGAATCCCCATATATGAAAGGCAATGTGTGTTTAAAATCAAATGTAACAGGTCAGATTCCCATAGAATCACACCAGGGGTGAATGTGGCCCCGTGTGATTATACGGCATGTAGTATTATTCTGTAGAAGTAGCCCATGACAAGATTGCTACGCTGCTATTTTTATCTATTTTTCCACAGTTTATTGTTATTGAGTATTACATTTACAAGGAATTCTCCCAAGAGCTGAAGATATTGGACTGGAGATTTGAAGAGCTTGTTGATTCTAGCAATGGCTCAGAAGTATTTGTATCAGCTGCCCTGCACATCAGAGAGTTTATTAGTGTCACTCAAGGTACAGACATGTCATTTTTTAAAGGTGGAATGAGTGTGATCATTTTTCAAAAGCAGACTGAACTCACTGTTCTTAAGGCTGAGCGAAAGCCCATCCTAATCAATGGGACTCCTCCCAGGATTCTGGCATGTTAGTTCCAAACGGGAATGAAAACAAAAAAACATTTCCCATAAATGAAATTAAAACAAAAATTATTTGGGGTCCATTGAGATGGAAAATGTCATTTCAAAACTGACATTTTAAATTTAAAGAAAATTTTAAAAATCAAAAATTCAAAATGAAAAGTCATTTCAAAATGAAGAATTGAAACAGTTGACTCAAAGTGATGAAATGGAATATTTCAACACTATCAAAATGCTTTTCTTCTAGTTTTCCCCCCCAAAATCAAAATTTTATGAAAATCGGCTCATTCCCACAAAAGCTTTGGTTCAACAAAATATTTTCTGATAGAAAAACTTTCAACTGGAAAATTTTTGACCTCCTCTAGCTAGATACTTAGTCCCTAATACTGAAGCAAAACAATATGATGAAGCATAAATTGTCACTTTATCTGCTGCCTAGTATGCTGGTAATTGAACATTGAGTAACTTGGAGTTTGACAGTAGAGGGACGGCAGACCAAAGAAGTGAGAAAAATAGTTGTGTATTTTTTTAAAAATCTTTGTTCAGCTGGATGTGGAAAGAGGTTTCGGTGGGATGGCTTCATTGAGTTATGGCTGGGGTCTGAGGAAAGCTTTATTTTTATTAAGTAAAGGAGTCTAAAATAATTAAATTTGAATTTCATAGATTTAAAGGTCAAAAGGGACAATTCAGACCATTGAGTCTGACCTCCTGCATAGCACAGGGCAGAGGTTTCGCCTGGTGATTCGTACATTAAGCCCAATAGGTGTGGCTAAACTAGAGTACGTTTTTAGAAAGACATTCAACTTTGACATAAAGACTCCAAGAGAGGGCAAATGGTTAGGGGGACACAACCAAAGGGGCTCCATCTAAATATAAATCTGACTAGGGCACAAGAGAAAAGTGGCTAAGAGTCTGACAGCTGCCCATGGTTATTTGTAAAATGAATTGGAGATCACAGTCTAGTTTCGAGTGGACAATTTTCTATGTTTCAAAAAGCGTCATTACAGCTAACATGAATTGCAATTGTTACCTTTATCAGTTTGCTGCGTCAGCAGAGAAACCGAGGATTGAATGTACATGGAGACTGAGCTGCATGTTAGGAGAGTAATGTAGGAAAACCTGCACTTCCAAGTTTTGACATGTGAGAATCCAGGATCTTTGTTCTGCTCAGTAGAAATCTGGATTTGAATATATAATTCTGATCCAGGGCTTTGGTTTGGGCTCAACTCTGTAAGTAAATGATTAACAAATAAGAACATAAGAAAGGCCGTACTGGGTCAGACCAAAGGTCCATCTAGCCCAGTATCCTGTCTACCGACAGTGGCCAATGCCAGGTGCTCCAGAGTGAGTGAACATAACAGGTTCTACCTACCTAACAGGTAATGATCAAGTGATCTCTCTCCTGCCTTCCATCCCCCCTCTGACAAGCAGAGGCTAGGGACTAAATAATCAAATAAATAATCAATGAGAGACTAGGCAAAAAATGTTCCAAATAGAAACGTGTCCGAACAGAGACACTGGAGGCTTTCAAAAGGAGGCTGGATAGCCATCTGTCTTTGATGGTTTAGACCAGTGGTCCTCAATTGATGGTCCATGGAGACTTTTTAAAAATAAATTTAAAAAAGGAGGTACTCCACAAAATTTTTTTGATTGGCCTGGTGGTCCGTAGACTGAAAGGAGTTGAGAACCACTGGTTTAGACACAACAAATCCTGCATCTTGGCAGGTGGTGGGACTAGATGACCCTGTGGTCCCTTCTAACTGTATGGTTCTATGATTCTATGTGTACAAAATAGCTGTGAACTTTGTGCTGAGTTAAAATACTTTTGTAATCATGTCATGTGAGCTGTGGAGAAAACATTCTGAACAGACGGTTGCTTTTCTTTTTCTCCAGGTGTTTGGATTTTCACCACCTTTGCTGCCTCCCTGACTTGTGTAAGCTACGTATTTCACATCTTAGCATGCTACAGGTATGGACATGCAGTAGATTATCAGCAGATAGTGCTCAATTCTCAGAGGTGCTGAGAGTCCTCAAGTACCACAGAGTTTATTGGGAGTTGAGGACACTAGTCAACTCAGCACAGGCCCTTGACAGCTCCCAGGATTGTCCACTCCTCAGGGGTTCTCAACCTTCTTCTTTCTGAGTCCCCTGCTCCATGCTATAAAAACTCCACGCCACACCTGTGGTGCAACAACTGTTTTTCTGCATATCCAGTAGATTAAAAGCCGGGGCTAGCATTACGGCATAGCAAGGAGGGCATTTGCTCTGGTTCCCACAGCACAGGGGACTCACAAAAGTAAATTGCTCAGGCTTTGATTTCAACCCTGGGCAGTGGGGCTCTGGCTTCAGCTTTCTGGGGCACCTGGCATTGACCACTGTTGGAGGACAGAATTCTGGGCTAGACGGATCTTTGGTCTGATCCAGTATGGCCATTCTTTATGTTCTGCCCTGGGCCGCAGCGAGTCTGTCTGGTTTAATTTTGGCAGATCCCCTGAAACCTGCTTGTGGCTCCCAGACCTCTGCTTGAGACCCACTGCCCTAGAACTCTATTCCCCATTCTATCAGCACTCAGTGAGAAGTGTCTCTGTTACCTGTGCTGAGCTCCACACAGTTCTAGGCCCTGATGGGTGGCGAAGACACATCGATCCACACAATTCTCCAGTTTGATATAAACTACGCTAAATAACTCAAAATAAAACACAGACTAATCAAATTAGAATAAAGTGGGTCAATATCAAATCATCAGCTTAACCTAATTACCAGGTTAATCAATTCAAACTGCATAATTCCTTGCAAATTTTATCGACTCACGTGGGAAGGCAGCAGACCGTGTCTAGCTATAAGCCTTGGAAAAACAAGGCATTATTTCAGTGCTAATTGATAATTACTGATATTCCAGACAAACAGCTGATATGGGCAGGAAGAAATCTCTCCCAGGTTGAAATAAATATTAGATGACAGCTCAGATGCTACCTAAGACAGACTGGCTCTTATCTAATACCTATATTTTGTGCAATGTCTCCCTACACAGTATAGGGTTGTACCAGACATTCCAATACAATTCAGGATAAATTTAACTAGCAAACAAAAAGTTACGTGAATCTAAGTTTCTCAGGATTTAAACACACACCACTCAACCCATAAAATATGAGTGTGCTCTTTTAGGCCATGAGCCTATTGGGCTGTATGCAGGCTGTTTGAAAAACCATACTCAGTTACATTCTGTGTATTCTAGCCACATATACACTGTCATCTGCTAGAGTTAAGAGGACAAGGGTGAGAATGCCAAGGTGGAGGTGTCCCTCTACTAATAAAAATTGGGGGGAAAACCCAAAAAACAAAATCTTTATCAGGTTGATACTTATGCATGATCTTTGCTGTGACTCTTGTGGTTTCATTCAGTTTCCGGAAATTAGTATGTGGTCGGAAAGATTAGCTGGTGGTTTTCTTGGACCTGCTAGCTAACTCCATAGACTTGCTGTCTGGCTAGAGCTGGGGTTCTCAGACTTGATTGCACTGTGACCCCCTTCTGACAACAAAAATTACTACATGACTCCGGGAGGGGGGACTAAAGCATGAGTCCACCTGAGCCCTGCTGTCCAGGGCTGAAGCCCTCAAGCTTCGGCTCTGGTCCCAGGTGGTAGGTCTAGGGCTTTGGCCTCGGCCAGTTGTGCTCGGGCTTTGTTTCGACCCACACCCCAGCAAGTCTAACACCAGCCCTGATGCCCCATTGAAACAGTTCGCAACCCACTTTGGAGTCCTGGCTCACAGTTTGAGAACCGCTGGGCTAGAGGTTGCTTGCCTGTAGATGCCAAATCTTGTCTTGTGTGTGTTGCTGGACTCTGGCACCTCAGTGGCTATCTAAGAAAAGGAAGGAAGCACAAGTCCTTTAACAAGCCTGGTGGCATCACCATGCCAGAGGCTACTAGCCAGAAGCAATGGCTTCTTTTCCTTCCATATTTTGAGGATGGTGGCCTTCCTGATTCTTCCCCCTTGGAACTCCTATTCTACTCTGGAGTTTCTTTGAAAAGCATAATGGGGCATTCCCCCTCCGAAGTCATAAACATCAGCCAGCGGGGATTAGGTCACCTTTATGCAAATAAAGAGACTTTCCTTGCCAGTAAGCATTAGGGTGACCAGATGTCCCGATTTTATAGGGTCAGTCTTGATATTTGGGGCTTTTTCTTATAAAGGTGCCAATTACCCCACACCCCATCCCAATTTTTCACACTTCCTATCTGGTCACCCTAGTAAGCATTGGCTTAGAAAAGTCAGTCAGTCAGCAGACCTCAAAATATTTTGAGACAATTTAAGGAATAAGATGAACTCTTCCTGGTTATGGGTCAGTCCACAGAGATTATCTCAACCACCCCATACAAGGTCCAACTCAAGAACCCAAAATAAATTAGAAAAAAGTACAGAGCTAGCAAAATGTTGCAACTGAAACGATAGACAATCACTCATCTTCATTCAGCCATACACATAAAACAAAGTTATTTATTCTAAGATTAAGCAAGAGTCCTTAGTCTACAGACAAATACTTCTCTTTTGGTATTTTGGTACTGAGCGGCTATCAGTAGTTTAACTTTAAACAGAGTTTTGACACACACAGTCTTGGTGAAAGGTTACACATTACCTCTGTCAAAGTAAAATGTCTTTTACTCTTGAAATCACAATTTTGGATTCAATTTTCATAAGGCCTGTATTGTAATTACAGTGCACTTGCCTGTATGTAAATCAGATGGTATTTTATAGATGTACTACTGAGTCTTAGATAGGTAAAACTCCTAGTGAAGCAAAGGATAAGCCTTCAAAGTTGAATATTATATTGTCTTGTAATAAATCAAAACTTGTGCTTTGCATGGAATGCCCAACAACACATAATGTGTGCAATTCTTTCACCATTCCTCCCCTTGGCTCTGTGTTTATTGCATTAATCCATGATGCCTTCAGCTCTAGATTGCTGTCCCCTTTGACTATCAATCAAATCATCTGATATAGCTCCTCTGTGATCAAACATTCAAACAAAGTTATTGAGTGAATAAAATCTCCAATTGATTTGTGTGAAACTTTTAAAAACTAATTTTGACACCTTTCTTCAGAAAACACATAAAGCGGCTGTGGGCAGGGGAGAAACATTTCCTTCCACTGAGATCTCGTGAGCCTACTTCTTCTCAAAGTGTGGTAAGTTCTCACTGCTTTTCCCTGAAAGTTCCAAGCCAGTAGCTCTGATCCGCTAACACTTGGAATTCAATGGGACAACTTGTGAATGTAGTTTACACAGGCTCTCCAGTATTTTGCAAGAGGGGGCCATAGTTTTAATGATTTAGTGCAATATTCCATGGGCCTGATTCTGGAGCATGCTATTCTCATTGTAGGATGGCTTCACACTGTAAAACTAATGTAAAAGATTTCTATGACAGGCTTGTGCCAAAAATAACCCACAGAGCTGTTTCAACGGGGTCTGATTATAGGGCATGGACACTGCACCAAAGGGAGGGAAATGGACATGGAAAGAGAGAGGGGATTTATTCCACCAGAAAGGCATGTACATGCTACTGTTAAATGACAGGTATGCTGAACTCCTCCAGCAGCACAAAAATGATGCAGATTCTCAGCCAAACTGTTCTCCAAATCTTACTATTACCGGCACCTCAACCCTGCGGCTGGGGCGCACACCCACTCCCGCTCTCTTTGCTGCGTCACTAGCAAGACTGGGCTACACCTCGCACACAGTGCTGGTGGATAGGTGGTGTGAAGAAGTGGTTCCTCACTGAAATGATGTTCACAGTCACACCGAGACGTGCTGTGTTTCCTGGCATTTGGGTTTGATTCCTACCGAACGACTGCGGGGAGGGAACGCAAACATTTGCCAGGGTGCAGGTGTAAATGCTGAACCAGGTGCAGGACAATGGAGAATCAGGCCCTGTGATTGAAATGTGGCATAAAGGAGCCAGCAGGATGAAGACCAGAATCAGAATGTATTTTGTTTCTCTGATCAAACATGCAGCAATTCCAACACCATGAACTTCTGTCCTTCTCCTTTTTCAAAACTCAGGCAGCAATAGCAAGATACTCTGGTTGGCAAATTGCATACATATTATGGGGTACGTGCCAAGCTTTCTGCATAAGCATACATTCAACCAAAATTAGAGCAGTTGCCCCTTTCCTCTGTAATAAGAAATGTGTTTTCTCTTTTCCAGGTTACCTGATCCTTCATGTGGTGCAGTGTCTGTTTGGTATAATGATCATGTACAGTTTTGTTTTGCCAATACTGCATGGCCGAGGGCTGGAAGTGGCAAAAGATTTGGGAATTGGGCTGTAAGTGCATTGTTTTCACACGTTTCTGGTGTTATCCCACTTTCTTTGCACTGATTTAAATCTATAGGTCTATAAAACAACGAGAGGTACCTATCTGAAAATGGTAGGTTCCTGTGACAGCTATTTAGGCTATAGCTACACTATGGCTCTTGCAGCAGGACAGTTGTGACGCTGTAAGGTCTCCTGTGTAGCCACTCTTTGCTGGCCGGAGAGAGCTCTTCTACCAGCATAATTGAATGACCCCCGACATGTGGTGTTAGCTATGTTGGCAAGAGAGCCTCTCTTGTTGATGTAGCACTGTCCACCCCAGCATTTTCACAGGTAAAACTTATGTCGGTCAGGGGGCAGTTTTTTTCATGTGGCTGTTGAACAATCCTGCCGCATAACATAAATTCTGCACTTTCCTTAAACATAGCCCCAGCAGCCTCTCTCTGAAGATGTGCCATGTAGCCTTTCCAAAGATCAGCAGATCTTTAAACTTGCTTTCCCTGCTTTTTTCATTCACAGCCCCCCCTAAAAACAGAATGGAAATGCAGACCCCTTTGGAACTCTAGTCTCTTTATTTATATAGAGTTGAATTCTGGTCAGTCAGTTTTCAATCTAAGTCCTTCGCGGACCCCTTAGACATGGTCCATGGATCTGGGGGTGGGGGAGGAAGGGCTGTACACCACAGGTTGAGAACCACTGAGATACAGCACAGGTAAGTGCATGACGGTGGTGCGTCTTCCTCTACACCTGTGCAAAGTGGGCGTAAAACCCTAAAAAGCAGAATGGTGACATTTCACACCTGTTTTGCTCTTCCTTTGCACAGGAGCAGCGAGGAATCAGTCCCAGGGGCTGGCAATCAAATGCAGGTCTCATCCCATTGCCCAGGGTCTCTAACAGGCTATATTCCCAGCCCCTTTCACCATAACATCCATATTAAAAGGGTCACTTCTCTTTTCCTTTTCCATTACAGTCTTACAGTCGGGATTGCCATAGGGCTCATGAAATTACAAGTCATGATCGCTGCGAGATTTTTCCTTCAGCCACAGATCTTGCCAGATGATAAGCAGAAGCCATTGGCTCTCAATAACAGGTTAGTGGTAGGAAAAAATAGCCCTTATGGTCTTGCATCATCCAGACAAGGATCTCTTACTGCATGGGGCTTTTCAAACAAAGATCTATGTCTGCATGGGACAAACATGAACTCATGTAGGTACAAGTAGAGAGAGAGGGTTGAGCCTCAGAATTTGGTTCAGGGTCTGAATTCAAATGCCGTGAGACAGGGAGTGTGTGGATATTTGGGCCAAATCCAAAAGTAGAAAGGTGGGGTAAGCTATGCAGTGGTGAATGGGGACTGTAAGTGAAGCTACAGGGTCTATTGTGCTCAGGCCAGTAAAAGAGAAGAGAGAGAGTGGGCCCTAAAGATCTCCCCTCATCAAAAAATTACAGTCCTTCTGTGGGTGCAAGGATTCCACAAGTTCAGCCCCAAGAATCGTAGGGTTGCCAACTTTCTGACTGCAGAAAAGCAAACACCCTTGCCCCACTCCTTCTCTGAGGCCTCACCCCCTCTAACTCCATCCCCCCTCTGTTGCTCACTCCTCCCCATCGGTCATTTTCATTGGGCTGGGGTAGGGGGTGCAGGATCCGGGGTGGGGCTGGCGATGAGGGATGTGGGGTGCAGGAGGGGGTTCCCGGATGGGGATGAGAGGTTTGAGATGCAGGAGGGGGCTCTGGGCTGGGGCAGGGGATGAGGGGTGTGGGCTCCAGGCAGTGCTTACTTTGGGCAGCTCCCAGAAGCAGTCAGCACATCCCCACTCCAGCTCTTAAGTGGAGGTGTGGCCAGGCAACTCCACGCACTGCCCCCATCTGTAGGTGCCGCCGCTGCAGCTCCCACTGGCCATGGTTCCCGGCCCATGGGAGCTGTGGAGCCAGCGCTCGGGGCAAGGACAGCACATGGAGCCCCCGTGGCCACCGCTGCACCTATAAGCTGGACATGCCAGCTGCTTCCAGTAGCCGTGTGGAGCCAGGGCAGGCAGGGAGCCAGACGCCTGGCAACCGTAGTCAAGATGGACTCCGGAGCCACCAAAGTGGGTGGGAACTATACTGGGCACCCCTGTCTACAGCCCACCTCCATGAGGCAAAGTCCTTGAGCATGCCTTCCTGTGGCAGCCCAGAGGAAGTGAGGCCTCTCTTTCCCTAGCCCTGTGCCAATGATTATATTAAATGAATTTTTGTTGCCTTTGACAGTGAGGAAAATCCCAAGCGAGGTAGTTCTGCTTGTGTCCATTTGAAATGGCTTCTGGCCTGACTCAAGCCCTGCTGCCGTGGAGGATGGCAGTAGTTTAAAATAAGAGGTTGCTATCTAAATGCATTCAAGCTGCAGTTGTCCTGGACTCACACTGCAGTCACAGTCAGAGGAGTTACACACTCCAAGTGGCATTGTGGTACTCTGTGTTTACTCTCTCCTTGATCCAGAACAAATCTGCTTGTTAAACAAGTCTATAGATGCTTCTCTGTTTGAATCACCAGAGACTGGGATTGGAGTGTCACAAGCATTCGTACACTGTAAACCAATTGGCTCCAAGGATACTGCTCCTAACATTGCAATCAAATGATTAGAGATGCTGCAAACTCCACACCCTCAGTCCCAGCACCTCCAAACTTCAACAAAGTTTGATCTGCATCAAGATCTAAAACCTTTGTGTCTTTGGTCCATCTCTGTTAGTTCTCCGAGAACTGTTGTGCCACACTGAAGCCCCAAACCAAACCCATGATTGGGCACTGAGTGTGAAAGTGGATTTTCCTCTCTTTTGCAGGAAAGCTTTCCACAACTTCAGTTACTTTTTATTCTTCTACAACGTGCTCCTGGGCCTGGGGGCTTGTTTGTCCAGACTGCTTTGCAGTGTCCTGTTGGGAACCTGGCTGATTGCACGGATAGACAGGACTATAATGCAGAAAGGGTATGAAGCTGCTGACATGGGTAAGTGTACAAAACGTCAGAGCGTTGCATGGATAGCTTGGATGCGGATTTGCCATTTGGTGGCTCTCTCAAAGAATATTAGAACTTTTCAAGCAAACATCTGATTAATCTACAGGGAACCTCTTCATGCCCAACACCTGCAAAGGAACAAGGCAGAATATAGTACTAGCCACGCTCAGGCTGTTCATGGCCAGGGCCTTGGCCTCCCCTACATGTATCTGAGAGCTAATACTGTAACTGATCCTCCTTGTTTGAATCCAAGATCTTCCATGCTAAAAGCAGAAGCCTCTGGCACCTGATTGCTGTAACTGGGAGATGCTGCACTCTTTAACCTCTTCAACTGGTCAGACACCAGAGGGGGACAAAGACCCCTCATCTCCTAGGGTGGTTTGCATTAGCAGCACTATGGCGAGCACATGATGCTCCTTCTTGGAGCACTGTACAGGAAGTTCTAGCTCCATCGTAGATATTATGGTGATGGGGGCTATAGAAAACAGTGCAGGCAGAATAGCTCAGTTACTCTACTCAGATGCTGTCACTACTTCTCCCAGGATTTGGTCCTTGGCTTTTAACAACATTAAAAACTACACAAAGATGTAAACCCTGAAGCATAGATTCTGCCCCTCTGCAGTGATGGGTTTGAGCCAATTATTGCCATGTATCGGCTTGAAGCTGGAGGTGTATATTATATAACTCTTTTCCACCCCCACTGGCATTTTTAAAAAGGGGAAGCTTCTGAAGAGAGAAGCTCCAACAGCAGAGTTTTCTTTTAAAATGTAGAATCAGTAATTTATTTGTGGATTGGACTTGTGAGTTTAGGGTACTGCTGGTCAATATATTTATTGCTCCTTGCTTATTAATTTTCTGAGTCCAGATCACAATTGATTGATTAATTATTCCAAAGGCCTGGTGTGTTCACAAAGACATTTGAGCTGAGGGTTGTTTACAAACTCTTTGTAGTTAGCATTCAGACTGTCCCTGATAGTCAGAATTTTCTGTTTGAGTGTTGTGACCGGCCACTTAAGTCACATGGTTTGGTTTCTGTTTCCTGATTGGATGGCCTAACTTTTATAAACTACTACTGCTCTTTTAAACAAATATGGTTTCTTTCTTTATGTCTTTTTGGAATGAAAGAATCCTAATTCTTCCAGGGCCCCCACCCCTCAAAATGAGCTGTGGAGCAAGCACCACCCAACCTGTCAAAGGCTCCCTACACCCACACCTTGCCCAGGGAGGACTGGGGTTGAAAAGGAAGCAATTGTTTGTGACTGTCTATGAATGAAAAGCCTGAGCCAGCATTCTTTGTTCTCACAAATGCCTGCTGACCTGAATGGGAGTCATAGGTGCCCAAAGAATGCAGTACTGGGCCTGAAGTGTACAGACAAGGGAGTTAAGCTGCATAAACACTGCCAAATTAAGTGTAAAAATGTAATAAGAAAAGCCAAAATGGAATCTGAAGAACAGCTAGCCAGAAACTCAAAAGGTAATAATAAAATGTTTTTTAAACACGTCAGAAGCAGGAAGCCTGCTAAACAACCAGTGGAGCCCCAGATGATAGAGATATAAAAGGAGCACTTAAAGATGATAAAGTCATTGCAGAGAAACTAAATGAATTCTTTGCTTTGGTCTTCACGGCTGAGGATGTTAGGGAGATTCCCGAACCTGAGCTGTCTTTTGTAGGTGACAAATCTGAGGAATTGTCACAGATTGAAGTGTCACTAGAGGAGGTTTTGGAACTAATTGATAAACTTAACTGTAACAAGTCACCGGGACCAGATGGCATTCACCCAAGAGTTCCAAAAGAATTCAAATGTGAAATTGCAGAACTATTAACTAGGGTTTGTAATCTGTCCTTTAAATCGGCTTCTGTACCCAATGATTGGAAGATAGCTAATGTAATGACAATATTTAAAAAGGGCTCTAGAGGTGATCCTGGCAATTACAGACCGGTAAGTCTAACGTCCGTACTGGGCAAATTAGTTGAAACAATAGTTAAGAATAAAATTGTCAGGCACATAGAAGAACATAAATTGTTGGGCAAAAGTCAGCATGGTTTCTATAAAGGGAAATCATGTCTTACTAATCTATTAGAGTTCTTTGAAGGGGTCAACAAACATGTGGACAAGGGAGATCCAGTGGACATAGTGTACTTAGATTTCCAGAAAGCCTTTGACAAGGTCTCTCACCAAAAGCTCTTATGTAAATTAAGTTGCCATGGGATAAGAGCGAAGATCCTTTTATGGACTGAGAACTGGTTAAAAGACAGGGAACAAAGGGTAGGAATAAATGGTAAATTTTCAGAATGGAGAGGGGTAACTAGTGGTGTTCTCCAAGGGTCAGTCCTAGGACCAATCCCATTCAACTTATTCATAAATGATTTGGAGGAAGGGGTAAATAGTGAGGTGGCAAAGTTTGCAGATGATACTAAACTGCTCAGAATAGTTAAGACCCAAGCAGACTGTGAAGAACTTCAAAAAGATCTCACAAAACTAAGTGATTGGGCAACAAAATGACAAATGAAATTTAATGTGGATAAATGTAAAGTAATGTACTTTGGAAAAAAATAACCCCAACTATACCTACAATATGATGGGGGCTAATTTAGCTACAGCTACTCAGGAAAAAGATTTTGGAGTCATCGTGGATAGTTCTCTGAAGACATCCATGCAGTGTGCAGCGGCAGTCAAAAAAGCAAACAGGATGTTAGGAATCATTAAAAAAGGGATAGAGAATAAGACGGAGAGTATCTTGTTGCCCTTATACAAATCCATGATGCGCCCACATCTTGAATACTGTGTACAGATGTGGTTTCCTCATCTCAAAAAGGATATACTGGCATTAGAAAAGGTTCAGAGAAGGGCAACTAAAATGATTAGGGGATTGGAACAGGTCCCATATGAGGAGAGATTAAAGAGACTAGGACTTTTTAGCTTGGAAAAGAGGAGAGTAAGGGGGGATATGATAGAGGTATATAAAATTATGAGTGGTGTGGAGGAAGTGAATAAGGAGAAGTTATTTACTTGTTCCCATTATAGAAGATCTAGGGGCCACCCATTCAAATTAGTGGGCAGCAGGCTTAAAACAAATAAAAGGAAGTTCTTCACACAGCGCACAGTCAACCTGTGGAACTCCTTGCCTGAGGAGGCTGTGAAGGCTAGGATTATAACAGGGTTTAAAAGAGAACTGGATAAATTCATGGAGGTTAAGTCCATTAATGGCTATTAGCCAGGCTTGGTAAGGAATGGTGTCCCTAGCCTCTGTTTGTCAGAGGAGGGTGCTGGATGGCAGGAGAAAGATCACTTGATCATTACCTGTTAGGTGTACTCACTCCAGGGCACCTGGCATTGGCCACTGTCGGTAGACAGGATACTGGGCTAAATGGACCTTTGGTCTGACCCAGTACAGCCTTTGTTATGTTCTTATTCTCCCTTTTTTAATGCAGGATTCAACACATGGGTCGGTATGATATTTATGGACCACTACCACACTAACCCCACCCTCCTCAGCTTTTGTCACATTCTTCTGGCCGGAACCACTGAGAAAAAATGGCAGAAATCCACCAAATACTATTTCTTCAGTAATAGTGCAGGTAAGCACTTTGACTGAAGTATTTAACGTATATGCCACTTCACTGAGTACTATGAGCTATTTAACTCTAAAATGATATTACTCTTTGGGAATCCTTTATCTCTGGTATGAATTCTGACCTCCCTCTGCTTCCCATGCCGATGATCAGATGCAAGGCATAAGAACTGATAGACCCTGTCATATTCTCTCAGCACAGCTAAGTGCAGAGACTATTCTTATTCATATGCAGTAAGGAGACATTTCTGCTCAACATTACATGGGTGCAGCTGAGTTGAAGTAAATAAGGCTGCACGTGTGTCTGAAAGATTAGCCCTAAGGCCCATAAAAATGGCCTGTAATCTTATGAACATAACCCTTTATTGAATCTCACTGTTTTTTACACAAAGGCTCATATTTGGAAGCCAGTGTCTTAGAGTTAACGCATGCAGTGAAGGTGGAGCTATTGGCCATCAGCTGGAGGGAAGATACAAGTCATGCTGTTTATCATCTGGCACTGACAATGTTTGAGCTGAATTCTCTTCTCACTTACAGCAGTGCTATTCCACTCAGATCAGTGGAGTTACCCCAGTGTAAATGAGAGGAGAATTTGGCCTCATGTATCTTTTGGGTCAGATAGAAAGTGAAGGGGTGACTTGATTACAGTCTATAAGTATCTGCATGGGGAACAAATATTTCCTAATGGGCTCTTCAATCTAGCAGAGAAAGGTCTAACAATCCAATGGCTAGACAATTGTGGCTGGAAATAAGGTGTATTTCTTACTGGTGAGAGCAATTAATCATTGGAACAATTTATGAAGGGGCATCACTGACAATTTTTAAATTAATATGGGATGTTTTTCTAAAAGATCTGCTGTGGGAATTACTGTGGGGCATGTCTCTGGCCTGTGCTACACAGGAGATCAGACTAGATCACAATGGTCCCTTCTGGTCTTGGAATTTATGAATCTTCCTTGAGCATCTATTGATATAACTCCACTAATAGCAGCTGAGGAGCTGGTCACTAGCTTTTGAGTTACAAGAGAAAAAGAAGTGTAGTGTGTGTATTTAGAAAGAAGCGGAGTGTGTTGAGTTCTGTATTTATTTCATTTTAGAACCCAGAGTGTCAACCAGAGCCAGGACACGGTGGCTGCTGCTCTACACCCTTCTCAACAACCCCAGGCTCACTGAACTCAGGAAATCTAGCGTGCAGTCTGGTACCAGTGCTGTGCCACAGAACCCCTGTGTCTAGCTTATTCCGCAGGTGGAAACTGGAAGATTCTCAAACAGCTGGTGACTTGCCTCTTAGGACTATCAGAAGATGGAGTTCTATTTCAGAGCTATACATGATGAGCAGTTAGGGCTCTCAGCCCTGGTGTGACAGGAGAGCTGTGGCAATGGATGGCCAGGAGCACTTGCTGTCATTGGTTGTTGTGCATTACATTTGTTTCCAATAGACAGCTGTGAATTGTGTAAGATCACTATAAACCCCAACAACATTTTCATTGTTTTAAACCAGAGATACATTGGTTTTGGCCAATATTTCCTTGACTCTGTGGGGCCAGTCTTCTCTCATTTTGCCAAGTATGCAAGTTCCAGGGGACAGAAACAAATTTCTTCATTGAATACAAGGCTCCAATGTGAGTTTGGTTTTGTACTGCCCTTCCTCTCACAGCAAGCGCAATTTTTGTTCGTCCTAATTTCCAACTGTACCAGAGCCTGTGCAGGGACTAATGAATGTGCAATGAATTTTGAAACACTGGCACTGAATTTGAAAAAGTTACAATTCAGCTATAAGTAGCTGACAACTGATATCTCTTAGAACATAAGAAAGGCCGTACTGGGTCAGATTCAAGGCCCAGTATCCTGTTTTACTGACAGTGGCCAATGCCAGGTGCCCTGGAGTGAGTGAACCTAACAGGTAATGATCAAGTGATCTCTCTCCTGCCATCCCTCACTCTCTTCTGACAAACAGAGACTAGGGACACCATTCCTTACCCAGCCTGGCTAATAGCCATTAATGGACTTAACCTCCATGAATTTATCCAGTTCTCTTTTAAACCTTCTTATAGTCTTAGCCTTCACAGCCTCCTCAGGCAAGGAGTTCCACAGGTTGATTGTGCTGTGTGAAGAACTACTTCCTTTTATTGTTTTAAGCCTGCTGCCCACTAATTTGAATGGGTGGCCCCTAGATCTTCTATTATGGGAACAAGTAAATAACTTTTCCTTATTCACTTTCTCCACACCACTCATAATTTTATATACCTCTATCATATTCCCCCTTAGTCTCCTCTTTTCCAAGCTAAAAAGTCCTACCCTCTTTAATCTCTCCTCATATGGGACCCGTTCCAAACCCCTAATCATTTTAGTTGCCCTTCTCTGAACCTTTTCTAATGCCAGTATATCCTTTTTGAGATGAGGAGACCACATTTGTACACAGTATTCAAGATGTGGGCGCATCATGGATTTGTATAAGGGCAATAAGATACTCTCCATCTTATTCTCTATCCCTTTTTTAATGATTCCTAACATCTTGTTTGCTTTTTTGACTGCCGCTGCACACTGCATGGATGTCTTCAGAGAACTATCCATGATGACTCCAAGATCTTTTTGCTGAGCAGTTGTAGCTATATTATCCCCCAGCTTATTGTAGGTATAGTTGGGGTTATTTTTTCCAATGTGCATTACTTTACATTTATCCACATTAAATTTCATTTGCCATTTTGTTGCCCAATCATTTAGTTTCATGAGATCTTTTTGAAGTTCTTCACAGTCTGCTTGGGTCTTAACTATTCTGAGCAGTTTAGTATCATCTGCAAACTTTGCCACCTCACTGTTTACCCCTTCCTCCAAATCATTGATGAATAAGTTGAATGGGATTGGTCCTAGGACTGACCCATGGGGAACACCACTAGTTACCCCTCTCCATTCTGAAAATTTACCATTTATTCCTACCCTTTGTTCCCTGTCTTTTAACCAGTTCTCAGTCCATGAAAGGATCTTCGCTCTTATCCCATGGCAACTTAATTTACGTAAGAGCTTTTGGTGAGGGACCTTGTCAAAGGCTTTCTGGAAATCTAAGTACACTATGTCCACTGGCTCCCCCTTGTCCACATGTTTGTTGACCCCTTCAGATTCAAAGTTGACCCTCTTACTTCCTAATAGATTTTAATTACTGATGGGAGACAAGATGGGTGAGGTAATGTCTTTTATTGGACCAACTTCTTTTAGTGAGAGAGAGAGAAACTTGGAAGTTTACACAGAGTTCTCCTTTATGTACTTCTAAGATTGATCTTCTCAGAGGAGTGGATCAGCCTCTCTCATTCTACCAAACCACTGAGCTCCAATCAGCACAGGGATGGTTATGCTTTCCTATCACACTTCTTCATCCTGAGATGGTCAAGAGGGGAAATTATCTATCACCTTCCTCTAGACAAGCTGTTGTGGGTGGTGGGAAGAAGGTCCTCTTCTTCTGACCAGCCTACCATATTCTGTCTACAAATGCCCATCTAAATTCTTCCCTGACTTCTGGTCCTTTTCATGCTCCTTTATGATATTCAATGTTCTCTCTCTACACACACACATCCGAGCAGTCCCCAGCTCCTCAATACCATTGAGGAGCTTCAACAAGTCCTTAATGACGTACAAACACATATCCAAGAATGATGGTTAATTCCATGCCTAAAAGTTAAAGTCTTTCCCACAGCTACCTTTATAGTTCTAACTTAACACGTTGCTTTTCAGAACATCATGACATTAGAGTTCTTATTAACTATTGTTATTTATTCATATCAGAAGTAATATATGAGGGCCCAAATCAAACAAAGACACCATTGTGGTAAATGCTGTACATACACATAGTGAGAGGGAGCCGCAGTCCTTGAAGAGCCTACAGTCCAAACAGGCAGAGGGTGGGTCAGCTATCTCCCATGCACCCCCTCAGGACTTATGGTCACACTATAGACAATTTGCCTCAGCTTCCCCTCCTGGACTATTCAAATAAAAACTTCACTATTCAAATAAACTAAACTTTTTCTTGGTCAAAAAATACCTCTCCTTGGGGCCTGGGTTTATTAATATAAAAGAGTGCAAACAAAACTCAACATCCCCCCAAAACAAAGTCCATACACAACCCAGTTTTTCTCTTCCTCCTCCCAGGCCTTCCTGCCTAGGCCTTTTGCTTGCTTGCTTGCTTGCTTGCTTGTGCTCGCACGCGCTCTCTCTCTCTCAGGCCTCACTGCCCACAGAGCTTGTGTCACTCTGTGCCACAACTTCCTGAGATCCCACTCCCCTCTACACTCCACCTTCCTGTTCCTTTTATACTGGAATTACCTGATTCCCCTCAGGTAGGGCTCATCCTGTCATTATGGTTGACTTAGCCCCAGGCTTTCCAGCCCACGTGGAAAGCCACCTTGTTTCAATTCCCTTTTTACTCATGAGGAACTGAGGCACAGAGGGGTTAAGTGAGTTGCCCAAGGTCACATGGGGAGCCCATAGCAGAGCTGAAATAGGACCCAGAACTCTTGAGTCCCAGTGTTAAATTCTGGCCCCATTGAAGTCATCTCTCCCCAAGAACAGCAAATTCTGTAGACAATATTAGTTCTGAATCAGGAAAGGAAGATGACATATCTGTAGCTGGAGCTCTGCCAACATATTGTCTCTGCAGACATCCACCTCCACAGTCCCTTGCCTGAGCTCACAAGCCAGGAAGCTAGGAGAGGAGAGAAAGCTGTTAAGGAAGCTCGCTGACCTCACCACATAGAAGAGCCTGCCCCAACTATCTCCCCTCTCCCTCAATGACCTTAGGACCATGAGCGCGGTTTTGGGGAGGGTAAACTGCAAGCCTCGGGCAGATGTGGAATTTGCTTCCCTCCGCACTACCCCAGGCACACCTCCATTGATCTGACTGGAGCTGTTCCCCCAAGTACAGAAGTCAAACTTCGCCTATGCATAGGGCTGTCTCTTTTCTCACCATGGGATGTGGGACCTTCACAGGATGTTTCCCTTTCCCATTTGCCCTGGTCTACAGGATGCATGTTGCACTGCAATTGCTGGGCACCAGATCATGCGTGTGAGTAAAAGTCAGATCCTGCCAGAAAATAATAGATCCTGTCAATTTTTGCACCCAAACCCCCAAGTGGTGCCACCTAAAGCACTTCTCCAACCCTTGGCATAGTGCCAACAAATCCAGAGTCCAGCCAGTCTCCATGGATCCAAGAGGATCCTTCATTTTCTGGCAGGATCTGACTTTTATCCACATCCTGTTTAACCTATGTCAAAGGTGCCTAGAGCCCTCGCATGATGCTTTTCTGTGTAGGGTATGAAGCTAAATAAATAAAGACCCTGACTAAGCCTGTGGATTGCTGGGTCATGGGCAGGCCCCTTCCACATCCCCACACCCTCTGTCACCCCTTAGCAGTCTCTGGTCTGGCACTTCCATGCCAGGCAGCCGTGATGGCTGGTTCAGCTCCACCACTGTGACTGGGAGGTGGCAGAAAAATGCACCGGGATCCTGATGGATAGCAGCTGGGAGCGTGCCTGCACCTGAGGGAGGCGGCTTGTCTTGGGTCCCTGAGATGCCGAGCCCTTCTGTCAGCCATAGAGCTGGGTGCCGCGGGCCGGGATGGGCGAGGGAAATGGCCCCGCAAGAGCTGCTCCCTCCCCCATGCTGGCCTGAGCCGCCCAACTGTCACTCCCAACTGCCACGGAACCTTCCCACGCCAACGTTCTAACATGGGGGTCTCTGTGCCCTCTCCACGCAGGCTGGGTGCATTCAGTCAGTGGGCAACAACAGTGCTGGGCTCTGCATAGTGTCTCATTTACTTTCTCCTCTCTAATTTAAGACGACATAAACAAGATGCTTGTCTGTTAGATGATCGGCTGGCTAGGGCCATTTCTTGAGGATGTTCTGAAGCTCTCCTCTCTGAACTGGGTTTAGGCCTAACACATGGCACAAGACTCTCAGCTTCTGTGTTGGACGCTTCCTCTGTAGGAACCAGCTTCCTTTGGCGGCTCCTGCAAAGCTGCTTCTTTCCTGCAGTCTCTTACCAATCTCAGCCTTTTCCTGATACTCCAAGCATGGGTGCTCCAGGTGCCTCTTGGCACGTAACTATCATCACCAGTCCTATGCTGCCCTAGGTCACAGCCTGTTCTCCTGATAGCTTTCTAAAGCAAGAAAGCTTTTAAAAAAACATCCCTACTAGGTGGTGTGGGAGGGTAGTGGCCTACAGCTAGATGCAGTGGTTGATCTTTTAATGAGAGTCCATGACTATTGTTCAGATAATTGGGATAGGTAGAGAACAAGCTCTGGCATGTGAAACAATCTAACACTAGCAATTTAGCAGAGAGTTTACAAGATCTCAGTGGCTTCTCAAGTGAGATTTTGGTCTAATAAAAGGCATTTGGTATCTTCCAGGGTACTGTTTCATAACAAAATACCAGTAGGCCTCAAACACTAAAAGCACTGCATGAAAAAATGTTAGATCTAATACCTAGCAATTAAAACTAAGGAGTTTTACCATAAAATGGAAGCACATTACACAGAGGGGGAGACTAGTACCCAGACACCCTCAATTCCTGTAATATGACCAAACCAACTGCAGCTGTATCTTATTTTCCTCTTTTTGGTTTGCTGTGCAACTTATGTAGCTTTCCACAAGCGTGTTCAAAGGCATTAATTCTTTTCCTTTGAGGGTCAGCAAAAAGCAGCCAAAGGTGTTATAGTATCTCCCTCCCATGCCATAAGCAATGCAATATCTGAGCAACAGAAACCATTCATATAGAGCTAGGGCTGCAACAGGACACACCTGATCTACTTCTAACCTGAGCAGCAAATAAAGGGGAAAGCCTGCTTTTTCTGGGGTGGGGCAGACGTTCCCATTACTTAGAATGCTGGTGAGAACACTCCATAAGGCTACACTTGTTTCTAGTAGACACCCCTTGATCTCATTTTCAAACTTGCAATACCCAACCTTAACAATGACTTCATAGGCTCTTGTATCACTGGATAGCAATGCTGACGGTTACACAGTCCATGATCTGAAAACTTAACATGTTTTAACATTGCTGAGGTCACTTATGTGGCACATGTGGTTCTTCTTGGTGCATTTCTTTTGTTAGTTTGAAACTAGTAGCTAGACAACTCCCCCTGTGAAACTGATCTTGGAATTGGCAGAGCTCAGCATGTTAAACTTCCTGCAAAAGTGATCCCAAATGTGAGACATTCCAGTGAAAATGTCCACAGGTGATGATTTTAAAACATGAGTCTCACGATATCAACACATACTCTATCAAATTGCCAGGAAAAAACAGCTACTCCTCACAGTTCACATTCTTTGTTTGTTTGGGCCATTTGAGATTTTTTAAATGAAAGTTTAAAACTCTTGTTCACGATGCTGGCTTAACCAGATCCATCATGATACCAGCCAGTACTCTTCCTTAGCATCTGAGTCTTCCAACTCCCTTTATCAGAATGAATCTGACTCCCCGTGAAACATACCTAGGCCACCCAGAAATCTCCATGCCTTCCTGCTGCCCTTCTCTTTGGGGACCCACCTCGCTGCTACAGCTAGCCCAGCTTCCCACTGCTGTTACCTGCTTCTGTCACTGACCTTAGTGGATATGTTCCTGACTAACCCATCTGTTCCCAATTAGACCAGACAGAGGGACAGTCTTGTCTCACTACTGTGAATTGGCTTCACAGTTCCTAGAGTAGAAAAAACCTTACAGGTCCTACTTGTAAAGACCTAACGACATGTTTATAATATAGTCCCCCAGTCTTGCAAGCACTTGTGCATGTGCTTAATGTTATAAGCATATGAGCAGTGCCATGGATTTCAACTGAACTATTTGCACCTGAAGTTAAACCCATACCTAGTTGCAGGGTTGGAGCTGTAACAAGTGCAGCTGGGAAATGCTAGGACAAGCAAAGGAGGACCCTAACACATTGTATGTGGAAGATTCTCCCTGGGAAATCTCCGTGACTGAGACAATGCTCTTGTAGGGGAGCATAATAACAGTTTTAATGTCTAATGGAAAGTCCATTACCGAGCCAACAGCACCCAGATCACCAAACAGTGGCCGAGAGACTGTCACATACATGTAACAGTGCTCAGAGAATACACCCGGGAAGTAGTATGTTCAGGGACAAAGGGAGTGATTACAAGTAGCACCAGAAGCCTCTCGCAGGCCTGAGCCTCAGGCTTTCCCTTGTCCATGCAGTAGAAGACACTGACTAAGATTTCCCAGAGTATTTAGGCATTGCTCTACTCAGCACTGCACGGCAGGTCTCATTTTCAAAAGCAACATATGCACTTGAGAGCCTATATCCCATTGACTGGCACTAAAACATAGGCTCTACAGCCTTGATCCTGAAAGGTATGCAACACTGTTACAGCCCTGTCCAGCATTGGTTGGGAGGGTGGCATCACTTAGTGGTCAGGGCTTAGGCCAGTGACATGCAATGGGGTTGTTGGTAAGGGAGCCTAGGTGATCTCACCCCACTTCCTACCACATCCCTGCTATTGTCCCAAGGTTGCCATCTGGGCAATGCACCATGAGGGCAACTGCCTCCTTCAGTGGTATGGCCCAGCTCAGTCCAAGGCTTTCCCCTAGTGTGGTAGTCCCACCAGAAATGAGGGGGATCAAGCCAGTCCAGAGTTCATAGGCATGGGGAGAATAGGCCAGGGGAGCCTCTGACTCCGCTGGTGCTGCCAGATGCGGGTTTGGTGCAGAAAGTTTTTGTTTATGATGCCCCATGGAGATTCCAGGGCAGCTATGGCAATGATATGTGCTATTCTGCTTTCTGGGCTCATCAGTAACCTCCCTGGACTCCAGAGAGATTAATAATGAACCCAGGAAGCAGAGCAGTGAACACCACTTCCTTAGCCACCCCAAACCCTGCATGGGGTATATCAAAAGCTCAGGTTTCTCTTCAGAAGAGCACTGTGGCTTTTCCTGGGCAGCTAAGGGAAGACAAGCCTGGGGCTCTTCAGGGAAGGGGAGGCCTCTGGCCTTGACCAGCTGGGGGCTCCTCCAGACAAGATGGGCCCTGTTCAGGGCTCCTCCAGGGGTAGGGCTCATTGCTCCAGCCACAGAGAGGGAGCAGCCTGCAGAAGGGGGAGAACCAGAGGCTAATCTCCACAAAGTGGGGAACCCTACCCACATTCATAGGCAAAGGGAATGCTTCCCCCACAGGCTGTGTGTGCATCAAGCAGGCCTGTCTGCCTGCCTTCCCTCAGAGACCTATGGACAATTATTTAGGGAGAGTAGTGGCCTTACCACTTCTCTACTGGAAGTAGTGGAGATCTACTCTCTTCCCTGGTTTACCCCCAAATGGCTGGCTCACCTGGCATTTAACTCCTCTTCAGTTGTGAATTTCCTCCAGGTGTGGCAGTGTGGGACTGGCTGAGCCCAGAATTATGTAGGCAACCTAACTACCTTTGAGGTTCTGGGTCTAAGTCATTGAGGCCTTGCAATGCTGAGTGGAGCAGCAGCTAAATACCTTTAAAAATCTGTGCCATGTTCTGTTCTCTTCCTTGGACAATTCAACTAACAGGAAAGCTATAAATGAACTGAGGAAGCAGCTTGTGCCAGCTGGGCCAGAGAAACTGCCCCAGCCTCTTCTGGAGTGCACAGGAAAGTAAAATAATGCATCAGCTATCAGCACTCTCCTCTCTTAGATTGTTTTACTGACAAAAATCTTCTACACTGAAAATGTTATCAGGGAAATGGAGAATAAAGGTGCTCTTCAGAGAGAACAACAGGGATACCATAAGCATATGAAGCGTCATTATTTGTATTACAGTAGCATTTAGAAGCCCAAATCAGAACTGGAATCCCGGTGTGCTAGGTATTGTCTTAAGACAGAGTAAAAGGCCTGCCCCAAACAGCTCATAATCTGAAACTAGGTTTGCCAGCCCTCCAGGATTGTCCTGGAATCTCCAGGAATTAAAGATTAATCTTTAATTAAAGATTGTCATGTGATGAGACTTCCAGGAATTCATCCAACCAAAACTGGCAACTCTGAAACCCTGTAACTTTTCAGGGACTCACAGCCCTCACTGGGCAAAGTAGAGAATGCAGCTGTGTGATTGGTCTCCTGAGATGTCTGTCAAGTGTGTCTGTCCTCATGATGACATCATCACAGGAATATAATGGCTGAACAAGGGCAGGCAGGTCATAGTGCTGGTGAAGGATCAGTAGTGTGGATGTTGGGTAAGGTATCTCTGGTTCCTAGGTTCTGGGGGTGTTTAGAGGGGGCCTCTTTTCTTACACAGAGTGTGACCTAATGTCTTGCCTGATTGACTGTAGGGGCTAGGATTGAATGAGAAGAAGTCCTTAGTCACTTTTGGTGCTTGGTAGCTGTACTTGAGTAAAGCATCTCTAGCTGTTAGCTGAGTCTCCTGAGCAAGCAGTCCAGGGAAGGAAACAATCCTCCTTCCAGACTAGGAGGCCTGAATTAATGGTATGTTCTAGGAGATGGAGGCTTTCCTAGAGGATAATTTCTAACAAGGAGAATTAACTTAGAGCCTGGACCATGGGAAAAACTGCTCACCTCTCTACCTGAGTGAGCTATGCTGTTCCTAATCATGGATGGGGATTGTGACTTCTGGCTGTGGTCTGAGTTCTGATTGGTCATAATCTGCAGGTGGAAACACTTGGCTGAGCTAACAGATTCAGCTAAGACTGGGGTGCTGGGTAACAAATATGCATCTCAAACAGATAACACATGAACCACAAAAGGAAAACAGGCCTGGTGCCTTCCCATAAGGGAAATTCTTAATGGCCCTTGGCTTTCTAGCTAGTAGTTTCACTCTCATCTCTAGGGGTGATGGTATCAATTTACCTGAACTGGAATCTGTTTCATTACCAGACCAGCCTTTAACTGATAATAGTGGAATACTTTATATTTTACCAGCTAAATGGGCTTTAAAATAACTAGTCTGCTATAGTGGAGTTCTCCTTTGTAATGAAGTATTCAGGGAGACTCAAACACTACTTCCTCTAGCTGTCCTAGAGGTCCCTGAATACTCACCTATGGTACCTTCTCAATTCAGTGTTGTCTGTGTGTAGTCATCCTGCTGAAGGTAGCAGTCTATCTTCTGTCAGTGATTGTACTCCATTACCAATGGAACCAACCCTGGCATTCTCTGGGAAAAGACTGATTGAGGAGGGTGCCTGTGATGAACTGTACCAGTGTGCGGGTGTTCTCCTTAGGCTGTATTGTTGGGTCTGTAAGGCTAAGTAGAACCTTTAGGAAGGTGTAACACTGACAGAACAAAGTTGTTGGTAGGATCAAACCTGGCTCCTCTGGAGCTAAGGGCATGAGCCTCTACTGTGTGAGCTAAAAGCCAGGCAGCTCTTAGCTAAAGCTGTAGAGAAGACTCATTAATATCTCTCTCCAATTGATCTCAGTGCCACTACATGGGAGAAAACACCACACCCAGAAGGTGTGTGGGTCACAAGGGTATTCCTGGGCTTGAGGAACTGGTTCTCTGGGCCTGCCTTGGATCAGAGGTTTAAGGCACTAGCCTGCCTAACTACAAGGGGATAACCTCGTCTGGCTCTTGAAGAACACAGAACTGGAGCAGCTCTTGGTGGTGGTTTTTGTTTCTTGCTACAGCCACTCAATATTCTTTTTCAGGTCTTGCAGGGCCATCTCACTCCACTATGTCTGCCAATGAAGATGAAACACGGGTGGAGATCCAGGCAGAGGAGCAACAGGTGGGTCCCTCCTGGGGAGGCAGGTGTGCTTGGCAGCTGGAATCACTCTTCTAGATTGAAAGTGCCCATTGTTAGAGATGGGGATTCATAACAAATAGTAGCCAGTGCTTCAAGTTCTAGTTCTTTGTGCTGTAGTCACTGCCCAGAAGTGTCTTCTGAAGCCAGGATGAGCACAAGCACTGGCAGGTCCCTCTGACAGTAGTGCCCAAGAAGGAGTGGGGTGTTGTGCTGGACAGAGACATGGCTCCTGATCAGGCAAGAATGCACTTGGAAAGACAAAAGGTCTCGCCATTCTTGTTCTTGCTGACAGAATGAGATCATGAGACAATTCTGTTTTGTTGGTGGCTGTACCAGGATGCAAAGAGCATTCCTGAGATCTCTCTGAAAATAGACAGCTGTCCCAATGGACAAGCCAGAGGTGGTTCTTCAGCTAACTCTCCTTTTCCTGCCTCAGACTGCAGTGGGCAGGGTGGCTGGCCTGCCCTTGGTCAGCTCTGCCTGTGAGATGGCCTCTGCCAGCTACGTGGCCACCAAAGAGACCCACCCGGTCATCAAAGCTGTCTGTGAGGTGGCTGAAACTGGGGTGAGGGCCATCACCTCTGCTGTTGTCACTGGGGCACAGCCCATCCTGGACCAGCTGGAGCCACAGAGTGAGTAAGGGAGGGGAGGCTCACTCCTGTGTGCATGGCAGGGGAGGTGGGCCTGGGTTCAGGTTCAGCCTACAGTGGCTCTAGGCCCACTAGCAAACTCTGCCTCCAACTGGCAGCAAACAGAATCTAGACTCCCTTCTCCTGCTCCCCTGAACTCTGCTAGCTCATCAGTGATCTGGCCAAGGCATTGACTTTGTCTGGAGCAGCTCTAATGGCTGCAGCTGCTGCTATGAGTGCCTCTTGCTCAGGTACCATGGCTGAGCTGGGCCAGCCTAGAGGGAGGCAGTGCCCAAGCACAATCCATGATGTGCATGGCTGGCACAGTGCCACACAGCCACATGTGCTGTGTATGGCACCTAATGCCATGGAGCGAAGCTAGAGGGCAGTGGAAGCAGCTCCAATGCTAAAGGGATCTGAGCCCATTGCAGGTTGAACAGATGACTGGCAGCCAGGATCTCCTGAGTGTTAAACCTGGCTCTGACACAGACTGGCTCCATAGCCTTGAGTGCCTTGCCCAAGGCCCCTTCCTTGACTTCCCCATCAGTAACCTGGGGACACTTGCTTAGGAACATCTGTCCCAATATACACAGATGAGCAGCCCCACAAGATCTGTGCACATGAAGGAATTAAAGGAACAAGTTTTGTGGTTGTTACAGTTGCAGCAGCCAATGAATACGCCTGTAGGGGACTGGACAGACTAGAGGACCAGCTGCCCATCTTGCAGCAGCCAATTGAGAAGGTAACCACCCTAGTGTCAAAGCTGTTCCTGGAGCAGGATGAGCTGTGGGCCCTTCACCTCTGCTAGGTGTTCAGTGACCTCTCTTCTGATCCCTCTTCTAGGTGGCTTCAGATGCCCAAGACCTTGTGCATGCCACAATGGTGGATGCCAAAGATGCAGTCTGCAGCACGGTCATGGAGGCAAAGGATGTTGTGACCCACATGCTGGATGTGGCCAAGGAAGCTGTCCAGGAGAGCATGGAGGTGACCAAATCTGCAGTGACCAGCAGCATGAGCGTAGTGCTGGACTCCAGCATGGGGCAGATGGCTGCAAGTGGCATAGAAACAGCACTGGGGAAATCTGAGCAGTTGGTGGACCACTACCTCCCCATGACAGAGGAGGAGCTTGGTAAGAACCCCTCTGCTGTATGTGACCCTGATGTCTTGGGGTGTGGCTTGGACTCCCATGTTCACAGCTGAGCTGCCAAATGAGCCATCTTTCCTTGGGGCTCCCTTGCAACACAGCTTGGCTTCTACACCTTCCCTTGGCCCAGCATGAAAGAACATCTGCTAGCCATCTCTGATGGAAAGAGGCTGGAGTAATGGCTGTGATGCTGCTCCCTGTGCAGCTACCCACTCCCTGGCTGGTTGGTTGCCACAGGGCCTCCAAACATGCCCTGGAAAAGATTCCATAGGCCACAAGATTTGGAAGGTCTGAACGCAGCTGCTTTGTATCCTGGCCCTGCCAACTAGTGGTGCAAGTAGATTTTAACTCTTACCAGTATGGTGACTCATGGGAGTGACCCCCCCCCCAAGCTGGGGCAGACTTCCCCCAACCCTTCCCTGTGCAGGTCCTGTACAGACAGGAGATGCAGCTGTGTGGGAGAGCAGGGGGTGGCAGGGGAAGAGGATACAGCTGCACTGGATGAACTACGGGTGTTCTGCTCCTTTCTCCACTGCAGTTCCTGGGAGAGCCCTGTGGTGGTCAGTGGATGTATTTCTGGTACAGCATACCAGCAATAAATGTCTAATGGTATATGGCATACCTGATCCTACCTGCTTACTGGCACCATTGCTGCCAACTGACCCCTAGTCTCTCTTCCAGCTGACCTTGCAACTTCTGTGGAAGGGCCTCAGGAAGCTCCCGCAGATCAGCAGAGTTACTACGTGCGTCTGGGCTCCCTTTCAAGCACGCTGCGCCAGCGGGCCTATCAGCACGCCCTGGGCAAGATGAGGCAAGCCAGGCACCGCACCCTGGAGGCCCTCTCCCAGCTCCAGCAAACCATCGACCTGGTAGGAACATGACCCCCCTCCCCATCCCTGTAACTGCTATGGGTCATGGTCTCTGCAGCCTCCTGTGCTCTGTGCCATTGGCACTGTTCCTAGGCCTAGCAGTTTCACTGCTGCAGTGCTGCCTGCCTGCTGCCCACAGCTAGCTTTGGGGGAGGTTCCCTGGCCAGCCACCTCCTGCTGTTCTCAGCTAACTGCACTCTCCTCCTGCAGATCTACCATGCCAAGCAGGCTGTAGATCAGAAGTTTCACAATGGCCAGGACCATCTGTACCAGATGTGGCTTCAGTGCTGCAAGGGAAAGCTTGAAGGGCAGCAGGACCCAGACTCAGCAGAGGTATTCTCCTCCTTCTTGCCTTGACAACCTTGCTCCAGCAATTTCTCTTCCCCCCTGCCCCGCCACCCACCAATCTGTAAGGGTGATTTGCAGTTACTCCAGTTTCTCGCTTTCTCCCTCCCAGCAGGTTGAAGCTCACGCTCTCACCATGTCCCAGAGCCTCACCCAGCAGCTGAAAATCACTTGCCTTACTCTCCTGAGTAGCATCCAGGGCCTTCCCAGCACTATCCAGGACAAGGCCCAGCAGGTCTCTAGCAGCATAGAAGAGCTCCAGGCTTCCTTCTCCAGTGCCAGCTCTTTCCAGGATCTGTCCAGCATTGCCCTTGCTCAGGGTCGGGAGAAGGTGACCAAGGCCCAGGAGTCCCTGGACGAGCTGCTAGAATATGTGATGCATAACGTTCCCCTGGACTGGATCGTGGGACCTTTCACTGCCGCTGGAGACTCCACACCATGTCCTGATGAGCTGGTGGAAGAAGGAAAGAAGGCAGAGGTCTGAATTTCCTTCCATTTCCCCCCATTGCTGGAAGGAATCTAGTTGAATTGCCTGCATGGCTAATGTAGCCTCCTTGCTGAGGCCACAGTTCTGCTTTGGCAGGTGGTGGACTGATTTCAGCTCTTCCTTCTAATTCTGCAGACTCAAAGAACCTGAATGTCTGTCATTCCCCAGAACTGTTCATCTGTTACAGGGTAGCATCACTAGTCTTGCAGGGCTGTATCCCTACACCCCTTGCAGGGCTCACTGCTTCTTTGAGGACATGGATTGTAACTGACATACAGCTGTCTTCCTCTGTGCATACATACTGCTGCTGAGCTTGGGTTTTTCCTAGTTCTTTGTATTGTATAAAACTAGGGTTTAAAGTCACAATAAACCTCAACTGCATTCAAAGTGCTGTCTGCTTAATGTGATTCCCTCCCCAGCTTGTGCTCTGTACAAACATGACCACATCCACCTCTTATTTTTATTTATATAGAATATATCTCTCTTTTTCTGGCAGGGCTCCAGCATGGCTGATCTCCTACTGGCTGAAGGCATCTCTTCAGGTGCCTCTATTTGACACACTTCCATTGAGACTCTTTCCTCCAGAGAAGGAGGCACCAGCCAGTTGAGAACACTCCTCTGGCTTCTGGTGTGTAGCCAGGCAGCAGTACAGCCTCTGAGCCCAACTGACAGAGGGGAAAGACCCAGGGTGTTGAGATGGGGCACTGTGACCTTGAGAGGGAATGGGGTGTGTGGAGAACTGAAAACCCACTCTTGGTAATGAGCAAAGTTAAAAGGGTAACAGTGGTGTGAGACTGCCAGGCTTTGCCTCTAGTCCACTGCAATAAGACCAAGTACAGACAGTAGCTTCAACCTGGCTCTACTGCATGAGAGCTCAACAGGCTGGAAGTGTCTAGGAAAAGAGATGAGGATTTGACAACTCCAGGCTACTGGCATTTAACAAAACACACATGGGGAGACTAGCTGTAAGAAACAGAGCAGCAGATAGTCTTGCTGAAGCCTGGACATCAGCCATTCTGCATCCTCCTCCTTCCCTGCTGTTAGCCAGGAACCTGCCTAACCTCTCTTACTGCCTAGTGTAAACCTAAACAGGCATGTGACTCAGGGTTGTGGTATGTAATAGGACAAGTGATGGGCTTTAATGCATTTTCCTGAGAGCTTGCTGATACTTGAAGTCACTTGTGTAGTGTCAGCTCCAGCACTGTTGCTTAACCTAACTAGGGCTTGAGCTACTAAAAAGCTCCAGGCCAGGAAGGTTCAGCACTGCAGCAGCACCATGCCCAGGAATGGCTGTCTTGATCTCAAAGATGGAGAAGAGTAATCAAAGTGGTGATACAAGCAGCTCACCTGGCTGGTTATTCCTCATCTCATTAGACAGGAATACCTTGTACTCCAATGGACTGGGAATACCAAGCTCTTCAAAATCAACCTCTCTAAGTGACAGGCAGATTGGCCTCACTGATAGCTCCCTATTTAAGAGGTGTGTTAGGCCTGGTCTACACTGACTTATGTGTTCAAGCCAAATGAAGCCCTTTGCTATTTAGTCCAAGTCTAATAAAATATGAGGTTAATGAGTGGATTTAGCAGCAGTAGCTAGTCTGGGATAGAAGCAGGAGCTGGATTTTTCTTTATACCACAAAGAACACTAGCTTCTAGTTTCCCCAACACAGCCTCTACAGCTAATCTTCCACATAGGAGTGGTTCTAACACATCCCCGAGCCAGGATCAGACCTAGAATAATAGAAGATCAGCATTGAAAGAGCTCTCAGGAGGTATCTAGTACAACCCCCTACTCAAAGCAGGACCAACACCAACTAAATCTTCTCAGGCAGGGCTTTGTCAAGCCTGACCTTAAAACCTCTATGCATGGAAATTCCACCACCTCCCTAGGAACCCATTCCAGTGCTTCACCACCCTCCTAGGGAAATAGTGTTTCCTAATATCCTCCTGCACTGCAACTTGAGACCATTGCTCCTTGTTCTCTCATCTGCTACCTCTGAGAACAGCCTAGCTCCATCCTCTTTGGAATCTACCTTCAGGTAGTTAAAGGCTGCTATCACATTCCCCCTCACTCTTCTCTTCTGCAGACTAAATAAGGCCAGTTCCCTTTACCTCTCCTAATGAGTCACGTGCCCTAGCTCTCTAATAATTTTTCTTGTCCTCTGCTAGACTCTGTTGCTGAACCAGTCTTAAGCTATACAAAGCAAATGCACTAACTGACCAACCTAGCGGATGCAGCATTTATGGCACAAGGAGCAGTGAGTTATTTCAGCAGGCCTCAGCATAATACACCAACGGGCTCAAGTGTTTAATCCAAAGGCCTGTTAGAGAATCTGAGGGGTGAGCTTAGAGATCACACCAGCTACACCCCAATGGTCTGAATATTAGAAGGAGAAATGGGAAAAGGAAAGAGATGCCTCCTGCCCCCAGCTGGCTTTCTCTCTAGAATGGTATCCCCTGGATAATTAGTGATTGTAGCTGCAGATACTAGGTAGGAAGATTTGCACTGTGCTCTGAACATGTCTGAGCTTGTTTATTCTTCTGCCTGTATGTGTGGGAGGACTATGGGTGGAAAGGTGGTTTCTAAGCCCCAAGTATACAATAGTCTCTATGTGGCAGGTCTCCCCCAGGACTGGAGCCCCACTTTGCTGAGTGCTACACAAAGAGCTCACCCCTGGGGAGAAATACCACACAACATGAGCTAGCCCTAGGACAGACAACACACCCAGCCTCTACCAAAGTGGATGGGGAAGCAAACAGCTGCAGCAACCACCCTGCTGCCCACTGACCTGAACGACTGGATTGAAACATGTCAATGAGCCAGTGTGGAATTCCCTGACTTACTGTACTTCCAAAGTGAGGGTGATATTCATTCGCAGCTTGGTGGGCCTGATGCAGACATATCACCTTGTCTATGTTGGGGGGATGCTAAATATTTTAGCTCCCTGCCTGCTCCAGGAGCAGCCTGGGTCCTCTCTTGGCTGAATGCCCAGGTATAATGCGCTGCTTGGCAGGCACTGGAAGCCGGAGGGTTGCCTGAGGAGAAGTGTACACGTGCAATGTGTGAGGACATCCTAGTGACACACGCACATCGTCCCAGGGGAAAACCCTGCGGTCCCAATCCTACACTAGCTCTGTGCTGCTGTGAACCAGAGCCCATGTGGTGGAGTAGCCCTGAAACCCAGGCTCCTTTCCTGAGGTCAGCAGAGGGCCTGGGTAGTCAGGTGCTGGAAGTGGACTTCCCTAGGAAATGTCCCCTCAGCTCTCCACAGGCATCCCACCATCCTCTACAGCAGGGGTGGCCAACCTCAGCCCGAGAAGGAGCCAGAATTTACTAATGTACATTGCCAAAGAGCCACGGTAATACATCAGCAGTCCCACATCAGTTCCTCCCCCTTCCTGCCCGCCCCAGCCCAACTCTAGCATCTCCCACCCACTGGCAACCCTGCCAGTCAGTGTCTCCCCCCGCCCAGCACCTCTCGATCAGCTGTTTTGTGGTGTGCAAGAGGCTCTGTGGAGGACGGGAGGAGCGAGGGCAGGGCAGGCTCAGGGGAGGGGGTGGGATGGGGTGGAGTGGGGGCAGGGCCTGTGGCAGAGCCAGGGGTTGAGCAGTGAGCACCCCCTCTCGGCACACTAGAAAGTTGGCGCCTGTAGCTCCAGCCTCAGAGTCGGTGCCTAGACAATGAGCCGCATGGGGCTCCGGAGACACAGGTTGGCCACCCCTGCTCTATAGGAACCCAGGAGAACTCAGTGCCAAGGAAACAGCTTCCACTTTCTCAGATACCTTCGCAGTGATCAAGGCTCCCATCTGGAACAGCTGGGACCGTATGCAGGCAAACAACCCCCTCTGTCAATTGTAACACTGCCATTTTCCAGGGCAACAAACTCCACCCCTATTCCAGACCTCAGTGATCAGGGCAGAGAGCGCACCTTCCTGATTGCTTTGATGAGCTGTCTGTCAAGTGGCCTCTCCCATGTGCTGGCATCATCACTGGGCTATAAAAGCTGTGCAGGGGCTGGTTTACACACTGCTGAGGGAGCTGCTAAGTGCAGGTTTGGTGAGTGGTGGGCTGAGAGCTGGAGCTACACTGTGGCTTTGGGGCTCCAGGGTCTGAAGTGTTGAGTTCTGGGGGGATTGTTTTGTTTGAGCTTGTCTGTCAGTGGAGTGGACCTTAAAGCTGTGCTTGCCTTGTAGGGGTTGGCTTTCAGTTGTGAGGGCTAGAGAGTTACACACCCTTTCAGTTCTTGGGGGCTGTTAGTGTGGGGAGTTAGGATGCTAGATGACTGGTCTGCTCTCCATTTCCACTGGCAGAACTTGCATGTGTGTCTAGCTCAGACCTGGCTTACTATTGCCTGGGAAGGGGGACAGGGCACAGAAAGAATGTCTGTTAAAAGAACACAATCACTCCTGACCATGGCTACTGCCATGAGGTTGGGGGAGCTTAGAACAAAGAACAGCCAAGATCCTGCCTCAGGGAGGAAGAACTCTGCTCCCTCAAGGGAAACTTCTTCTCTTGGGAGCCTGCCTTCCCTACTAGGACCCCTGTACAGCTTTTCCCTGGCTGGCCATGGCCATGCAGGGCTGGTGTTCAGGGGACTGCTGGAGCTTGTCTCCTTGCACACCCTGACACTAACTTTCCACCCAGTGGGGCACTGCACTTAGCAAAAAGGCTCCAGCCTGGTCTGGAGTGTGTCCATAGCCAAGGTATGGTAGCCCTCTCCTTCCCCTCCCCCTCATGTCCAAGGAGGTGGTGTGCAGAGGAGCCCAGTCTGCTTGTGGGAAGGGAGGGGGGCCAGACACTAAAAACACCCAAACTCCTCTGTTCTCCCCTCCTCTCAGCCTAGCCAGTTTCTGCAGGGGCACTGCTAGCCCCTTCCTACTGTTCTGCTAGGGCTCAACTCCAGGTGTATTGAGTACATGGGGGAGAGGGGGAAGTGACTCCTCCCTTGGGGCAGTTACTGTCCTGACCCTGCAACCTGGCTGCTGCTCTCTGTCATGGCTCTGACTCCTACTGGCAGGAGGAATTTCCCCTGCTTGCCCCTGTGTCCTGCTCACTGAAGAGCCTGGGATGTGCTTCCTTGTCCTAGCTATCAGTGCAGCTAGGACAAACCAAAGAGCTGCAAAGGGCAATGGTTCTCCAGTGTTCCTGCCATACCTGGTCCTGCAGGGTGGCTTCCCTCCCTGGGAAAGCATCTGGGTGCTGCAGTAGGCACTGACTGGCCAAGGGTCTGCAGCAGCTGTTAGAAAAGAGTGTGAGCTTGTGATCTGTGGTGCAGCTTGAAGCCTGAGGCCTGCTGATTAACAGTCCCTCCTGGTTCTTGCAGTGATATCCTCCTTCAACATGTCTGGTAACGGGAGTGAAATCCAGGCTGCCCTCCCTGAGCCCCAGGGACAGGAGCAACAGGTAGGTCCATGCTCAGGAGCTGGTGTCCCGCTGGCCTTCTGAGGAAGCTTCACTGTGTCATCAAATGCTGATTTGGGAAAACATTTCACTCCAGCAACATCTATTGCTGAGTCAACAAAACTTTTGGTGGAGTGCAGGCAGGCTTCCCATGGAAACCTGCCAGTCTCTGAAGGGGAGCCTGCAGAGTCCTGGGAAGCTGGTCTGGAGCAGGGTCTCTGGGGTCTTAGCTGCTCTGTGGAGTAGGAGCCTCCAAGCGAAATTGATCTTGGCTCTTTCAGTTGCTATAACTGAAAGGTCAATTTCTCAAATTTTTGTTTCAAAACCTCCTATCTTGGTGTTTCTGATTTTAACTGTCTGGTGGTCTCTGGTTTGCAGAGACATTTTTCTTCCAAATTGGCTTTGGCAAGTGCTAACTAAACTGTGCTAGAGCAGTCCAGCTCCAGAATTAGTCATTGCTGCACTAATTGCACATGATAACCCTGGAGCACAATGGGATTCATGCAGAGTCACACTTCAGGCAGGACTTCTTCTGTCAACTAGTTCTTGTGAAAGGCAGCCCAGGACTGGCTGTATTAATCCTGGCAGCAGCAATGGTGGGATCAGAGCTTAGCTGTGGCATCCCAGCCAGGAGAGAATAGATCAGTACAGCCCCCTACACTGCTGGGGGTGGAGCTCTGCCATGCTGTATATGTGCTGAGGGAAGCAATGATTGTTCTGGGGATGTCACTGACTGAGCTAGCAGGGGTCTTGGGGTGGGGGAGCAGAAATCCCCTGGCATGGGGGAGCACTGAACCCTTGGTGCCCAGCTCTCTGGCTAGCTGGGTACAGAATTAACAATCCCAATAGGGTAACAGACTGAGGAGTCACTCAGTCCAGTCATGTGCCCCAGACAGTGAATGTTCCCCCGCTGACTCCTTTCCCTCCCTCAGACTGCAGTGGGCAGGGTGGCTGGCCTGCCCTTGGTCAGATCTGCCTGTGAGATGGCCTCTGCCAGCTACGTGGCTGCCAAAGAGACCCACCCGGCCATGAAAGCTGTCTGTGAGGTGGCTGAGACTGGGGTGAGGGCCATCACCTCTGCTGCTGTCACTGGAGCACAGCCCATCCTGGACCAGCTGGAGTCACAGAGTGAGTAAGGGAGGGGACGAAGGAACACTCCTGTATGAACAGCCTTCGGGGGTACCTGACAGATCCTACCTCAGTTCACTCTAATGTCCTGGCACATGAGGGTTAGTAGACAATGCCCCTTTCCTGGTGTGCTGTCTCCTTGCAGCTGGACACAGGTCTTGGGACCAGAGACTGGGCAGGTAACACTCCATGGGGACTAGTGCAGCTCTGCAATGGCTGCAGGGATTGCTGGGGGGTGGGCAGGGCAGGGCACAGTTACCTCATCCTAGGACTGAGAGCAAATGGTGTCAGGCCTCCAACTCTAATCTCTCTATGCCCATAAAGCCAATGGGGCACTAACTAGTCTACAGAATGCTGGAGTGATGCTTGCAGGAGCCCACTGGAATCCCTGATGAGCTCGAGTTTAACAGAACACAAATCTCCAAGGGGTTCTGGTTGCTTTGGGGAGCTGACTCCCTCTCCTGAGGGATCTTGGGGCCTGCACTCTGAACCTAGAACTGGCAGCCAGGACCTGAGTTCTAATCCTGGCTCTCATGTGACTCTGCTGGCCAAGTTCCATAACCTCTTCCTGAGCCCCACACAACACCTGGGGAGGCTAATTACATCAATGGGGCAGAGGAACCTCCTGTCCCAATGCATGCTGTGATTGAGCACATAGGAAGGAGTTGAGGGAAACAACTCTGATCTTCTAGTTGCAGCAGCAAATGAATATGCCTACAAGGGACTAGACACCCTGGAGGGGAATCTGCCAGTGCTGCAACAGACTGTGCAGAAGGTAAGAACCTTTCACCTTGGTTCCAAAACTCATGTGTTCTAGTTTGTGAGCAGACCACAAATTACTGCCATGTGTACTCCATTGATGCTGATAAGTAACAAACACTTGAAATCCAAGTTCTGTCTGATGCTTCCCACAGTTGTAACCCTGCCACAAGAAGGCCAGAGTCAGCTCAGTGAAGGGGTGGGATGGGGGTGAATGCTGGTTAGTATGCTAGAAAACTTCCACAGATGAGCATTACCCACTTGGTGGGAGAGATCTTGCCCCACTTCCAGGCTTGTCTTGTTATGCTTCCCTCTTCTCTCCCCACCAAAAACCCATCTTGTAGCTCTGGCATAATGGTGTCAGGACCTCTCTTCTGACATCTGCCTCTAGGTGGCTTCAGATGCCCAAGACCTCATGCGTGCTGCAGTGGCAGGGGCCAAAGATGCAGTCTGCAGCATGGCTGGTGAGGCAAAAGATGCAGTGACCAGCATGGTGGGTGTGGCCAAAGAGGCTGTCCAGGAGAGCATGGAGATGACCAGATCTGCAGTGAGCAGCAGCATGAGCACAGCACTGGAGAAATCTGAGCAGTTCATGGACCACTACCTCCCCATGACCGAGGAGGAGCTCAGTAAGAACACTGGGGTTGGCTCTCCAAGGCACAATAACAGCATGGTGCTCTTTAACCTCTATCCCACTCCTATTCTCTCTTGCTCTGCCTGGCCCTTGTTACCCCACAACCAAACTTGATCACATGGGTGTGCTGCCTCTTGCACTTGTATTCTGCCCAGCAGGTGGCAGCTGTTGACATCCTGCAGCAAATGTTGGCAGCTGGAAACAGTTTAGCAGAGATCTGTTCCTTACAGAAAATATGGTACTGGTGGGTGGAGGGGAACCTCCCTGGAGGCAAGGCTTGGAATGAATGCTGGTGCCCATGTCTCTGCCTGATCCCTCATTATAGTGATCTTCACCTTGTGTGTTTGACACACATCAGTGCCTGTAGCTCCATTGCCTAGAACAGGATACCACTCTGCAGTTCAGGTCTCCTCACAACTGACCACTTCTCCTTTGCTGTATTCCAGCTGAGCTAGCAACACCAGTGGAAGGGTCTGGCGAGCAGAAGAGTTACTTTGTGCGTCTGGGTTCCCTTTCTACCAAACTCCGCCAGCGGGCCTATCAGCATGCCCTGGGCAAGATGAGACAAGCCAGGCAGCACGTCCTGGAGGCCCTCTCCCAGCTCCAGCAAACCATCGACCTGGTAGGGCCTTTTGTCTTACTGTGCTTTCCCCTGTAGCTGCTCTAGTCCCTGAAACTCAGACTGGTGCTTGCTAAGCTCTGCATGTCCCTGAACAAGTGGAGGGGGGTGGGGGGGGCATGTAATGTCTGCACATAGCTGGGCTTTGAACTATAGTTGCATGCCAGTAGTGCTGAGTAGAGGATACAGTGCTCCCACTTCCATGGATGCAGGTGACACTGGTCTTCAGTGGCTGTGGAAGTAAACAACTCCCTTCCAGGTGGAGGGTCTCTAGCCTAGTGGTATCACAGATGTGGCACTGTCTGCTTCACTCGGCTTCTGCTGTTCCTGTGTATACAAGACACATTGGGAATAGCTCTTGTTCTCTGCTGTCTTGCATCGGGACTGAACCCCTGTGTTCTCTAGATGGACTATGCCAAGCAGGCTGTGAGTCAGAAGGTTCATGATGAGCAGGAGAAGCTGCAGAAGATGTGGCTGGAGTGGAACAAGGGCCAGCTGGGAGGCAGTGAGGATGGCAGCTCACCACAGCCAGAGGTATCTGAGGGATTGAACCCCTGGGGTGTGGTCTGGGAGCTGCTGGGACCACTGAGCCCCCTAACAACTCACAGGGTTGGCCTTTCTTACACTGCTCTAACAGTCCCTGGAGAGGTTGGCTGTGGATCACCCAACACAACAGCAGGTGGCTCCATACACCCAACTGAGTTACCTGAGTGCTTTTACTTAAGTCACTCATGAACAAACAGGAGCCATCCCAGCCAACTTCCTAGCTCCCCTGCCTTCCACCCCTACCAGAGCAAAGCCCCAAAATTATACCATCTTCTGCTGCACAGGGATCTGTAAAACATAAGCTCATAATATAGTTTGCTCCCCCCACACCCTTGATGTGGGGAAGAAATGCAACCGCCTCTGTTTAGAGAGGATTCCCAAACACTTCAAGACACTGGTTAAGATAAAACACAAAACAACTTTTCTAACTACAGAAAGTCTAGTTAGACTTTAAGCTATAAGTAGTAATAAGCACACTGCATTTGCTTATTTGCCAAGTAAACTAAGGCTAGATATGGTTTGAATTAGCAATATCTCACCCTGGCTGATATGAGCAGTCCACCAAGTTTCCATACATAGGCTAGAAATCCTTTTAGCCCAGGACCAGCACTTCCCCAGTTTAGTCTCTGCCCCTCAGGAATTTCCAGGAGCTCTCTTGTGTGGGGAGTGAGGCAAGAACCCTTTGTTTGTTCCAAGCTAAGTTCCCAGCCCAGTTTGTGGGGAAAAATACAGGTACCAAAATGAAGTTCAGTGTCATGTGATCTGGTTGCATGCCTTGATGAGTCATAAGCCATTACTCATGGGCTGGCTGAAACATTCACAGGAAGGCTAAGCTATTCCATGGGCCATTGTCTTTGATGGACCATCAGCACTATATAGCTTCTTCATTGTTGCACCTCAGAGGCTGCTTGTGGGTGTCCAACTTCACAACACCTTTAAGGAACACATACATAGCAAAACTTTAACTTCACATACAATCTAAGATATTTAATGTTCAACAGATTCAGACTTTCAGAATACCTTGTGGCATTTTGTACAAAGCATATCTTGTATTCATATTCCCCATCTAGTGAATGTGGGGTGCAGTGTCACAATATCATTGCCCTCTTGCTAAGATGCAGTGTGACAGTGCTGTATAGCTCATCCTGAGAGGAGTGAGCTTCACACGCACCTAATCACTCCATCTCTCTCTACAGGAGATGGCATCCCAGGCTCTAGCCACTTCCCACAACCTCATCCTGCAAGTGCAGACCGCCTGCCATAGCCTCCTGCCCAACATCCAGGGTCTCCCAGCTGCTCTCCAGGAGAAGGTCCAGCAAGCCTACCAGAACATGGGAGATCTCCAGGCTTCCTTCTCCAATGTCCAATCCCTCCAGGAGCTGTCTGAGGGGCTTCTGACCCAGACCCGGGAGAAGGTGACCAAAGCCCAGGAGTCCCTGGATGAGCTGTTGGAATACGTGGTACAGAACACTCCTCTCACGTGGATTGTGGGACCCTTCATTCCTGCTGGAAACTCCACTGAGCCAGTGGGGGAACTGGCAGAGAAGGTCACAGCCTGAAGTTTCATATTCATGTTTGTTCTTCCCTTCACCCCCCCACCCCAATACACCCCATGCTGTAGGTATTTGTGGTGAACAGTATGTCACACTCTTCAGTTATTGCAGCCATTCTCCTGGAATGGAGGCAAATCTCTTCACCTTGCTGAGCCCAGCTGAACTGGTCTATCCTAATGCCTTAGTTCTGTCACCTCCCCACTAGTTAGTGACTGACAGCTACTCATGAGAAATTATTCCAATTGTCTAGAACTCACACCTATTAAATGGGCCTTAGCTGGAAGCCCTCAAAGGGGCATCTCATAGTGACTTAGCTTCAAATAGCTGTTGGTGGGCTTGCAGGAAGAGAACCAGCTCAGTAAGGCTTAACTTCCAGGCTGGAGAAGGGTGGGTCAGAGTTGGGGAATCCCACTACCATGGGAATCCTGGGGTGTTGAGCTGGTTACAGTGGGCTGGCTCCAGTCCACCTAGGGGTTCTAAGGTATCATTTGCCCAGTGTAACGGCTCCACCTTACCTGCCTCTAAATTGGTTAAAGCCTATGCTGCTAGTTAAGTTCTTCCTACTTCTCACTCTTGTGCTAGCTTTCTCAAAGGTGACTGTAACTGAACCTTGTTAATGAAATTGCACATGGGCTAGTGGATATAAAAAGTCTCTGCTGGTGATTAAGCACTTCTGTAAGTAACACAACTAGCCTCTTCCACAATAAACAAGCTGCTTTCAGACAAATGTCTCATCCTTGTGTTCAGCTGAACCATCTGCAGATCTCTCCCCATGGCTCAGTGTCTTGCTATCCCACTGTGGATGTACCCTCTTCTTGAGCCAGGTCCTGGAGACTAGCTCTCCCTGAGTAGGGCAGCCTGACTTTGACTTGCTGTCCTGGACCTTCCCAACTCCCTAGAACAGGTTTGGAGTGCTAACAAGGCCAGGAAATGGTCACTCGTCTCCCATGGATGCTGTTCTGCCTCAGCACCCCTCTACTAACAATGCAGGCTGGGGACTATTGCTCAGTCCCTGGCCATGGCAATGATGCTCTGCCCTGGCTCTCTCTGCCTTGCCTTCCCTATTTCTGAGCCTGGCCAGTCACATGTTGGCTCCCTGAGTCCTGCCCCTCAAACTCTCTCATTTGGGTTTATGGTTTCACAAAGACAATGCTTAAAGCCTTCCTTAGGGGAGTTAGTCTCACACTGACAAGTGTTTCCAGTCAGGCAGGATTGGGGAACAGGGCCTCATGCAGGAGGAGGCTAAGGTATCTTCACTGCTACAAGTACTGGTGTAAAATGCTCCCCTGAAAGATGACTGTAGTCTCACTCTCAACAGTCACCACCTGCCTGGGAACCAGACCACTGTGCAGACAATGCTCAGATAGCCAGATCCTCCCTTTGATTTCTACTGCACTCAATATGCCTGCCTGAATTTCAAAAAGCAGAACTTCACCCACTATGTTAACACATGAGAAGTGACCCAAAGGAGTTTGAGGGAACTCTTCTTCCCTTCCCTCCCTGTCACTCTGACCAAAGTTACTTACAGTATTTCCCTAGCTCAGGTATTAGGTGTCTTTGCTGTGGATGATCAACTGTGGTCAGTGTGGTTCTACATGAAGCATTATTTTTCAGACGACAATGCTGTTAAGGGGGCAGTTTTGTTTATAGAACTTCTGGGCTTCAAAAAACCCAAATCAGTCAGGCCTCAGTTAGTGCAAACCATGTGTGAATATACACTATGGCCTCCTTTAGCTCAAGCTGTAGCAGCTTGTGCTTAAGTATCCCTGGTTCAATTGCTAGGGTTTCATTGAAAGTCAGTTCTGACTGCAAAAATATTCAATTAACCCCAAATTTGTGGCTTGCAAAATACCATGCAATTATCTAGTGAAACACTCCTGTAAAATTGTGTGAAAATGTTTCTCCTGTTTCATTCTCTCACACACACGTGAGCAGTGTGGAAGTGACACCACATGCACAAGAAAATGAGACCTTTTATGTCCTCAGGAAGCCTTCATGGGTGCTTCCTGGCCTATGTCACACAAGGCACTTGTGTAACTCAGTTTTAACCAAAGGGAAAATTGTCACAGGAGCTCAGGACCAGAATGCAGCCAAGCTGCCAAGGAGTAGCAGAGCGACCTGTGGAACACATTGAAGAGTATTCCTAGATAAGCTGGGACTAGTGAAAATATAGGCCAAAATTATAAATGGGATCTGCCAGAAATTAACTAAGGAGGCAGCTTGGCTGAGCCTGGACCAAAGAAAACACTCCAGCCTGTCCCAAAATAGGCAGTGAAGCAAAAAACTACAGAAGTGCCCAATTGCACTAAACAGGGTCAGCACCCTAGTGTGGAATGGGACTTCAGCCCCCAGGAAGTGTAATCTGGGGCCTTCTGTGGGAGCCTGGGAAACCTGAAAGGGGCCAATCACTTTGCCCAAGTGCCATCTTTTAGCTATGCTGCCCTCTAGGAGCAGAGTCCTGTTGTGCTGAAGTGGTCAGCTCTTCTGGGTAGGAATCATGAGCCCTAAGCATTCCCTGAGACATTGTCTCACTCCATGATTATACTTCTCAACCAATCGCACCAATGAAACATCTAAAATTATGGCTCTCACTATTCCCCTGAAAGCCCTGCTGCCCACACTCCAGAGAAATCTCTCATTTATTTTAATATCCCTGTTAAAATGAGCTAGCTGATGGCATGTGATTAAAAACTGGCTAACTGATAGGTCTCAAAATTTAATTGTAAACAGGGAATCACTATGGAGTTGATGTATTTCTAGTGGGGACCCATGAGGATCAGTTCTTGGTCCTATATTTTAACATTTTTATCAATGACGTGGAAGAAAAAGATAAAATCATCACTGATAAAATTTGTACATGACAAAAGAATTGGGGAAGTGGTAAATAATAAAGAAGACAGGTCACTCGGTACTAGCAAACAATATGCATTTTAACATGGCAAAATGTATATGCCTAGGAACAAAGAATGTAGGCCATGCTTACAGGATTGCGGTCGGGGACAGAATCTATCCTGGGAAGCAGTGACTCTGAAAAAGATTTGGGGGATAGTCAACTGAAGATGAGCTCAGTGTGATGTTATGGCAAAAAGAGCTAATGTGACCCTGGGATATATAACCAAGGAAATCTCGAGGAGGAGTAGAGTGGTTATTTTTTTCTCTATTTGGCACTGATGTGACCACTGCTGGAATGCTGTGTCCAGTTCTGGTATCCACAATTCAAGAAGGATGTTGATAAATTGAGGAGGGTTTGTAGAAGAGCCTGAGGATGATTAGAAAACCTGCCTTATAGTGATAAATTCAAAGAGGTCAATTTATTTATCTCAACAAAGAGAAGGCCAAGGATGACTTGATCCAGTTTGGAAGTACTGTACCTACATAGGGAACAAATATTTGAGAACAGGCTCATCAGTCTAGCAGTCAAAGGTGTAACACCATCCAATGATTAGAAGTTGAAGCTAGACAAATTTAGACTGGAAACAAGGAATACATTTTTAATAGTGAAGGTAATTAAGCATTGGAACAATTAACCAAAGGGTCATAGTGGATTCTCCATCACTGACCATTTATAAATCAAGGTGAGATGTTTTTCTAAAAGCTCTGCTCTGGGAATTATTGAGTGGGGAGGAGTCTCTGGCCTTTGTTACACAGGAGATCAGACTACATGATCATAATGGTCCCTTCTGCCATGGAACCTATAAATCTATAATATCAGGGCTCCATTAATGCCTGTTGTTTGTTAAGGTGACTGAATGGGAAAGGGTGTTTCCTACAAAGCAACTCATTGGTCAGGGTGGAGAGTTCTGATTTCTTCCTGGTGCTGTCTGTCTAGGCCTGCCCTCTGATGACATCAGCACTGGTATATAAAGACTGAGCAGGAGTTGTATGCTGCACCAGTGTGGGATCTAAGAGCTGTGTGGAGAGCTTTGCTGAGGTAGGCTGTGGTTTCTATTGAAATAGTTATGTCTGCCTACCTGTAGAGGAGAAGGGTTGTTTAGCCTGTTTTGAAGTGTTTGGTTATTTTTATTTTTTTAAGCTGTGAAATGTGAGGTTTTTCATAGAATATCAGGGTTGGAAGGGATCTCAGGAGGTATTTAGTCCAAACCCCTGCTTAAAGCAGGACCAATTCCCAGCTAAATCATCCTAGCCAGGGCTCTGTCAAGCCTGATCTTAAAAACCTCTAAGGTTTTAGTTTAATGCATTTCAGTGTATAGTATTTGCACTACTAAGAAACAAACTTCACATTTTTTAGTATTGGCTTAGAAGGAAGATGCTTAGAGGGGCAGGCTCTTGAGTTTGTCTTGTGATCTCTGAAACCTGGATTAGTGAAGAGGAAGGAAGGGGAGTCATGAGACTTTCTTTCCAATCCAGAGGGGTAGGCTAGTCCTAATACTGCCCAATCACCCTTCCTGGGTGAAACTCAAGGGGGGGTGGGAAATTTAAGGTTTATGGCTTTGAGACCTTGATTAATCATCTGCAGATAGGAATTACCTGCCTTGGGCAGCTGAATCAATTAATCAGTGTTAATGAGCTTAGTAAGGCAGGGCTAATAGAAAAACAGGTGGAATACTGTCAGACAAGACAGACTTTTCTCTTAGGTGAAATTCTGATGGGGCTTTAAATCTCTGGCTCAAGTGGTCTGACTCTCTAACCCCTATCAATAACTCTAGTGTCTCTAGCTAGGGGAGTTACCTCACTGTGTGAGGATGGGAGTCCTTAACCACTTTGAAATGGTCCTGTGGTGGTGATCACAAGGTTGCTGTCTGTCTTCAGGAGGCTGTTCACCTTGTATTATGCTTGTTTCAAGCTTAGTAGCTGGTGTCTCATCTCCTTGGGAGAAGTTCTCCCTTCAAGCTTCTCCAACTTTAAACCTGTCTTCCTCTGTGAACCTTGCATGAGGGGAAATGCTATAAACAAGGCAAACTGCTTTGGGTCCCCATTTTGACCATATTTCTGTGTGCTGTGTAGGAATGAAATCCTAACACCTGCTCTCCTAGCTGCTGCCTGATTGAATGGTGAGCTTGGTTGGCTGTATCCTCTTGTTTCAACCTATTTTAATGATGCTGGACACAGCAGTTATTAGCACCTGCTGAGGGAGCCAGGGGAGAGAACTGTAGGTGGCTTGCTGATTGTGTGCGGCAGGAATCTAATCCAGCAACTGCTAGTGAATGAACTACCGTTGTCCCTAGACCCTGCACAGTCTTCATAGCCCCACCTGTGCCACTACCTCTGGGTTTGGCCACCCCTCTATGGCTGGGAAGTGACATGACTGAGCTGCTGTGTTGGCTGGCTCTAGTCTCTTGGTGTAAACTAGAGTGGCTGAAATGGTAACTGGTAAGATCTCTCCAATAGCAATTCTGGAATGACTGTCCTCAAACTGCCTTGAGCACTCCAGGAATGATGAAAAGCACTGTCTGCATGTAAGCTGTTAGTCCAGGCGCTGTTAGTCCAGGCACTGTTAGCCTCTCTTGGTGGGCTAACCTCTGATATTCTCTCCCCAGCAGCCTTTGGCTTCACCATGTCTTCTAATGAGAATGATGTTAAGGATGTTCCCACAAAGAATGGGGAGCAGGAGCAACAGGTGAGTGTGCTGGAAATCTGGCCTGTGAGAGCCTGGTTCTAGCTGCTATGACTTCTAGCTCATTATAATCCTATAGTGACTGCTGCTGTGGCCCTAGCCTCAGGCATAGGGTGGTGTTCTGCTGCCTAGGTCTAGGCATAGGTCGTTTCACCTAGAAACATCAGCCCTCCTGAGAGGTCCAGGTGCCAACTGGCTGGTGAATCCAGATAGCTCATGTGACCTACAGTAGTAGCTAACATCCCTCTGTCTATGATGGGTACATGGTGCTGCCCCCCCTCAACATGACAGCCTGGTTACACTGAGGCCTGCCCCTTTCTAGGAAGTCACTACACCATTAACAGGCTCTCCCAGAAGTGGCTGAGAGACTTAATGCTCTAGTGTTACTGTGTCTGACCTCCTTTGCCCCAGAGGGCAAAGACCCTTCAAATCTGAAGGGGGTGATGGAGCAGAAAGGGAACTGGCCTATCCATAGTCCTTCATGCTAACCAACAAGCACTGGTGGTCATGACTGTCCTTTTTGTTTTCCTGTTAGAACTTGGTGAGCAGAGTGGCCAGTCTGCCCTTGATCAGTGCTGCTTACGACATGGTCTCCACCACTTACACGTCCATCAAAGAGACCCACCCTGTCATCCGATCCATTTGTGATGTGGCAGAGACCGGAGTGAGGACCATCACCTCTGCCACAGTCAGTGAGGCCCAGTCCCTCCTGGACCAGCAGGAGCTTCTGGGTGAGTGAAGGGACTCACTTGGCAGTTATTCCCTCCCTCCCAAGACTCCACTGTCCTCCCTGGAGTGAGACATGGGGCCTTCACCTCCTGTGTAGGTGCATAACACTCCTTCATCCTGGGAGAAGGGGGTTCTGCTTCACCAGGCATCCCCCACTAAATCCATCTTGGGTATTCTGCAGCACCTATCAAAATAGCACATGAGTACCAAACACCCCTGGGAACCATGGCCAGCAAGGGAACTCTGAACTATTCAGTTACATGGGGCCCACCGTTTATACATCAAGGAACTGTGAATGAAGCTTCCTGATTGCTGGGGGTAGCACAGTCCACCACCCCCAAGCCAAAGCAGTTACGTGTCTCCATGAGTTAATCCACTTCATCTACAGCCTTGTGATAGTGCTACTGGCTCCTCATTCAGGCACAGCCCAGATGCAGCAGTGGAAGCCTCTCCTATGCCTCTTAAGTTCAGCATGCCCACACTAAGCCGTAACTCCGTTTGTTACTGGCTTCAGCTGAAATCCAGGCTCAAGGTGTCCATGCCCTGAAGAGCTCCCAACATAAACATACCATGTAGCCTTCCCACTCAATGCTAGTCACAACACACAAGAAACCAACTACATGCCTGAATCTCCCTTAATAGTGCAGCAACAACTCCACCAGACATCAGAGGTGTCGCTGCATCCCCTGGCTTGAACTGGTTCCCATCCTATGTAGGGTTTACAGTTGCTTTCAATGGCTCTCAGCACCCTCACTCTAAACATTGTTCCAGCACCCCTGCTAGACCCTCTGGTACCAGCCACCAGAAGTGTCCAGCAAAGCTTGTCAAGTAGTGCTTCACTGGAACCTCCTATGCAACTCCCTATGTCTGGCTCAGTGAGCTGACCCCATTCTCCCAGTCCTAACTCAGCCTTCAGTACACTACTGGAGACTTTCTATTCTACCCCAGCCTGCTGGGGAGCAGCACAATGTAACTCCCACAAAGTATCCTGTGTGGCAAGGCTGAGCACTGCCTGTCAAAGACCCTCTAACAATCCACCCCTGGCCAACAGCATAACTCCACTGGGGTTCAAACAGCCCATGTTCTGGAGCAGTGCTGGCTGGACAGCTAGAGCAGCAAGGTGCTGGAATGAATGCTTTAGAGGAGAGGTTCCTTTTCCCCCAAATGTCTTTCTCCCACCTGGGCATCTCTGCCAATGGCAGTACACCACACTCCACATAGGCAGCGTGGTCTAGTGATCCACTCTCAAATGGGAGCAAGGATCACTTCTTGAGGTCTAGTCTGGCTCCAACACAAACTTACTCTAACCTGACTAATGTATAGAAGGTACAATGAACTTGGGAACCCCCCTGTATGTCCACTTCCTACTGAAATGGAAAGGGTTTTGGTAACTCATCCTGGAACTGGTCCTCCCAACAGCCAGTGACTCTGTCAGCAAGAGCCTAGACAAACTGGAGGAGAAGCTGCCTGTCCTCCAACAGCCACCTGACCAGGTAAGGCTCTAGCCTTTGTTTCAGGGCTCCCTGTGGTGAAGGGCTGTGGTGTGCAGGGGTTTGAGACCTGGTACTGCCTTAGCCGAGGAACGCTCTGACAGCACAGCTGCTGGATTGCACAAGCAAGCTGTTCCTAGGGGCTCTGGGCACTCTCCACGTAGAGCACTACACCAGCCAACAGATGGCTTTGAGGCAGAAATGAACTGAAGCAGCATTTCAGGCTGGTCAATGCTTGAGTTATGGGAGTGAGGGATTCTGTTTTGTAAGTGTCGGTCACTTTTGAGTGGACATAAAGTGACCTTTCCTCTGCCTTTAGGTGGTCTCTGATGCCAGAGAGCTAGTATCAACACTGACTGATGCCAAGGATACCGTCTGCAGCACAGTCACTGGAGTGAAGGATGCAGTGACCAGCATGGTGGGCGTGGCCAAAGGAGCAGTCCAGGAGAGTGTGGAGATAACTAAATCTGCAGTGACTAGCAGCATGAGCACAGTGCTGGACTCCAGCATGGGGCAGATGATCATGAGCAGTGTTGACTTGGTACTTGAGACATCTGAGTCGTTGGTGGATCACTATCTCCCGATGACAGATGAGGAACTTGGTTAGAATGCTCCTCCACTCTTCATAAACCTACAGAAATGGGATTGCTTGGCTTTGATACCCCCTACACAGGTTTTTGGTGTGGCCCTTAGGGGAACTTGGATAACCATTGCTCCTACTCTAAGCATTGCTGTGATAACATAACTTGGGCCTGCCACATGGGGTTACTTTTGTGGTCCCCCTGATGTGGATTTCTAATGCTAAGCATGGCTCTGTGGCCCTTAAAAGCAAGGCTGGAGGTGCACCATCTGCTCAAAACCCAAATGGTGGCTTTTTGCCTTGGGCCAGTCTTGAGTGAGCTTCTGCACAGACCAACTAGCTTTAGTCTTGCTGTAAGTGGTTCCATCAAGCCAGGGAGCAGAGTGGTCAACTGTGGCCCCCACTCTGGAGTCTTAGGTGTCCCTGCAGGTATCCCAGATCATGGGGGTGCTTGTGAGATCTCCTGCTTGATGGCATTGTAGTGGGAGGAGTAGGTGAGACTTGTGGTAGGCTGTTGCTGAAATTCTGCCCAGTTGTGTTTTGTAGCTGGTGAGGCTGGCCTCTTGCCCATGTAGACAGTCCAGCTGTTTAGTGGAGGGGCAATGCAGGTCAGGTCACTGTTCAGATGAGATGCTGGATGGGAGAGTGCTAGGCAAGACTTCAGTGTAAAGTGGAATTGGGACACTTGTGGACTGACTCCATCAATTGTGGAAGTTCTGGTTACCTTCAATTAACTTCCCCTGTGGCAGATCTTTGAACTCCAAAGAAGTCTGAAGGCAGAGGTAATATTGTGCTGGCTCCCTTTCTCTAGCTCTCTGCTATAGTACAGCCTGAACTAAAATAAGAGTGGCTTGCTTGCACCAGGGCTGGAAGCATCCTGTACACATCAGTTCCCTGCTGTCTAATCCTGGTTCTCCTGTTCCTTTCCAGCTAAACTTGCAGTATCGCTGGAGGGGCCTGGAGAGGTTCCCACAGATCAGCAGAGTTATTACGTGCGTCTGGGCTCCCTTTCAAGCACGCTGCGCCAGCGGGCCTATCAGCACACCCTGGGCAAGATGAGGCAAGCCAGGCACCGCACCCTGGAGGCCCTCTCCCAGCTCCAGCAAACCATCGACCTGGTAGGAACTCTAAACCCCTCCCTCCTAGGTCTGCTTTGGATAAAGCGCTCTGTCTTGCTAGCTACACAACTTGCTGTGTGCCTGTGAGAAGGCTTTTCCTTTACCCCCCCCTCCCCAGGTCTTGTCACAGACAAAGCAGAAGTCCAGAGCACAGGCAATGGGATGTTAGGTTGGGATTAGTTCCAAACAAGCATATTTATATCTCTGCACACTGGCAATGTCTGATCCAATTCTGATACCAGAACCTTTACCCCATGTTCCCTCACCAGCTTTGATGCTGTGGAGGGTCTTTTGTCCCATTCTGATTTTTAGCAGACCCAAATAGACCTGTAGTGGACACCCCTAATCACACCTCTTGCGCCTTATGATCATGTGCTGTTTTGGAGGGTCATGAGTCTGGGGTCTTTGTCCCACCTTTTGTTTATGCTTGTGAGGGGAGGGGGCAGTCATGCTGTGCTCTAGCCAAGGCCAAGCTTTTCTTTATCTCATGGGGGGGGGGGGGAGGGGTTATATGCCTCCACCTCTTTTTCTCACCCCTACTGGTTGCTTGACCTTGCCTTAAAAAGGAAGCTAGGCAGCCTTTCAATGTACAATCCTATTACACTCCCACCATACCCTGTAACACTGTTCTCATTTGTTCCCATTATACTAACACACACCCATCTGGCCAGGCACAAGCAATACACATGGCATCTTTGTCCTTTGTTCACACCCTAGTATAAAATAAGGGCATCAAAGTCCACCTCAAAATTCTATCCTGGGCTAACGGGCCCAGCACTGACTGTGTCTGCCTGAGCAGCCCCACTATAGGGGCAGATGGTGAATTGTCCTGTGCACAAGCAGTTTCTCCAGTCACTACTACTAGTATGGAAATGTGATTTGTTGCTCTGGAATCCATGTTCCCTCTCTAGGTGGAACATGCCAAGCAGGCCATGAGTCAGAAGGCTCACGATGGGCAGGAGAAACTGAAGCAGATGTGGTTGGAATGGCACAAGGGCCAGCCAGGAGTCAGTGCAGACGACAGCTCACCACAGCCAGAGGTATCATTGTCCTCGTGCATTGTTGCACTGCACCTTAGCTCTATGGCATGTCATGACAACAGTGAGCTTCGCACGCACCTAGTCACTCCCTCCTCTCTCTCTCTCTCTCTCTACAGGAGATGGCATCCCAGGCTCTAGCCATTTCCCACAACCTCATCCTGCAAGTGCAGACCACCTGCCATAGCCTCCTGCCCAACATCCAGGGTCTCCCAGCTGCTCTCCAGGAGAAGGTCCAGCAAGCCTACCAGAACATGGGAGATCTCCAGGCTTCCTTCTCTGGTCTCCAATCCCTCCAGGAGCTGTCTGAGGGACTCCTGACCCAGACCCGGGAGAAGGTGACCAAAGCCCAGGAGTCCCTGGATGAACTGTTGGAATACGTGGTACAGAACACTCCTCTCACGTGGATTGTGGGACCCTTCGCTCCTGCTGGAGACTCTATGGAGAAAGTGGAGGTGCCAGTGGAGGCTGAGAAGGCAGAAGTGCCAGTGGAGGTCTGAAATAGTGGCCATATGGTAGTCTAATGCTTTTAATGAAATACATCCCACTACTGCTCCAGTGGCGCTTAATGTTCCCAGCCATAGCTTGGCTTTGGGATAAGTTTGTCTTTGCACACCATATGTCTAGCTGTCTGCACATAATGACTCTCTGCAATGTACATGAGACTGTATCTTGTATTCAAGTCTCTACTTGAAGAGCATCAGAGGAGCTCTAACCTGGTGAGGTTTGAGTGGGAATCCACTCTTAGATGCAGGCCCCAAGCTTTATAGCCTTAACATCTCCTCCAAGGGAATGGGAGCAGACCTCCAATCCCTTTATTTGGGGGACTCCTGTGTCTGATCTCTAAGTCCTGGTAGGCAGGGCTTCCACTGGCACATCTGAAAGCCTGTCTGCTAGGGGTATCAAAGGAATGAGGCTGGGACCTGGTCTGCTTTCTAGTCTTCCTGCCCCTGCTGTGCAAACATCTGACAGTATTGCAAAACCTCACCCTGGTTTCCCTTTCTAAAAACTTCCCTTTGGAGTACAGCCTTACTGTGCACTGTCAGGAGCTTGCATGCATAACTGCCTGTTCAGCATTCAAGTACATGTGCTGTGGAGCAGGAGATGCTATTGTGATGGTTGCGAACTTTGTGTAATTGCATTGTTGGGGTATAGAGGCTGGTCTCATGCTGCATCGTGGACAAAGACCCACACCCTTCTCTGAGACTGACTTACAGGTAGAACAATGTAAAACTGTCAGCTCTTCCAAAATAAACACTAACTGCATTCATATAAGGGTCCTGGACTCGTGTGGTTATTAATGAAACAGGGTGAGCAGCAAGCAGGTCTCTCCTGCTTCAGTCAATCAATACTTTCCCAGCAGGAAGTGGAACATCAAGTTCTGGAGCAAGGGGGTTATGGCTTCTTCCCTACTCACATGCTCAGCAGGGCATGCTCTTAGCATCCCCATAGCAGAGATGGAGGCAGAAACACCCTGCTGATCAAACTTAACTCCCCTATCCTCTGCTTGCAGACTTCTCTCCACAGTGAAGTAGCAATGAACTCCTACTCCCCCCCCCCCGGGGGGGGGGGGGGGGGGGGGAGCAGATGGGCATAATACCCTTCCTTCCCTCTTTAGGTCACAAGAATCTCTTCCTCTATTCCCCACCCCCACCTTCAAGGGCTTGTGCCCTTTTGCCTCCTAGAAAGGGAAGAGCAACTCACCCAGGGCATGCAAAGTCAAATATAACCTAGTATGAATATTCAAACCTGCATCCAGCTACTGCCCTAGGGCAATTCTGGATTGCAATGATGAGGCTTGTCCCTAAGAGGGACGTTACAGGACTTGTTCAGCTGAACTAACGAACTCTACACTGTAAGCACTCCTACTGTGGGATACACTTCCTACCCAAGCTGATGGCATCTCTTAAAGACACAGCTCACTAAACTGCTGGCAGGGGGCCCAGGAACCACAGAAGCTGGAGGGGAAATTGTGGGGGGAGGGGGAAAGTGGGTCTGCACAGTCTGGACTTCCTGATGCTAAGCCAGAAGTGGGGGCTAGGTTGCTGGCCATATGGGCATCTTGTATCTATTTAAGGCTTGATTTCAGAAGGCGCTGTTAGAGGGGGAAGGATTCTGCTGCAGGTTGACTGAGGAGACAAGTGGCCTGGCAGAGCAGGGCCTGATGCATGAAGTCTCTTCCCAACACACTCTTGCTACAGCGTCTGGGGCTGTTTCCTGGGGAGAAGGGCCCTGCAGAGGGCCCAGGGGCAGGGACCAGCCCTCCACCTGCTTCCCCAGCAGCAAGATGTGGGGCATGCTACCCTCTTCCTCTAGGGAACTTCCCAGACCCAGTCTTTTCTGTGTGCTCACAGCCATGCTCCTGCCACCCACCTGGTTCCTGTAAACAACCCAAAGCAATGGGAGCCAGAAGACAGGGATCTGCTCTGCTGCCAGCTGGCTGACCTGGGCTGACTTACTCTCCCCATCTCGCCACCTCCCTCCCCTGGGTTTTGGAGAAGGTGGCAGCAGGGCTGGCTTGTCTGTTTCTTTCTCCTGGTAGCTCTGGTGGGTATTTCTCAGTACTCCCCACCTGTGTGCTATGGAGGGGAAGGTACTTGTAGTCTGACAGGGTGACTGTCCTGGGGCCCTGGTGCTCTTCTCCACTCTTTGTGGCCAACCAGGAGAGCAACTGTGTATAGGGTGCCCTGCCCTGACATGGGCAGAGACTGAGCAACACTTCCTTTACCTAGGCTTCTTAGGCCCCAGTTTTGAAAGTGACGGGCTCCCACATTTCCAGCATCATTTTGAGCAAGCTGAGCCCTCGGGCTATGGATGAGAGGGGCTGTTGGAATCCAGCTGAGCCTATGGCATGTCCATGTCTCACTCCCCTGGCAAGGCAGTGCAGGGGAGAGAAGGCAGGAGCTGCAGCAGCTGTTTTCTCACCATACAACAAATGTGGGCTGTGAATGGGGATTGTTTCAGGCCTTGACTGGGCAAGAGGGTACCACGGATGGTTTGTGAGGCTATGGGAACACCAGAGTACAAACCGGACCATGTTCCTGATGCCAACTGAATGCAGGAGATATGAGTCTTGCACAAGGGAAAACACCTGAGCCTGTTTAGGAAGCACTGAGCTGGAGGGTGGTCTCCTGGAAGGCAGCTGATTCTGATGCTGTGCCAGTCCTGCTGAAATGCTGCTCCCCCTTCTCTCTCACCCCCCCCCCAGCCCCTCGCTGCCCTGTCACTTCATGCCATTGAGTATCTTTGGAGCTGTCATCAAAGAACCAGCCCCAACCTCTTCCTGCAGGTGGTTGCTGGCCTCACAGAGCTTGTCTTTGCCACCATCCCAGTCACAAAGATGCACTTAGCAGCACCGTCGCCTTAGCAAAGGATGCAGTGACTGGACTAGATGCTGCTCCAACCTGCCAGTGAGCAAAGGTGAAGCTAAACCCCTGTCACAAATCCTCCCAGTGCCTGCCACTCTCTCTGCTCAGCTACCAGCCCCACTTTCCCTCACGCTTACATCCATCAGCAATATGCTCCTGGGCCCAAAGCTAACTGGTCTCCCATCTGCAGGGGAGACTTTACAGTGCTTTGTTACATCTGTCATGTTCCAAATGATTGTGTCATTTTCTTTCCAGGGTAAGACATCTACATCCCCCAGTGACAAGGGGCTACAGGGAACTCATGGACTTGCTTGCAGTAGGGTTAGTTCATCAATTCTAATGTGAGGGCCTTGGACTAAAATGCCTGGCAGACTACAGAGATGAGCTTTTGCGCCTTCAGCAGAAGGTGCTGAATCATGCCCAACATGCTTAGAAGGGCAACATAGTCGTTTGGTTTTCAAAGCTACATCCTTGCCAAGTCAGTATTTATACCTCCCTAGATGTGGGTGCGTGAAACTAACTCAACACGGCTGCACATGCAAATATTTGCATACAAACATTCGGCAGGCAGACAATCGCTAGGAAAACATTATTCACCATTTATGGTGCAGAAGTCTTGAAAGCTCTCAACTAAAGTGGTGTCTTATAGGAGATAACAGGCCCTGCCCCAAAGGGTTTAGCCCCAAGTCCTCAGAGGTATGTGGGGGCCTCCCTCTAGTGCTGAAACCCCTTGGAAGAGCAGGGCCTTGCTGTTTTAAGAAAGACGCCCTTAACTTCATTTTGTTTAACCGACAGCCTCTGGCCAGAGTTGTTACAAGAAAATCTTGGCTCATGACTGGCTGAAAAGCACCATGGGAATTATTGTGGTACTGTTACAACAGGGTGACAGTGGGCCATTGGAACTCAGAGCAGCATCTGTCCCAGCAGCTGGGACCCAGAGCAGCTGTAGCATCTATTCCATCTTGCATCACCGTGATGAGAAAAGGACCTAGATGTATTCTCCACCTCAGCCTGCCATCTAAAAGGGAACGCAGTGCAGAAATCACTACTGTCAGCCAGCTGCCAAAGTCACATGCTGAAGCCTGGGCAACCTGCCCTTTTGCATGGTACAGGGCCCATCTTTGTGTTCTTTTTGTACAGCACCTAGCACCACAGAGGGCACAGGGAGGGGTCCTCAGAGCTACAACTAATAATGTGATAAAACATGTATGGCACAAACCCATCCTATTCAAAGGAGAGCCAGCTGCATTAGAAAACAAAAGTAAAACAAACAACTCAACCATATTTCCCCCCAGCTGACTAAGGGTCTAAGTCCCATATTTCCACATGACTCAGCATGAGCATTTAGCGCTATAGATACCCTGGGTTCACCTTGACCAGCTACATCAAGGTTCAAAACGACGGGGTCTTGTCTCCGTTAGGATTTCACCTTGAGATTGTTGTTGGGCCTTATCAATCTCAGGGCAAAGCCACAGATCCCTCTGCAGTGACCACAGAACTCGTGTGATCAATCAAACAGCAGGGGAAAGGCCTGCGCTGGGAAGACACACGGGCTGGGCAAGGGCCTGAGAAAGAAAGGGGAAAACAGACACATGCCAGGCGATACCCACGCAGAGAAAGGGATGAAAGTCAATCAACAGCAAGGGAGTGAACGGGGTGGGCAGAGTGAAACAAATTCAGACACTGAAAATCAAGGAGCAACATAACAAGGAAGGGCACAGAGGGGCCCTAGCTGCGGCTGTTTATCATTTGGGATTTCCCCACGCCTCATTACCCCCCCCCCATAATGGTGTACTTGGGCAATGTGATCATCACATGGCTGACAGCCTCTGGAATACTAATGACCAGCGAGGCTAGTTTCTCGGTGCAGGCCGCCACTCACACGGGTCACTGTGCCCAATTACCGCTGAGTACACATCTAATCAAGAGAAAAGCACTGTCGCCAGCCACGAGGGCTTGGACAGCAAACACCGGAGTGTGAGAGAGAGAGACGGCAGGAGGGCAGGAGAACAAGGTGGCAGGGGCCGGGACCTGGAGGAATGTAGAGTGGGAAGGGCTAAAATCACAGCTAGGAGCACAGGAACTGCCATATGGACTCAGCCGCTGGCTCGCTTGTTCTAACAGTGGCTAGCACCAGCCGCTTCAAAGTAAAGTGCAGAAAACCCTGCAGCTGATTGCTCTGGGCTAGTCTGTCACAGGTCAAGCCTCTTCCTAATCCTGCTTGGGTCGGCTCATGCCCTGAAGTGGGGGAAGAGAGCGCAGTGAGGTCCCTGCTGAAGCGCTTGGTTATTTTTCAGGATTGCTGTTGTAACTCAGGATCGTTTTGTCCACTCATTTTATGAAGCCTGCTCAGGTCTTGGCCTCAGTGACCTCATGTGGCAATGAGTTCCACTGGTCAATTGCAAGTTGCATGGGAAAGGTTCGCCTGCTATTAGTTGTATATTGGCTGCCTAGCCATGTCACCGAATGTCCCCCTGCTTGCAGACTATGCCAGGGAGCAAAGAGAAATGCCCATTCTACGCTCTCTACCCCATTTGTATGTAGCTTGTACAATGCTGGGACTTTACCTGGCTGTTGTTTATAGCAAAAACCAGCAGGTACTCGAGTCCGTGAGTCGCTGTCATTCCCGTCTGGCTGTGTGCAGCGCTGGGGGGCCAATGACACGGCCCATGACAACACTTGCAAATAACGTCAGCTCCGTGGGACAACGGCACTCAGTCAAAGCCCTCGGTCTCCCCAGGAGAGATGCAGAGCCCAGTGCTGGCCCGTCTGCGGGTAGGAAAAGTGCTTGCTTTCATCTGCCTTGCACCTCCGCCTCCCTCTTTGCTTTCTCTGGGACATCCCCTGTCACCCTCCCCCCCACCCGGCTCCCCTTTCCCCTCACACACCCCACCTGCTTCTCGCTCCCGTCCTCCTTTCCCTGCAAAGGACCCTAGCAGCAGCTGCCTCTGCTGGGCCTTACAGGAGCCGCCCCACGGCCTGCTCCAGCCTCCTCTGCCCATGGCGGTTAGGCTCACTCCGAGCCCGATTGGCTCTGCCTGGAGGTGCGGGGTGGCTGGCCAATGCGCCGCGTGTGTCCCTGGGAGCAGGATCAGGCCCTTTGTCTCACCGTGGCTGCATCTCTTATGTGCCCGATGCCCCCCCCCAGTGGGTTTATCTGGGCTCTCTGGGGCAGCGGCTGTGTGAGCATTGCCCTGGCTCAGCGCGGGGCACATCGGCACCCAGCATTTTCTGTGTGGGACGGAGGATTTTTGACCAACGGGGCCTTGCGCTCCCCTGTTTATTTCCTGGTGTGCACCCAGCTCCAAAGCTAATGCGAGTGGCCCTCACTCCTCTGGGCTGGGGGACTCCCGCTCCCACTCACCCAACCCTTTGTGAGCCTCCATAGGCTGGAGCTGCCGGGGCGGGTCCCAGCAGCAGCAGAACAGGGCACGTCCCCATCCTCCAGCAGAACTCGGTTCTAGGGAAGGGGCGGAAGGCTCGGGCTGGCAGAGCCGATGTTAAGGGGACGGACCAGCTTGACTGTTGCACTTGCAAGTTTCCTCTAATTGCCCTGAGCCTGTGCCAAGCTCTGTGTGCGAGTCCTGACGCAGAGGTAGATTTAACTACTTCAGAGCTCGTGTGGGCTGCAAACGGCCCTGCCGGTGCTGATCCCGGGAGCCTCTGCCCAGTCCGCGGCAGAGACCCCGCACTGTGATCTGCAATTCCCCCACCTGGTGGCAGCAAAGGCCCAGCGTTGATCCCGAGGCCCCTCCAATGGGGCTGAGCCTTGGCTCTCCCTGGTGCATCTCACCCCTCCCCAGGAGCGGTTTGGGCTGAACTCAGGGGCATCCCTCCTGCCCCTACCCCCTCCTGCTCACCGCTGGCCATTCGCTTAGGAGCCAACACCCCACAGCCACGCACAGGGCAGGGCCACACGCCGCTCCAAATCACACAGCAGCCCTGGGGCAGAGCTGAGGGTCTCAAGAAATCCCAGGGAATTTGGAAGCCCAGTTCCCATGGAACTGAAGTGGGTGCCCAAATCACTTGGGCAGCTTTTAGGCCCTCAGGCTGGATCCCCGTAGCGCTTGGGTGTCTGAGGGCAGGGAAATGGCTGGGCCTGTTTGGAGGAGGTGGGGACCGGCTGCTTGGGTTGTCTAGTTCCTGATGCTGCCGCTCTGGCTGCCCGTGCAGGGAGCAGCCCCCGGCGCTGCGTTGGCTGTGACTCCCCGGGACTGGCCAGACCTGCGGCAGATCCCACGGAGGCTGGTGTAAGTCTGGACTGTCTCCACTGGACTCGGTAGGGTTAGCTGAGTGGAAAGCAGTGACCGATCACCCCCTCTCACAACGGGGAGAGGCAGGACGAGGCAGAAGAAGGGGAGGTGGGGAGCTTGAAATGTCGGGGACCTGGAGTGTGATCACCGTGTCCCCCCTCAGGCAGGTTTCCATGAAATCAGCCAGACACAGACATCAGCTGGGGAAGGAGCCTGCAGCTCTGAGACAGTGCTCATCAGGAGACCCCTTGAGTCTACTGCAACTTGGGGTGCAAGCAGAGAGACTGGGGGCGGGACAGGGAGTGCCCCAACCCCCTTCAGCTCTCCCTGGGGAGACCGATATCATAGCTGCTTAGTCCTGGACACTTCGGCAGCGTGCGTGACATGTGCTGTCCTCACAGGAGTTGGAAGAAAACACCATAGCCAGCTCCATGGAATCGCAGGAGCCCCTGACAGAGCGGTGGGGCCTTGCTCCTGGACACAACAGCTGCAGCTGCTTTAATCGTAGAATCATAGATTTACAGCCCCGTGCAGGAGAGAATGCTGGGAGTGTGATGAACCGCCCAACCCGCACTATCATGTGCTAGAACCAGACAACAGTGGTCTCTTTTTCTATCCGCTATCCAGAACACTCCCCGAAAAGGAGCAATACCTGGCCCCAGACCAGGCTCCTGGGTTTACCCCATCATCAAGCCTCATGTCCGGGATTTGATTTAGAACGTGCTAAGAAAGTTACATTATGATGGGGGCTAACTTAGGAAAATAAGGGGGGCTTAATAAGGAAAAAAATCTTGGTGTCATCGTGGATAGTTCTCTAAAGATGTTCACCCAGGGTGCAGCAGCAGTCAAAAAAGCAAACAGGATGTTAGGAATCATTAAAAAGGGGATAGAGAATAGGATGGAGAATATCTTATTGCCCCTATATAAATCCATAGTGCACCCACATCCTGAATACTGCGTACAGATGTGGTCTCCTCATCTCAAAAAGGATATACTGGCATTAGAAAAGGTTCAGAGAAGGGCAACTAAAATGATTAGGGGTTTGGAATGGGTCCCATATGAGGAGAGATTAAAGAGGAGACTAAGGGGGGATATGATTGAGGTCTATAAAATCATGAGTGGTGTGGAGAAACTGAATAAGGAAAACATGTGGACAAGTGGACATAGTGTACTTAGATTTCCAGAAAGCTTTTGACAGGGTCCCTCACCAAAGGCTCTTATCTAAATTCAGTTGCCATGGGATGAGAGGGAAGATCCTTTCATGGATTGAGAACTGGTTAAAAGACAGGGAACAAAGGATAGGAACAAACGGCAAATTTTCAGAATGGAGAGGGGTAACTAGTGGTGTTCCCCAAGGGCCAGTCCTAGGACCAATCCTATTCAACTTATTCATAAATGATTTGGAGGAAGGGGTAAACAGTGAGGTGGCAAAGTTTGCAGATGATACTAAACTGCTCAAAATAGTTAAGACCCAAGCAGACTGTGAAGAACTTCAAAAAGATCTCACAAAACTAAATGATTGGGCAATAAAATGGCAAATGAAATTTAATGTGCATAAATGTAAAGTAATGCACTTTAGAAAAAATAACCCCAACTATACATACAATATGATGAGGGCTAATTTAGCTACAACTATTCAGGAAAAAGATCGTGGAGTCATTGTGGATAGTTCTCTGAAGACGTCCATGCAGTGTGCAACGGCGCTCAAAAAAGCAAACAGGATGTTAGGAATTATTAACAAAGGGATAGAAAATAAGACGGAGAATATCTTATTGCCCTTATACAAATCCATGGTGCACCCACATCTTGAATACTGTGTACAAATGTGGTCTTCTCATCTCAAAAAGGATATAGTGGCATTAGAAAAGGTTCAGAGAAGGGAAACTAAAATGGTTAGGGGATTGGAACGGGTCCGATACGAGGAGAGATTAAAGAGGCTAGGACTTTTTAGCTTGGAAAAGAGGAGAGTAAGGGGGGATATGATAGAGGTATATAAAATTATGAGTGGTGTGGAGAAAGTGAATAAGGAAAAGTTATTTACTTGTTCCCATAATAGCAAAACTAGGGGCCACCCATTGAAATTAGTGGGCAGCAGGTTTAAAACAAATAAAAGGAAGTTCTTCTTCACACAGTGCACAGTCAACCTGTGGAACTCCTTGCCTGAGGAGGCTGTGAAGGCTAGGACTATAACAGGGTTTAAAAGAGAACTGGATAAATTCATGGAGGTTAAGTCCATTAATGGCTATTAGCCAGGTTGGGTAAGGAATGGTGTCCCTAGCCTCTGTCTGTCAGAGGAGGGTGCTGGATGGCAGGAGAGAGATCACTTGATCATTATCTGTTAGGTTCACTCACTCTGGCTTACTGTCAGTAGACAGGATACTGTGGATAGACCTTTGGTCTGACCCAGTACGGCCTTTCTTATGTTCTCCTGACTGCGTACTCCCCTATAGGAAAAAAGTGAATTTCAAAAAAATGTAGGTGTGATATTGTAATGAGTGTTAATTATGGCCCCACTGAAGCCAATGGCAGGACTCCCACAGACTGTAATGTTGCCAAGGGTTTACCCCATCATCAAGCCTCCTGTCCGGGATTTGATTTAGCACATGCTAAGGAAGCAACTCTCTCACCAGACTTGCTCCTATCTGGTCCACTCGTTCTCATCTCTGCATTAACCCCTTTTCAGATGGTGCAGACAGCGGGATGGGCCCTTTCACTTTGAGCCCATTTTCACGGTGGGTTCCCCTGCATGACAAGGAAGCTGCAGTAGGTAAATGGCAGCCTGTATCAAGAACCCCTACGATCTGCGTCTAGCATGGTAGGGCCACGTCCCTGGCAGAGAGACGGGGAGGCCCAGGGAAGGCGCTACGGGCAGCACTGAAGGTGAGGACCTGATTCTCCCCTCCCTAGAGGCATTATTTGGGCCTGCGTGCAGTGACCGTCGCACACCACACACGGTACACTCCCTTTGCCCAGCAGTGGGTGTCCCCAGGGAAGTCAGTGGAGTGGTCACTGAACCAGTCCCCAAGGCATGCCCAAGGCAGTAGGGATCTCTGTGTTAGCCTCCTTGGGCCTGCTGGTTCCTCGCACAGCCCTGCCATAAGCTTTGCCCCTTATTCTGGTGGGTGGCCCATTTTAAAGCAGTGCCAACCCCCAAAGCCCCAACCACAGTCATTGAGAGCTGGTGCGCTCAGCACCTTTGAAAGGAACCACTCGGGGTCTAGAGTGGACAGCCGAAGTCATAGAGCATCGCTGGAAACTTGGGCACCAACTCTGCCCATTCAGAACCTGCACCTTCGGGGACTGATTGCAGCAAAGGGGCGAAAGGTCTGGGGGTGCTTGGCATGGCTGTGAAAGCACAACCCCACATGACCCGGAAAGTCCCACCAGCTGGCAAGAACCTGCCTGAGTTCAGATTGAAATGAAGAATAAACAGGAAAGTGAATGGGCTGAATTCAATGCAGTTTCCACTCTTCATATTAATACCCAGCAGGGGTCTGCTTCGGGACTTGATTCTCCTTTCGGTTCCTTCCAGAAAGATAAGCCTTTCTTCCTTCCCCCCCCCCCCCCCCCAGGGCTATCTGAGAATCATTATTTCATTTTAATAAGAGGTAAACTAAGGCAAATGCTGCACAATGTGGAAAAATCCTTCAGCAGCAGCAGATAGTGCAAATTTTACCACCACAACCATCAACTTCACGCTCGCTGCACCATGATGGTCCAGAGTTCACTTACTTTTACCCTGCTGCTTTATACATTGGAGAGCAACAGTGCCGAAGGGCAACACCACAGAGAAGAGAAGAGTGAGGCTCCCATCCACACACACAGATTTACGGCGCACGCGTCTCCTTGCACGTACACCACAGGGTTCAAGAGGTGCCTTGTGGAACTGAAATGATGCCCTAGACCAGTGGTCCCCAAACTGTGTGGCGCACCCTCCTGGGGGGAGGAGGTGCAAGGAGGAATGTTGGAGGGGCACATGGCAGGGTCTGGGCCAGCCCCCATGGGGGGCAAGAGGGCCCCAACCAGCCTCACTTTGACCCCAGCTGCAGCTCCATTCTGCCCCCGGCTGCACCCTCATTCCCTCTCTGTCTCTAGCCCCAGCTCCTCCTCCCCTGCCCCAGTTCTGCCATCAGCCCAAGCTCCTCTGTTGAGCCAACTGCGCAGAAATGCCGGGGGGGGGGGGGGGGGGGGTTCCCCCACAGGCAGATTCCATCACTGGTAAGAGGGTGTGGGGGAGCGCACCATGAAAAGTTTAGGCACCACTACCTAAACCTTGTGCGGTACCCTGTGCAGACGGGGGAATTTCTGGGGGAAATTAAACAATTTAAGGTAGTTGGGAAGGCAGAATATTGAATAGGGCCGAGATGCCTGGCAGAATGTGGACTAAATAGAATATGGAATAATAATTATTTTCACTGCACGCTGTTGTCACGCTAGCCTTACAAAACCTAAGAAACCTGAATGCAAGTTGCTTTCCAAGAGAATAATAGCTTCGATTGTTAGTGGTTCGTGAAAATCCGAATACATGCTGACAAAGAGGAAACCTCCACAATTAAAGGAAGAAAAGGGAGAGGTTTATAATTTTTTAAAATAAACTTTTAATGGGCTTTACAGGCATGATTGCTACTTGTTCTCTCAGCCATAAGCAATATCACAAACTGCAACAGACCACATTTTCACTGTACGTTACAAAGTTCTTTAAACTGGAAAAATATCATACAATCACTTAAATAAACAAAGACAACATTACAGTGCAAACAAACTCCTGCTTTGATTTATGTTGCATTTACTGAGCTATTTAGTTTTTTTCCAAAAGTCGTATTTTTTTTTCCATTAGAAAACACTGGTTGGAGAGAAGATTTCCTTTCCCCAAACACAGGGACCTCGGGGCTCGTTACTGTTCCAATAGCACGTCAGTGCAGCAATACCTACGCCAAACAGGAGGGGCTCTCCTAGCAGTGTAGGTGACCCACCTCTCTCAGAGCTGGCTGCTAAGTCAACCTAGCACTGCCCAGGTGGGGACTTCGGTCAGCCTAACCAGGCCACTCCGGGGGGTGGCTTATTCACACCCAACTGACTTAGTTAAACCGACCAAATCTGCTAAGGTAGCCCAGGCCTCCGTTTGTTCCTCAGAGTTGTACTACGTGCTACACACATGGCTGCAAGGGTTTGATCTGGCTGCATTAATCATGTCGGACCCGATCCACAGACCATGGAAATCGCTCCCACCAACGTCAGTGGCATTTGGATCCGGCCCTTGTACAAAACCCAACTTGACAATTCCCTCCCCCCTGCACCTACCAGTTTATAAAAGCCTAGCTAGGCTCTCTGTTCACTGACTCCCGTTCTTTGCACTCCATCGGGGGGAAGACTTAGGGTTCTAAAATGATTATTCCACTGCAAAACCACGGAGAGAAGTTACAGAATAAAAACAAAACGCACTTGACCATGCGAGACAGGGGAAAGGGCAGCTTGGACATTTGGATCACCAGGGAAGGCTAGGCTAAGATGGTGCCTTGGGGCAGCCCCAAGCAAGGCGTGGTATGTAAGATGCCCACCCCTGGAGCAAGGGGGATTCGGACACACCCTTCCCAGGGTTCCTCCTTGCTCTAGAGGAACCTCTGGCCTGCTCCACGGAGGAAGTGGCCTTATTTATATGTGCTGGGACCCATGTAGCCCAAGTCACAAGCTCTCTCCACCCCCATCTGTCCCAATGTTAAACCAAAAGTGGCCTTCGCATCCCTGTATCTGATAAGTAACATCTGAGATACCACTGCCTGCCTGCATCCTGGGGGAGTCACCAAGGAGCAGATAAACAAAGAACCTGTAGGGCAAGTTCAGCCATTTGCAAAGACCATCACATGACCCCCACTTCAAGGGTAAGAAGAATGTAGCCACACTCCTGCAATGCAGATTCAGCTGGACCGTTCCCGAGCTGAGCCTGGAATTCTACACAGCTATCCCTGGTATTAACAGCCAGCTCGCTAACTTGTGCTAACCAGTGCTGGAATTCTCCATACCCCCCATTCACATCTGGAACAGATAGGGTTAAAAAACAACAAGGCAGCGAAATGCTTACTATCAATCTGGAAACATCATTATGGGGCATCCTGGAGATTCTTTTCACATTATACAGTCCAATGAAGCAGTATTTTACAGGCATTAGAGTAATGATTATTCCATTACACTTCTCAATCAGCACTTATTTCAACGCATGTAGGAGGAGGAGAGAGTTGAAGAGAAAAGTGAATTAAATAACAGACGTTTTCACAGCCTTATTGCAGTCTGTAAAGTCTGTAAACTGCAAGTAACCAAATCTCTGCTCCAGTCACTGAAGTATAAACACAGTGTTCCAGACAGCAAGGTGATGACAGACCAAGATCAGGACTACCTGGCTACTGGATTTCACCAGCTCCAGCATTCACGTGCAAATAGTTTGTCGGTTCTCCTATTTAGCAGGCGTACAAAGAGCGTGCCAGCCAGCTCTGGAGTTGGGGAGGCTGCTGCGTCTGCACTGTGGAGGTAGTACAGCTTCTGCAGCTGACAGTAATGAGATACAGCTACTCAGAGATGGGGTGTGACAGGGATGCTTGTGATGGCAGAGATCAGGGCTCAACAGCCTTTGGGCTCACTTGCATCTTATGTCCTAAAGCTCATGCTTCAGGGCTTCAGCAGTCAGGAAGGGACTCCTCTCCTCACAGTGTATTCGGGGCACGGGGAGGTGTTTGGAACTCCTTTCTCCGAAGCATCAAGGATGGCCACGGCTGGAGATGGGACATCGGGTGGGGTGGACCAGGCTTGGAGGTGGCATCTCAGGAGCTCAGCTGGCTGGTTCTTACCCACGTGCTTCGGGGCACCATGTGGGGGCTCGGGCAGGAATTTCCTCCAGGTCAAATTGGCAGTGACCTTGGGGGGGGGGGGGGCGGGGTTCGCCTTCCTCTGCAGCATGTGGGTGGGGGTCACTTGCCAGACTTGTTTGGGTCTCTCACTTAATCATTTCTCTACCATTGCAGGGGCCTCAGGAACTGGTGCCCCTTGGCCCCTCCTGCTTTGTGCCTGCAGCAGGTAACAGTCTCGTTTCCGGGGAGGCTGCAAGACCTTGGCCTCATTTCCACCTCTGGGTTTAGTGTGTAGGCAGCCTGGGATGTGCAGGAGCTCAGACGGGATGGTTGGGTGGTCGCCTAAACTCCGTGACTCTGGCTATTCCGCTGCAGGAGGAAATACCAGTGACCATCTTATTTTCATATGCAGGACACCAGGCTCTTTGCAGACAAGTTTCAAGAATTCCCCGTAACACACAGAGCCACATTTTCCTACACACTGTCCCTCTCTCTTGGAGAGCTGGAAAATCCAGCCATCGCACTCTCTTCCACGCCGGAGCTGGAAAGGACGCTGGATGCTGTTGTCAGTTGCCCCAGTGGGACTATAATTTGCCCAGATAAAATGAACACAAGAAGCGTGGCCTCTGAACACCTTTTAAGGTCTGAAACCCAGCACGTTGTCACATTCAGATGACGTCCTCCCAGTGCTGACACATCAGCACACACTGCACTGGCACAGCGGACAATGAGAATCAACTGCCTGCCTTGCTCTGGGAATGACACTTGCAAAATGAACACAGTAACCCTCAGAGATTTATTAATGTACCAAAAAAGGATAAAAAATATATATTAAACCACTATTTTAATGACATACCCTATTCATAAATAATCACACACATTTTGCTATTGTAAAATTACTCATTAAGATCTCCTAGTCACACTGCGCGAGACAAGACTCCTGGGTTCGGATCATCCTGACAAACTGTCCGCGAAGAGACACACGAACATGGGGTGAGTGGGCAGAGCTCTAAGGACTCGCACATTAAGCCGGTCACATGCCAATTTCTCCTTGAGCCCTGAAAGAATCTGCATCCATTTCAGTGTCTGTTAAGGTCAGCATGTCACCGGTGGAAGACTATTTGACCATACGCAGGTATTAAGTCAGGAGAGTGAAAGAACAAATAGCCTTGGAGTTTGACCGAAGGAAGATGTTTGCTTTAATTTACCCTTGGCAGCAGTTCTTTCGATTTGGAAACAATTTTTCATCCACAGAAACATCCCCCAGGAAGGTTCTCTGTTCTCATCACATGGAAATAGAAACCCAGTAGTGCAAGAGTACCATACACACGGGGCTGTCTGACAGTTCGCAGACAGCCAGCACACGTCAGAAATGAAAGGCAGGACATCTCCATTTCAACCTCCAGTTTCTGAGTTCTGGTCATCGATGCAGCATACATTCCTGCTTCGTCGCTCGCCCGTCTCCTCCCATCCACAGGAAGGAGTGAGACTGGTTTGTTATAGGGTCCGGACCGCTACCGGGTAAAGCAGGGACAAGTGTTCCGCGCCCTTGATGGGCAGTTTTTTGGTGGTGTAGTAGTGGATGACTTCTGGAACACTGTCAAATGGGGGGCTGTTCTGACCCAGGATGTATTTCTCTTTGGTTTTTGTCAGCTTCATGTGCATGAAACCTTGACTGCTCCTGCGAAGGAAGCAAAGGAGAGGGTGTTAGTCCTCGCACACCCAACCCCCTGGGCACAGTTAAGGGGTCAGCACCAAACCGCGGCTCCTCTTTGCTGGCAGCATGCCACCGCTGCGTAAGAACAGCGGGACAATCCACCCGCATGCAACGTTCAGACCAGTCCTCTGTCTTGTGCTAACAGCTCTGAGCAGCATGCGAGGTCTTCCCTGCATCAGCACGGACAGTCGGTCCATGCCAGCCAGGAGCCCTGGCTCTGAGCTGCAGGCCCCAGAGATAACAGGGCCTTTCAATGGCTTTGAGCCTTCGTTCCCAGAATCGTCTGGGATTCCAGCCCTATCCTTCCCCCAGGATCCCAACAAGGCACTGGTCTGGGCTGCCGAAGCTGAGAACAGCTGGTGCCCCTTCCTGGGACTAGCTAGGGACTCGGGCCGGGAAAAGCCAGGGGCCCTGGCTTGGAGAGGCTACACATTTCAGCCATTTAAAGGAATGTGAGGCTCTGCTCTGTCAGCCCCTGAGGGCTGGGGAGGTCACTGGACACTCCCCGGGGCAGCCTGCGGGGGTCTCAGTGCTGCAGAGGAGTCAGGCTGCAGCTGTCCGGATCCTAATCCCATGCAGCCCCCACCCCCACCAGCAGGTAACAGGCACCCGTGCAAAGCCCCTTCCAAGAGGGGTCCAGCAACATCCTTCCAACCAGCAGACGGCTGGATTCCTGCTGCCCAGGGCCCCAAGCCCTGCGGAGCCCAACCCTCAGGACTTCTGCAGACGGAGCAAGCGCCTCCTCTCCCGAGCCCAGCCGGACCCTCCCAGCACAGTAGGGCCTCGCCGTTCCCTGGACAAGGACAGAGGCGAGTTATGGGCTGGACCAGGGCTAGCCCTGTGCAGGGGGCGGTGTGAGGCTGCCCTGCCTTGCCACCTGACTGTGTCTCTGGCAGCTAATGTGGCAACAGGGGTAGCACAAGGAGCCAGAATGCTGCCAGTGCAGCTCCTGGGCACGGCTGGGGGGAGGAACGGCACCCCCCACTCGTGTGCCAGCAAGGCGGGGGCGGCGCGGCCGTGGCCTTGCCTCTCCCGGCCCTCTCTTCACGGCTGGCTCCTGGGAGGAGCCAACGGGCAAGAGTGAGTTCTGGTGAGCCGCCCGCATGGCAGTGGTGCATGGGCAGGCGGCTTCTCGTGTGCCCCCGTGCGCCTGCCCGGAGCCATCTCAGCACCCAGCCCCGAGCGAGGCCAAGGACGGCAGGGATTTGCTTGGAAGGTGCCGTATAAAGTGTTTTCTGACCCCGGCTCCCTGCTCGGGCGCCGAGCTGTATGGATGAGCCTTAATTCCCCCTTCTGGAGGGGATGGGCACAGTGTGGGCAGGGGGGATCGAACTGCAATGTCCCCTCTGGCCAATAGCGAAGGGGGCACATCTCAGAGCTGCCCTGGCACTAGTCTGCCTGGTGCATCACCCCAGAAGGGCAGGAGTCGCTGAACTGCGCAGGATACGTTGGCTGTATGTAGCGGGCAGCGTCTCTCATTTCCAGGCTGTCCACGCACGGGGCAAGTCAGTCACACGGCAACTGCTCGAGCTGCTAAGCATCAAGAACAGCCTCTCACCCACATTCCTCCAGCCTGGCCAGGGGTGTGGAGCAGAACTGCAGCGCTAGGGCCAGAAAACCTGGAGAAGCCACCCCTGGACTCCAGGCCCCGGGCACCACCGGGCTCTGGTCTGCTCTGCACAGCAGCAAGGGCAGGGCAGGGACACGGGTGGGCTCCAGTACTGGGAACAAAGCACTGCACATACCCACTCAGCGCAGCTTGGAGCCCCGCGGGGAGCGAGAGTTGGGAACGACCCAAAACTACAGGCACTGGCGGCTCGACAGGGTGCAAAAGGAAGCCAGGCGTAGCGTGGCTAGCATTGGCTCCAGAGGCCCATCTCTCCACAGCGGTGTCCACGAGGATGCCGCATTACTATACAAATTAAACCAACAGTTCATTTTTAGCAAAAGAACAACCTGTCACCCTTCTGTGAACATGGTGTTTGGAAACACTCTCTCACAACATCTCCTAGGGAAGGAAACTCGGCTTTTCTCGATTTACTGAGGCAATTCTCCGACTAAATGACCCTTCTCCATCGAGCAGAAATCACCGCTGGCCTGCAAAGACAGCTCTGCAAGCTCAAAATCTTGATTTAAATTCCAATTTTTTACGGGAAGGATTCTCTTTTGAAATTTAATTGCAATCCAAATGGTTTCCTGTAAGCCAAGGGTGACATCTCTAAATACCTTACTGTGAGGAGATCTATTGTGCCCTTCCCTTCAGCTCATTGTCTGTTTCCTTTGCTGGTAAATGGCTCATGAATCTGCCATTAAATTAGCGAGATCAGAGAACTAGGTGCAGAGAAATGGAAAGAATCTGGCCGAATGGGAGAGCAGGCTGTTAAACGTCTTCAGGTCTATTGCTCGAGCAGGAAGAATGGAGTCGTGTGCTGCTTTTACCAATATGAAGGAAGAAAGAGGTGTCAACGTTAATCTTCATGTCCCCAGCAGAATGATAAATACTCTGAAGTCACCCCAGAAGAGAAAGTGTCCTCGAAGCAACCAGCCGCCCCCATTCACAGGAAAATTCCCTTCTGCACTAGGACAGCACATTACTGCATTTTCAAAATCCCAGGTGGGACACTTGTGGGAGACATGTTTGAGGTTCGCAGGGTACCCCTAAGACAGCCAATAGCCGTTCCCTTTCCCAGCACGCTGGTGTCTGCGGCCAGCATGTGGCTCACAGCGACGGGTTGATCCAGTCCCTTAGCGCCCGCACGAGGCGATGGTGACACTCTGAACAAGCGTCCTTAACATTTGCTCAGCGCGAAGGAGCAGCCCAAAGGAGACACTCCTTTCCTCTCCCGCCCTGCCCAGCGAATCCTCCACAGGATGAAGAGCAAGTGGTACACCACACAGTACTGCACCAGGGATAAGGCAGGTAAACATGCAGAGATCTCTCCACCCCACTCCCCGGGAGAGGGAGGAGCAGGGGATGCGCTGTCCTCCCTCCCCATTTTCTTCATGTTTCACCTCGAACGAGCACTGTCGTTATGACCAACCCGGTGCTGCGACGGGCGGAACAAAGCCAGGTCCTGTGAGCGAGCCCGAGAGATGAGAGACACAGACTGTACTGTACAAGCTGGCTAGCTCAGATCTCAGTTCACTGCCCGGCTCCTAGCACCCAGCCAAGCGTTCGGTGTGACGGAGCCCGCTCCGCCCACACGGCCCCACAGCCCGTTCTCTGGTGCACACACGCTTCTCCAGGCCCTGCTCCAGCAGCACCTGCCAGTTCAGACCAGGGGCCAGAAAGTCCCCACAGGAGTGGAATGAACCAAGTAGCTCAATGGAGTTGGTACCACATTGATAATTCACAGCCCTGGCCTCCATTAAAACAGAACCTGCACGTGCCCCCAGCTCCGGCACCGCACCCAGTGATGGGAGAAACGTGAGGACAATGACAGCACAGGGAGTTCTGCGGGTCGAGGGTCCCCAGCGGACAGGAGATGGGGGTTAGGACATTGGATACTGTGGCAGGAGCAGCGCTGGAAAAGCCTTAGAAGCCAGACCGAAGCCAGAAAGCGGGAGAGGGCTCCCAGGCAGACGGCAGCAGAGGTGAGCTGTGCCATGGGCCATGACGTCAGACTGCTGGTGAGAAAGCAGCTGACGCTCCAGAGAGATGGACCTCCAACTGGCACCTGCTGCCAATCTTTTGTTTGGAAGGAGACCGATCGCGGTAAAGTCAGAATTCTGCAGCTGGTATTTCCCTTGATTACAAACCCACGGAAATGGAGCTTCTGCTAACAGCACTGTAATGACACCATTAGTTTACAGCCAGGCTAAAGAAGACAGAAACAGCCGTCCTGTTTCTCCAAAAGAGCAGAGTGCTTAGGTCATTTTCTGCTCCTTTGATAAAACAAGCTGAAGGAGCAAGCCATGAATACAGCCCTCCCAGCGGGTGACTTGCCTAATGAATGCACCAACGCTTTCAAATAATACAGAACGCCATTCATACCGACGCTAACGCTGTTCATTAGCATAACAAAAAGCAATTTCTGATCTAGAGGATTATTAAAATACTATTGCTTAGACAGACCCTAATAATAGGAACGGTCCCCACCTAATAATCAAGGTATTTAATAATACATTATACGTCTTTGCAGCTGCTGGGACACATCGCCTGCAGCAAGTATGCCTGCCCTATACCTCTTCCTTTTGGCTGTAATTGCTTAATGCATATTTCATGAAGAATGCAGAGTGACTGTTATGTTAAATCACTTCTCTTCAGGATAAAAGGACTTAAAAACACTTGCATATAGCATGTGTGTGATTGCAGGTGGAGCTTGTGCCGGTGGTTGTGACCCTTCCCAGCACGGTCAGCCCCTGCTCCTCTGACCGGGAGAACGGGGAGAATCAGCGCCACCAATTTCCAAGCCAAGTGGAATAAAACAGATTTTTGCATCAATTCGTCGTTCCCAGGCCTCTGCTAAACGCGCTCCTTTCCTCAGTTTGCACCGTAATTCTGAGGAGCCTGATCCTGCAATCGGTGACAGACCGTACCGACAGCTCCATCATTGCACTCATCCCAGCCTCACTGCACGGCCCCTCCTCCTTGCAACAGGGCGCGCACGCGAATCCGTCCTAGAGCGGGAGGGCAACGCAGCCCACTCTCACCGCTGGCTCAGTCGAACTCCCACAGACGGCTGCCTGCGCGAGACTAACACACATTTTGCGACTGTTTGACTCCACCCAGCCTCGCTCATTACAACCAGTCCTGAAATCACTGTTCCCTCTAAGCTGTGCGCACGCACACACAGATCTTAAACCCCTTGCACACGGAGAAACACCACACGCACAAAAATTTGCACAGAAGAATTTTTTGTGCACACGGCCTGTCAAAAATTAGAGGGAACATTGCCTGAAATCCTTAACAGCATTATCCACAGAGCACTCCGTGTTAGTAGGCAGAGACACAGGACCAAAAGACTTCCATTACCAACAGACTACCCAGCTGAGGAATTGCTTCTGGTTTACCTTTGCTCTCAACGGTATCAATGTGATTGTTCTGAGACTCCCCATCACCAGAACATCTGGCTACCTTAACAATAGACAATAGACTTCAAAACACTAGACTTTCAAAACAATAGACTTCAACCTTGGGAAAAGTGATGGAAATCAGCAACTCTCCTAATCCATTTCCCACCTGTCTTCACTTTGAAGCAAGGCTGACGCTTCCATCTGCTGAATCCATTTATTACCCTGAATTTACATTTCTTCAGCAGCGCTGTGCGATAGTGTAAGGACCCAGCAAAGCGCCAGGAAAGAACAGCCTTCAATTAGCTGTAAGAAGAGAGACCGTCCTGACTTCAAATACGCTCTCCTTTGTTTTACCGCCGGTTTAGGAAGAGTATCAGAGCAGAGTGATGGGGGACACGCTACATCACACTGCTCCACCAGTGACCCTCACTCCTGGCCTGCAACCCCCCTGCCATGTCTGTCTCCAGTCTCCCATGAAGATCCTGCCACAAAGCTGAGGGGGGGCATGCAACATGGAGACAGAGTCACTAGGAACACCAATGAAATCGCTGAACACTCGTTCCCCTGAGAACCCAAGTTGTAACCGAGATCCAGGTCTTTGTAGCTGGAAGGCAACTACATTAACTCAGTTAATCAAGAGAGTGTAGCACATTGGTAGTTCCCCGTTCCCCGCCCACTGTAGTGACCACAGCAGGTTCAACTTTCTGTTCCAGCCCACGTATCTCAGTTGCTCATGCTGCTCTCCAGCTGTTTGGGTCTGGGCGTCGTTCCAGAGTGAAATGCAGCCGCAAGGCAGAAGTATTGGAAAGCTGGAGAGAAGCTGGTTTAAGCATCTTTCCCTTTAACGTCAGCATGACAGGCTGACTTATCCCCAGCCCCTTCCCCAGTGCTCCAGTCACAAGAACCGGGCTCTTGCTGGCCGCAGCTAGAGATACCGGATGATGTTTTTCACCATCCGGCATAAGGGTGAGGAAACGGTCAGTGTAGTTCTCTGAAAGCTCTGGCTGTTTAAAGGCAGCCTCCCAACCCCACAATGTTCAGGGCCTCTTCTCACATTTGTTACTGAGGCCTCAGCTACGAAGCTACAGATCCCGAGCCCCCTCCCACCCCACGCCCTGCGATTTTATAGTCACCGTGAAGGTTTCCCTCCTCCATGTCGCTGGGCCCAGATATCAAAGAGGGGCAAGTGACAGACTCAGATCCTGCCAGGTTTTTAGGCACCTAACTCCAGTGAAATCAGTAGCAGACAGATAAATGCCTCAGCAGATCGGGGCCTAGCTGACAACGAGAGAGGTGGGTAGAATGCAAGTAGTCAATTGCGCACAGTGCAGTCATCCATCGAACAGTGAATAAACGGGAATACACCCCACCACGTGCACTCCCTCCAAAACGCATCCCCCCTCCACCCTGCTTGCTTTGCGATTAGGAGTGTTCCATTCTGGGAAGGGGGCAAGATCGACGAGCCCATTATTAAATATTTACCTCCCACGCGGACACTTATAGACTGAGATCAGGTCACCCCTTAGCCTTCTCTTTGTTAGGCTAAATAGATGAAGCCTCTTAGGGTACCATAAAAAGCAGGTTTTCTAACCCTTCAGTCATTCTTGTGGGTCTTCTCTGAACCCTCCCCAATTTATCATCATCCTTCTTGAATTGTGGGTGTCAGATGTGGACACAGTATTGCAGTTACAGTCACACCAGTGCCCAACACATAGATAAAAGAATCCCTCTTTTCCAACCCAAAATTCCATCCCAGGATCACATGAGCTCTTTTGACCTCAGCAAACACACTGGGAGCTCATGTTCAGTGAATTATCCACCACAGCCCCCAAATCTTTTCCAGTCCTCGCTTCCTAGGATAGAGTCCCACTTCTTGTAAGTATTGCCTATATTGTTTGTTCCCAGATGGATACACTGACATTAAACGCATATTGTTTGCTTGTGCTCAGTTTACCAAACAATCTAGATCGCTTTGAACCAGTGACCAGTCCTCTTCATTATTCACCGTTCTACTGACTCGTCTCAAATACAAACTTTATCAGAGGTGATTTCATATTTTCTTCCAGGTCACTGATACAGATGTTAAATAGCGTAAAGCCAAGAACCGATTCCTATGGGACCCCACTGTAAACAGACCAGCTTGATGATGATTCTCCTTTTACAGTTACATTTCAAGTTAGCCAGTTTTGAATCCATTTAATGTGTGCCATGGTAATTTTACATTGTTCTAAGTTTTTGTTTTTTAAATCAAAATGTTGTGCGGCTCCAAATCAAATGCCTTACGCAAATCCAAGTATATCACAGAGGTGGTCAAACTTACTGAGCCTCTGAAATCTTCAGAGGTTTGAGAGCTGCAAGACCTGAACCACCTTTACACGTGCATTTTGAAAAATATTAACATCCTACTTACTGTATCATGAATAATTACTGCTAGAGCTAGAGGCTTTGCGGGTCTCCATCCTGGTCATAAGTCTTTGGAAATCTGGTTGATATGCTGTCAAGGCAGTATGGAGGAATTTGGTCAGATACTGATGTGTAAGGATGGCACGATGTTTTGATTTTACAAAAACTTTATCAGGGGTTACAGTAATTCACAGCAGTATGTTGTGCCAAAAATTGAAATGAGTCGCATGCTCATCTTTTTGAGTTGATGATACCTCATTCCTGGCATTTGCTTCCAGAACTCGATTATAGACTGTGATTTATGCATCATCTTTAGAGCCTGATCCTCCTGGAATTCCAACAGTTCCATTTCTACAGTAGATGTTTCTGTAACCACGGTTTTGCGAACTGGACAGCTATCACTGGTCACATCAACCATGAATGGGTTTACAAGAAAGTGAAGCAGGATCTCAGCTTCTTCAAGTCTTCAAACCTGGCCTAAAAGTCATCAAGCAGGTCTTACAATTTACCTCTGTATTCCTTGAGTTAGTGATCTTCTACTTTGATTTCAGGGAATGTGTTTACCCTATTCTTGAGATGGGGAAAGTGATTGAAGTCTCTTAACACAATGTCTCTTTGCAGAAGCTTTAATTTGTTCTGGAAGCAGACGGTTGTCTGAGTAAAGTCAGAAATAATCTTACTCTTCCCTTGGAGTGCCAGGATGAGAGTTTGCAGGTGCTGCATAATATCAGTGAAAGACTTCAGATCCGGCATCCATTGCTCATCTTTAAGTTGTGGATAAGACTTTTCCTTTTCTTCAAGGAAAGCAATGATAGGCTCCAACAGTTCCACAAACCTATTTAAGACTTTGCTGGTTGATAGCAACCTCACAATACAGCAGAAAGAAATGTCGTTATGTTTGGGTTCTAGATCCAGCTCGTCAATGAAATTTTTGAACTGCTGACCAGTCTTCCCATTTGAGCGGATGAAACTGACAATTTCCAGGACTGATTTCATAACATTTTCCATACTTGAAGTAATCTGCCTGTGAGATGCTCATGATGGATGATGCAGTGAACAGGGAGAAACTCCGGAAATTTGGGGTCGCTTTACAAAAGTTCGCTTTCCCCCCCACCACTGCAGGTGCTTCATCCATTGCAACACTGACAAGTTTATCCAGTAATACATCTGCATTTGTCAATGCTTTGTCAAGTGTGTTCTTAATGTCAACATCACTGGTTGTTTCTTTTAGTGCCACTAGGTACAACATTTCTTCTTTCACAATTACATCCACAAAAACACAGCAAACAAATATTGTTACTTGTGGCTTATATTGTACATCTGTGGATTTGTTAACAGCTAGGGTGAAAGCTAGAGAATTCTCTAGATCATTTGGCATCTTACTTGCAACATCAGCACTGATCTGGGAAATCTGTCTCTCTCTAGCGTGGCGCAAAATTGGAATTTGCTGTATTAGTTGAAGTTTTGTGTTATTTGGATCTAAAATTGCAACCACTTCTGCAATATTCTTCTTAACAAATTCACTATTACACTATAGACGTTTTGTATGAGCACTATTCCATGCCATAACAAAACTAGCTTTAGTTGTTGTCTCAGCGTCCTTACTGAGCACCAAAAGTGCTGTCTGTTGACTGTTGAAGTGTAATTTTTATGAAGTTAGCTTGTTTTTCCTCAATTCTGAGTTAGCTTGTTTTTCCTTAATTCTGATCCAGGAGGGTATGTAGAGGAAAAGTTATGTGGTTCGTTTCGTAGCGATGTTTCAAGTTGCTCGCTTTGCGGTGAGTGCACGATGCATTGCAAATAAGGCACAGGGGTTTGCCACCTTTACTAGGGAATGCAAAATCTTCCTCCCATTCTGGCTGAAAACTTTGGTTTTCTTCTTCATCCTTGCGTTCCTTACATCTTGAAGATGTCACTGTCACCCACAAAATTAACGCGGGGTTAACACTTAAATCTAAAACTATTCAAACGTGACTTATGAACAGTAAACACAGCCTGTAGTGTGCAGCAAGCAAGATCCCAGCACTACAGTGACGCAATTTCCTATTATAATGACCATGTGCCGCTGAAGCCCCTTCACCCTGTGAGGGTGAAGCCATGAGTCACGATGTCCCCATGGGGGCTGGAGCCATGGGTGCCAATTTGCCTCTTCTCACTCCCGCAGGGTGAAGCCCCGAGCTCCGTGAGCCGCAGTTGACCCCTTAAAAAGCCGCATGTGGCTCAGCCCCACCTGGTATATTACATCAACACTATCACCTTTCTCAACCAAACTTGCACTTTCATCAAAAATCCATATCAAGTTAGTTTGACTTGCAAAAGCAAGAGCAGAACTGATCCCTAAGTTTTAGGATGTCTTTAGTATTTTTAATATTTCTGGATTTTTCATTCCCAATGTTGCTAGTTGCCAAGTTGACATCTGCTATGTCTAAGAAATTTAAATACAGGGCCAGGGTCTAGGCTTAATCTCTTAAAACCACACTTGTGAAAATCAGACCATCTGCCTAAGAGCTGAACATCCAGCAATGCCTGCTGATGACCACAGAAGTCGCTGGGTGCTGGGCCTTTGTGAAAAATCTTGGCCTTTGTACAATAAGCGACTTCTAAAAATATAATCACATTTTGCTGACTTCCTGTCTATTAGCACAATTATTCTCTGCCAAGGTCCTGTTTTACTGAACCAAACCAAAAGCTTCACTGCATACAGCACTCACCTTTTTCTCGTTTCCTTATTTCATTCACCTCCCTGGGCTTTGAATGCAGAGCGTGAATATTTTTTAGACACTAATCATGGTAATAAATACCTTTTAAATACCTTTAAACCCAAACTATTTACATTGATGTAATGGTTTGTGTGACACAGTTATGCTGCACTGGGGGAAATACGTTGCAGCAAAACTACTGTCATGAAATTGAACCTTTGAATTAAAAGTTTCCTAGACATTTTTCTTTGACTGAATAATTAATTGCGGGGAAAGGGTGCCTGAGTGTGTGATAGTAGTTGGGGGGAGGATTCTTTATAGTCAACTCCTCAAACTACACTACTTCTTACCTTGCTTTGGCATTGCTCAAAGTGGCAGCATGTCGGACAGATGCCAGAGTTGTTTTTCTTTTCTTTTTTAAAAAAAGGAAAAAATAATTTAAGAACATTCTTATTCAAGTCATGGTGACTGGTCAAAAGAGCTGGTCAAAAATTCTGTTCCATCTATTTTTAAATCAGAAGATACTAGTTAATCAAAATTGGAACTTTCCATGGGATGTGCTGATTTCGAGGCAGTCTCATTTAAAAAATGAAAATGAAGTGTTTCCATAATGTCAAAATATTCCATTTCAGCATTTAAGGATTACTTCCATTTTTGAAACAACTGTCCACGTATTGTACAGACAACTCAAACAAAACCTATTTTTTTTAAAAAAAAAAAAAAATTGTTTCATGGGAAATTTCAATATACAACATTTTGTTCCAATTTCAAAATTGCAGAATTTCCTGTGAAACAAACGTTCCAGTTTGCGGATGGTTCTGAATCCTCAACTAGAAGCACGTAGAAATCGACCTTCTGGTGTGTGGGGTGTTTTTTGGTTTTGGGCTCAGCTGTGTTCTTCTCCAAGAGGAGTCAACACAGTGATAGATCATTCTGTACCTGACAGCAACTCTCTCCACAGAGCAATTAACAGCGTCTCCTGATAAACGTGTGCCTCAGCAACATTGTCAAACAGGTGGGAAAGCTAGAGCAGTGTCAGCCTCCGTTCTCTATAAAAGGATTTCCATCAGCTGCTTTGAAAGAGGGGCCAGATTGTTAGCCTGTTGGGTAACTTCAAATGACAGGATACTCTGAGGAAAGCCAATCTGCAAACAGCAGGGGCCCTGTCCCTTCTGTTTAGATGATCAAAGGAGTAGGAATACATTAAAAAAACACTTTGGCTAAAACTTTGTTTGAAGAACCACAAAAAACACCCTAGCTCTTCCCAAATTGTACAGGGAAAAGGAACGAAGATTTTCTTTTGCTATCTCAGTTACGTTGCAAGACCTTAGGAAATGTTTTAACTAGATTACTTAAGATTTCCAAACACAGCACTGGTCTCTCTGCTTTCACAGATACATATAAGGTTTCTGGATTTCCAAAATTTGGGCTCGTCTATTCTACAACTCAGTCCTGAAAACACTTCAAACACATGTGTATCTCAACTCACATTGACAGTCTCAGCCTACTCAAGCCCAGGGAGTTACATGCGTGCTTCTGAATGTGTAAGATAGGTCCTCAGTAAATATTTTTCTACACATTGGTAGACGGTGCCAGAAGTATCTTCTCTTCTCGCCCAGGTTTACACGGATGTGACTAATGACTTCAAGTGGAATTACTCTCAGCGTACACCAGCCAGGGCAGTCTGGCCCTGTTTTGACACATTTTTGCAATGTGTAGACGACTTGCAAAGTAATCTCCAGCTAAAATAACCGCACTGCCATATGCTTGAAGGCTGACTTCTCCATGCTTGATCGAGGACAGTGCAGTGTCTAGAGGGGAGAGGTGGAAGGCCCCAACTGCAACTGCTTGAAAGGCATCTCAGCCTAAACCCTGCATAGCCTGGCTTCTGACAGGTTATCAAAGCTTATACCGACCGCAGGGTAAATATGGATTTAGGGTTGGGTGATACCAAAGGACTCCCACTCCCAAGACTGTCAGAAACAGACCACCAAGCAAGCAAGGAATACAGATAGAATTGTCATGGATCTGAATATGGACTTTTCCATGAAGCTGAAGATTGGAGGAGCAAATGAGCGGATGAGGTTAAGGCATGGTTGGGCTGTCACTCTTCCGGGAGTCAGGCCAGTAAGCTGCAGAACGCTAGAGGAACATGTGTTTTGGCATGGCGCTAACTCTGAAAATACCTCCCATCCACCCCAGGGACATGGAGCCATCTATCAAGCAAGCATATACTTTAGGCATTTGCACAAGAGATTTCCTTGTTTAGAAACTTACAGAGAGTCTTGACATGCAAGTCAGAGTTCATGAATTAGCACCCTGCTACATGGTAATTGCTTCCCTGTCACGCAAACCTGACTACTGCTCTCATACACAATTCCCCGGGCTGAATGCCTTTGCATTAGCGTCTGTACATCTGGACAGATAACCATGGCTCTAACCAAAACAGAACTCGCTGGCTGGCTGGCTAAGAGATCTACACTCTCTGAATAGTCACTTCTCATCTGTATTATGGATTAAACCACCTGAATGATTTCTTTGAAGTTCATACCCATTGCGGGCCGGGTCCCCTCTTGGAAATCGTAAGAAAGTGTTACCAAAACTTTACAGCATTCAGCAGAGAGTTTTAAAGGGTTATTCTCTGATTATTCTCTCCTACTTCAGGCCTGACATTACAACTTGGCTCAAATGAAAAAATACAGCCCAGAAATGGAGATGCTTTTCTGCTCCTGGATTCAGGAGACAGAGCCCCGATGAGCCAGATGCATAAAGGAGTCAAACCTAAAACAACTTCACCCTCTATTATCTGGTCTATTTCATGAGCCTGTGTGTTAATAATGAAAGACCCTGTCACAAAGGGCTGACAATTGAGCTGTTTGTACATGGTGGGGCCCTGGCCCGGTAGGTGCCATCATAGTGTAACGAACTGGGATGAGGATTGTGGAGTCTGCAATCTATGCTTCAGGAAGGAGCGCAACAGGTGTTCTCCCTGCATTATTCCCTCCCACCACCCCACCGGGAGCCTGATGCTGAGTGCCCAGCCTGGGAGTAAAGTGGATTGGAGCCCCCTTTCACTGCTGGCTCCAGAGGCATCAGTGGGGCCAGAGCCGGACAAGTGGGCCCTGAAAATGCTTGAGAAGCGCTGACGACTCTGGCAGATCCCCTGAGATGTCTATCCTGGGGTTGGATCCCATTCTTTTGCCTTCCCCCGCCCGCCCCCCAACCAAACACTCTGGTGAGAGCTAGAAAGGGATTCCTCGTCTTTGACACTCCCCCACCCGTATGCCAGCAGGATGGGCACATCTAGCCTTGTGCATTTGTAACAGACCAGACCAGTTCTTGTTCCGAACTGGACATGCAATAAACGGCACAGTGCTTGCACGAGAGCAGAGACCCTTGCTCACGTGTCAGCCGACAGTGAATGGAAAATGCAAATAATGCTGGAGGCCACAGGTGCTGACCCGGTTACGTGTACCTGCCCTGACACGGCCTTTCACCCGGAGCAGACGTTTTACAGCACTGCCCTGTGCTGCCTGGCAAGGGCCCTAGTCCTGCCTGTGTTTGAGCGAGTGCTCTTGGCTGCCCTGTTGAGCTTTCCCTCGTGCTGCAGCTATGGAGAGAAGGAAGCCGTGACAGAAGACAGCAGGACAGCAGAACGATTCTGCTTTATTTCCCTCTGCTGAGGAAAACCCAGCCATTCAGGGACCTGCAGGCATTCCAGTACCAGCCCCCGCCCCCCCCCCCCCCCATGCTGGGAGCTGCTGGCCGCATGGTGAAGGGCCGAGTTCGAAGCTTGCTATGGACTTCTGCCACCAGGGGAGTCCAAATCCCCCGCAACACAGGCTAAATATTCCCACCCACACATTTGAGTGAAGTTAGGACAAGATTGGTTTTCATCATATTTAATGTTAACTTGGCAACTACAGGGAGAGTAGTTTGCAGACTGCTCTTGCCAAATATGGAAACATTACTGGAACTTGTAGGCACAGAGCCAGAGTGTCCCGGTACCGTGCACCTAATGCAATTTTAAAATTCAATAAATAAAAATGAGATGTTGCGAAATAAACAAAAATCACCAAGTGATGCCACACACAACTATCTGCAGAACCCCATGTCGATGTTTAATTAAAAAAACTCAACCCGACATTAGTCCTTTGAAAAAACACCCATGTGACGTAAAAGAATAGACTTTTCAATCCTTGACACCTAATCTTCATGTACAATCTGGGTGTCATTCTTCCTTTTTCCTGGAATCTGAATACAGTGCACCAAACAGAGAAAAGAAATGCAAACACATTGGAGAAGGTTTCAGAATAGCACAAACACACAATATAAAACCCCGCCAAGCCTCACAGACATTGGTGCATGTTTCATTGGATAGGAAATGCTCAGGAATCTAGGCAACATTCAGATGGAAATGAACACTGTTTTTAAACGCATATGGTTGCACAATTACTAACTGTTACTTCACCCTCAGAATGCCCCTTGCCCCTTTGACAGTTCCAATCGCAGGTTGACCTACAGATCAGCTTCTCTCTCTTCTGTAACTATCAGCGAGACTTTTGTGCCAAAGCAATATAAATACTAGTGACAAACAGAGTGATGGAACAACTGGGGACAAAAGCAATTCATTACATTTCAATCCCAATTTAAACAGACAGAAGAACTTCCATTTTAACGAACAAAAATGGAAAAGGTAGCACTCCTAAATGTATTAATATGCAAAGCACCTTCAGCTTCAGCAACATTTAAGAAGACTTGGAAACGCAATTTAGAAAGGTCAGTTTCATCTCTTTGTAATTTGGACTTTGGATAGCAAATCCACTCCTGGCTGGCATTCTATCAATTTCTTGACAACCTATTTCCACAGGGTGAAAAATTTTCTCTAAATTAAATCTCCATCTCTGTGCCCTCTAATGTAATTGATTTATGCACTGATACACAACAAAGATTCGGTTTTATTCTTTGGCCCAGAATGTGCCTACATTAATTACAGGGATTTTGAGCATGACTGCTAGTAATACAGTTCCAAAAATGTACTTAATCTCAGGGCAGATTGCTTTTTTTTTTTTTTTTTAATTCAACACACACATGCATCAACACAAATCATCAACATTTATGGAGAGAGTTCATTCACAAGAGTGCATTTGTGAGGAGCTGAATTTTTTAAACAGTGCAATACCTATGAAACTGGAAGGGAGGAAAGGGTGTGGGAAAATCCATTTGTACAGAGATTATCTGCCTTTGTGTGCCCGGCTTTTCCAATATCTCCTCTACAGGTTTTGTACCACAATGCAGTCACACCCGTAACCACAACCAGTGCACTGCTGAAACCCTTCAAATCAGCCATTAGCTGACAACTGCCCCTGGAAGAGCTGAAGGGAACATCTAGCGAGCTGCTCCTAGGAGTTCTAGGCAGGAGGCCTGCCAAGTCTGTCGGCAACACTCTTCTTCTCTCAAGACACTCATTGGGTCTGCCCCACACCTTAGGTCTGCAAACATCTTCTCTGGAGCCACTTGTATGGGTCTCTGGTGTTCCTCACTGCCCTAAACCCCGCTCCCATAAGTTTTAGCAGATTTCTCAGCCTCTGATCAGCCAGAACAGGCAGCTGGAGGCCGATAAGCCTTCTGCGGTTGCGAAGGGGGCATGGGTGGACCTTAATGAGCCTTTCTGGCTCCGGAGCTGTCACTCTGTAGTGACCAGAGTGTAGTCTAGCAGCCAGGACACTAGATTGTGAGTTAGAACTCCTGGGTTCTATTCCTGACCCACTGTGGGACCTCCAGCAGGTCACAGGTGCAAAACGCCATCTCCTTTGCACAGAGCTCTGGGCTGGCTGCAGAAAAGCACTGAGCATTACGATGGCTACCACATCAGACGGACAGAGCTGTGAAATCCACTACTGAGTCTGGAAAAGTGACACTTCTAAAAAATCCTCCTTCCACTCATAAATAAAAGATGAATCCTCCTAGTGAGAAGTGTGTCCATTAACGGCCTGAAAAGTGTAAATATTAATTACAGTACAAACTAGCTATAATTACCACAAGTTATTAAATATGTATCTTATGGCAATACCCAAAGGCCTAGAGCAGGCTTTCTGACGCATTGAGTGAGCACAAGATAACCTGCACCAGGCGTCTGGCAAATTCCTCTATGTTCAGCGGGATCACTGTAGGAGGAAAATGCTGCCGATAAACAGCTTAGTGCTGTACAGAGCATATTAATTAAAAAATGAAAAGAAATTGCAGTAATTTAAAAGCCGTTTCATTAATGGTGTCTCCATACAGCTGCGTTTATTATTGATATTTCTATCTGGTGAAGCAATCGCTTCTCCAATCTATTACACTTAGAAGAAATAACAGCAAAGTGTGACAGCAATTAGATAACAGAGAAGAAATTCGATAACTGCCCCCTTGAGAGCTTATTCTAACGCACTGCCAGAGAGAGCCTGTCTGGGCTGCGACTACAGCCTGGCCTCTGGGGCCTTCAGCTCTGGGTTACTTTTCAAATCACAAGGATACTCTGAAGTTGCATCAAAGGCGTGCAATCCCTGCTCTTAGGGAATGCAAATCTGGACCGAGATGGCAGAACGCTGCTAATAACTCAGCGTTAGCATCGAGAGGATAATTAACCAAGGAGGGAAGAGAACCACAAATGTTGGCTCGGGAAGAGACAGTCTAGTTAGCGTGGAGCCAAACTGTGGCTGGGCCTTGTGGAGTGCACGGGGGGATGGTAGGCGCCTTTCAGAGCCGGACACGCGTGGGGCTGTGAATAATCTCTCGGGGGAGCTGGCTTACTGCTACAAGAGTGCCCGGCACCATTTAAAGAGAGGCAGAGCTACCCCCTCAGTGTGCCTGGAAATTCTGCTGTGGCCCCCAGACCAGCGCTGGGTGCTCAGGGCGACAGTCCGGCCTGTGGTTGGTTTTAACCTCAGCCTGTGTATGACCACACAGTATGTTCTTATGGACAGATCCAATCATGTGTCCACGGACCATTAGCAGAAATCACCACTTAGTGATGCTGCACTTCGCTGTGTATCCACGTCAGTGACCCTTGGTGCTTCCTGTCCTTATACTTTCAGTGCTATTACACTAGTTACAGACTTTGTCTAAAAGTACAAGAGGAACAAGAAAGAATAAGCTCTATACAGCAACTAAAGCCGCTACCTTAAAACAAAGGCTTATGACAATGAGATGTAAGGCCAGAAATATTCGTGGGACGCCATGTTACAGAGACGGAGCGGATCTTTCCATCTCCGCCCTCACCTTGGAAAATATTCACTTGTGCATTCTCTTATTCCGTTGGAGGAATGTGGGGAGGAAACATTCGCCTACTCAGCGAGGTGATTTACGAGTCATGGAGGCTTCCTTGCCTCAAGAGCCTGGACGGGCATTCGCAACTCAAGGCTACGGTGGAACAGCGGCAGCATAAATCACAGGCATTTCCTCCTGCTTTACATGGAAGTTGGCAAAAGACCCTGGATCTGCAGGGTTTTTTAATTTTACTTTTATCTATTAAAATCTCCAGGCATGGCTGCACATGCCCGGTTCAGTATCCATTACCATCTTAGTTACTTTCAGCAGTGGGCTCCATGCACCCTGATAAAGGGCTGAGCAGACTGATGGGCTGGACTGGTGTGTAACTCTGTACAGCAAACCTGGGGAGGGACAACTATCCCTCCACCTCTCCCGGCCTGCTGGGTTCTAGGGCAGGGTGTGTAGGTCTCTGCATTCCCCATTTACCCGCTCCTCTTCTCAGAGCCGGCTCTCCCTGGGCCAGGAGGGGAAAAGGGCTAGAGAGAGCTGCTAGACTCCTGCTCTCAAATGCAGCAAGTGGGCGTATGCACCAGCTGTTACTACCAATGCCACCACGTCAGCATCACCCCCCCTTGTCAATGCATCATGGCCCTCTGTGCTAACTGCTCAGCGTGCCCACGGCCACCAAGCCATGTCACTGACTGCAGCTTCCGGAGGCATTTTGCAGACAAAGGGAGTGTGACATCCACTAACCCCTTCCCGGTTAGCAGGCCCAGTCTCATGGCCGCTGTGGAGAGGGACCATGAAATACCCCGCCCCCGCCCTTCCCAAGGGAGGGCTAGTGATCATAGATGGCAGGCGTGGCTGGCCCCAGTGTGTGGGAAGCCGATTTCACACCCTATCAGAAGTCAGCCGCACCCTGAATCTGCCGTAAAGATAAGCTGGGCTGACTCAGAGCCCCCATAGCACAGAACAGAGACTTTCAGACGTCGTTTGATCTCCGGATGCGCTCACTGGCAGGATGTTTACATTCACTCATTAACCCTGTCGACTGTCAACACCTTCGGAGACATTAGCATGCTAACCGAGAAAGCTCCTTCATGGGAAGCCTACTAGCAACATCCTTTCCATGAAGTCCAACCGGGGAGCATCGCAATTAAGATGGCCAGTATCAGAGGAGGTACGACCCTCACGAGATGGGCTGGGGATACGGTCACAGATGTGGTACAATACATCAGTGATACAGTGTTAAGACTTCAGAATCACACTAAGGATGAGCATGTGTATGAATCAGCACTTGACTTAGCCCTTTCCAGAGAGCATGAGCCAGGAGAACAGCTAACACACCTGGGAGAACACCCAGCCAACACGCAGGCTTGCACCAGGAGGACATGGATGTGCTGGAACACTCTGGCCAGTGGGACAGCCGTGGTCCCCGTCAGCACCGGGTGAAAGGAAGCCCAGCACAGGGCTGCTGAGAGGGGAAAAGCTCAGGGTCTGCTCTCCTGCTGCAGTCACTGGCAGGTAAGAGGAGGAAACAGAGGGCGTAGAACCCAGGGGCAAGGAGGCAGACAATATATGGGAAAGGGAGTCGGGAGGGCGAGAACCTGCCGGAGAGGCAGGGAGAGAGAGCACCCCGGGAACAAGGAACTGCACCGAGAAGAGGTGAAAGCTGGGAATGATCACAGTAAGTCCGTCCCGCGGGAGCACATCTCCTTTCTAATAGCAACCTCCGTGTGCAAACACAGGCTGAGCTGCTGCTGAGCTGCCTTTGGGGAAGGCCGAAAGAGTCGCCCTGCTCCTGCAGGAATGGGGCTCAGTGAATGAGACATTGCAACAGGTGCAAACACCCCACCTCACCTGAGTACACAAACACAGCACCAGGGCAGCGAGGCCACGTGTGCAGGCTGGCTGTGAAGACTTTCACAACTTCAGACAATGATCTGGAACCAACCTGTGTGGACATGTCTCATGCTGGCATTCGGAGCTGCATCTCACAGCAAACACTTGGTCACGCCATCAAAGGAAGCGGTCACCTGCCCTGCTCTTTTCATCCTGTTTAGAAGAGTTCATCCTTTTCAGCCTCAGAGACGTACAGACATTTTCAAGCTCATCTTTGTGGTTATGTATTGAATTATAGGTTATTCCAGACTCTAATGTAAACGCACTCCCCTGCCGCATGCTGAACAAAGCAACAGTGAGTCCTAACAGAGCCATCTTTATATCAACACCCGAACTGAACTGTTTCAACAAGCGAGTGTGCTAGAATAAGGGAGGACTCTTCATACGCACAGCAAAGGCGCCACTTTGGTCTTCACAACTCCGTGCAAAATGGCGTTGGCCTCACACTGAATTCAGTTTCACACATGTTGCACATCCGTGTCAGAATGCAAAGACAGAAGTCCCAGTGGAAGCCCCACCTCGCACTGTGAATGCTGTGTATAAACACAGAGCTCACTATGTATTAAAAACCACACTCCAAAAGCAAGACACTCCACTGCACCTACTTCTCCACTGTGGGAGAGGAGGAGAGAGTGACCACCACAGTGCAGCTGTTACTTACATTGCTTACTGCACTACTGGAAGGAGCTCAGCGGTTATAGCAACGAGCAGAGTATGAGAACCTAGAGAGAACAGAATTGAAGACTAAAACAAGGATGGAGCATGTTTCTTTAGAACCCCAGATCTGACCAAAACAAAATAGAAACAAATTTTTCTGCCTTCCTCCAGCAGTATTGATATACAGACCAATATCCATTGTAAGCCTCTATGTGCAAACCTGTTGAACAACTGCCATGTAGAGTTGGTTTTGCATCAAGTTCACATTCTCTCTAAAGGAGTGTCAGACAACTGAAAGCATCTATTTAATATAGTACAAAAGAAGTGAGACTTGGAAATGGCTCTCTGGCCCTGTGTTTATTAACAAGGACAAGGTTTATGCCGTATAACAAATAAAGGGCTACGGGGTTTTTACAAAGAAACTCTTGTTTCTTGCTCTCAGGATGGCAGTAGCTACAAACCAGGATTCACAGCTGACTGTCCATAACTGAATGAAACATGCCTACTGTACCCCTTGGAAAATTGTCTTGTCACTGCATGATATCAATAAGGAAGCTATTGCTGGTCTGCAGAAAAGCAGCCCTTTGAATTCCTGTTGCTGCTCCTTTCTCCCTGAAGCCATACAGCAAATTAGTGAACAGGGATGAGGTGGGCATGGGGGCGGGGGAGGTATCCAAAGATGTCCTAGAATTCCATTGCAATTAAATTGTGAGGTATCAGTGATGAAAACTGCCCTAAGACTGACTCTCTACAAACTGTTGTGCCTTAAGAGAGAGATTTAAATTATATATATCTATATCTATATCTATCTTATTTGAAGGGAGTCCGGCCTTATTCTTTGTCAAAGTGGAATATTTCTTGGGGGCAGTATTTTAATCAATAACATCAAAGGCAAAACTAGCTTGTTGCGATTGAAGAGGCATGTGACTCATTGGCAGGGAAACTATGATGGAGATGTTTGTTTACTGTCAGTTTCACAGTTTGTTACCAATTTATTACAAAAGGTGGCTCACCACTGACAACTGTAGAGCAAGTCTGCTTGCTCTGATCCTTCCAGGCCAGTAAAATCACTCCCCCGGACATTCCTGTTCTTTCGCAGTGAGAATCAGGGTCTTACTAGCTATTTTGTGAACTAACAGACAAGAAGTTCACCCCAACTCTCAAAGCAGATGGGTGGCCCAGCGTGACTCTAACTGTCTGCTCTCTGAACGCAAGACGCTGTGGTTCTAGGTACAAAACAAAAACAAAAAATCAGGCTCCAGCCAGTTCAAAGGGGGTCTTTGTAAAATAACACTTTGCTATGACGTGTCTCAGGAGAGCTTCCCAAGGACATCCTGATTTCAAGAACTACATGTGCAGCAAGTACCAAAGCAGTGGCAGGGGTCAAGACTCAGTTTACTTGGAAGCCAGAAAACAGTCTTAAAACAGAGACTCAGAACACAGGTGCACTCTAATTACTCTGGCAGTAAGATGCTCCCTGATCAGTCTCTCTTTACCGGCTAACTATGACCTACCAGGTCATCAAACACGGAGCAATGATACACTCGGATGCAACGGATGTACAGAAGAGCTTTTTATTATTATTATTTTAAAGTTAATTCAAACTCTTTTGGAGGTCACATCTCGCTGATGACAGCAATAAATTATGCATGGCTTTTGGGAACTAATAATGTGCTGAAGTTGTTTTCCATAAATGGAATATCATCACTAATTACCATGTTTGTTTATACTAGGCTACCAAATGCCCTAAAACAAACACAGTAGAAGCTACAGTTCCTAATTTAGATCTTCATAACCGCAACATTAAAATAATTTACAAAGTGGAGAGGCTCAGCATTGAATCTTATTTGTATATTGTACACATTTAACGTGTATTTTAGAGTAGCATTCAAGAGCCTCCAACAGCATATTCTGTTTTATCTTCTTTTACACCCCCCAAACACTCACACCTCCATGAATGTCTGTGTCTGTCTACCGGGGAAAACTGAGCATCCTTCAAAATCCAGGGCTGATTTCTGCAACGGATGTCCTTATTTTTGGTTTGTATGTGTGACGTGGGTGGGGCAGCGGGGTGAAGGAGAATGAGCAGCAGGCTGAACTGGATGAGGAAAGGTCTGGATCGGTTGGGGTCAGGGAATGTCCACACGGACGGTCACTGTGACCACCAGCTGGGAGCCAAATGGCTTCAATTCATTTGCATGTCTTAAAAGAGGAAGACAACAGAGAAAACTAATATGGTCTTTTATGGTCTCTGAAAAAGAAGATCGTGTTGATGGTGCTACGCAGCATTCTAGACTAGCTGTTGATTAGTTCTGAACTCATCCCTTCTACATGTGACTAACTTTACTCACAGGAGCAACCCTCCTTGGGACCATAACTGTGAGTTACGTTACTTGCATGTAAGTATACACAGGATTGGGGCCCACATGATTCAACGGAGAAGGTGGCTGGGACTGGGTTTTAGCAGCCCATGGGCTGCATTTTGATAGCTCTTCCCAACCTTCTTTGAGCACCCAGGTATAAAATGTTAGGAGATAACAAGTGAGGAAAATCAATGGGGTCTGGTATTTCATCTTCTTTACATCAGCCTCAGAGTCCAGACAACTGCACTAAGAGCCACACAGAAGTACCTTGGCACTCACGCAGTGCCCCACTGAAGTCAACGGGGCTCTAGGTGGGTATGGACATGTGATTTGCAATACTGGATCAGGGTTGAAAAATAACGAAAAAAGTCTACTGGCGGGCATTAGCTAAGGAAGGCAAGGCAGTTACGCTAGATGATTGTTAGGTAGCAGTTCTGCAGAAAAGGACCTAGGAGTTACAGTGGACGAGAAGCTGAACATGAGTCAACAGTGTGCCCTGGTTGCCAAGAAGGCTAACGGCATTTTTGGCTGTATAAGTAGGAGCATTTCCAGCAGATCGAGGGATGTGATCATTCCCCTCTATTCGACACTGCTGAGGCCTCATCTGAAGTACTGTGTCCAGTTTTGGGCCTCACAGTACAGAAAGAATGTGGACAAATTGGAGAGAGTCCAGCAGAGGGCAAGAAAAATGATTAGGGGCCTGGAGCACATGAGTTACGAGGAGAGGCTGAAGGAACTGTGATTGTTTAGTCTGTGGAAGACAAGAATGAGAGGGGATTTGATAGCTGCTTTCAACTATCTGAAAGGGGGTTCGAAAGAGGATGGATCTAGACTGTTCTCGGTGGTGGCAGATAACAGAAGGAGAAGTAATGGTCTCAAGTTACAGCGGGGGAGGTCTGGGTTGGATATCTGGAAACACTATTTCACTAGGAGGATGGTGAAGCACTGGAATGGGTTACCTAGGGAGGTGGTGGAATCTCCTTCCCTAGAGGTTTTTAAAAGGTCAGGCTTGACAAAGCCCTGGCTGGGATGATTTAGTTGGGGTTGGTCCTGCTTTGAGCACCAGATTGGACTAGATACCTGCTGAGGTCCCTTCCAGCCCTGATATTCTATGATTCTATACACCAAACCCATGTCAAAAATAACAACCTATTTCAGGAACACAGAGCAACAAAGTCACTGGGGCTCATACTCCCCAGGGATTCTAAACTACTCAGATATTTACTGGTAAGTAGGAGCTGGAAGGCGCACACAATATCCACACAAAAATGACACAAAACAGAACTACAATAGATGAGCGTGCAATTGCAGAGACGCTCGGTTGGAGTAAAACTGAAGGAAAGCTGCAAAATGCAGCAAAAAATGACAAAACTAAAAGTGCAGAATTAATGTGAGGTTTTAAAACCTGCATCAGGGACAACATCAAATACTAAAGGAAAAGACAGAGCCACTGCCAAATGCAGAGGAAGTTCAATAATAGAGGTGGAGAAGGGCGACATACTCAGAACACACGCACTTTGTTTCATTCTCCAACCAAAAGAATGAAGGAAGCAGGCAGTACTGCAAGATAAATGCTAGTGAGGATCGGGGAAGGACCAGCAATGAAGTTAATGAGGCAGGTAGGAGATTACTCACTGAACTTGAAACCAGTGGGCTGCGTAGGTGTAAGTGATCTTTATGACCTGGTTACATTTGTTTTGGGCAAACAGAATTAAACCAGACAGCAATATATGCTTGGCATTTGAGAAGGGCCAATATCCGAAAGCTAAAAATAATTATGGGAAAATTCATCACTTGAAAGGACAGAACGATCTAAAAATCAGCATGACTCAGATTAAAAAGTGATTGACAAGGGTTAACTGATCAGCCTCAAAATGCTGCCATTGTTGTTAATGGGGAACTATCAATTAGTCAGGATATGTCTAGAGGGGGCCAATTCTCAGGCAACGCTATTGTGAAGGACTTAGGAAAGTGGTATTACCTTGCTACACTGTATGCGGTGCTTGTGAGACCATTGCTGTATTCTATGTCTAGATTTGGGGTCCACACTTTAAAACCATGTTGGAAAGGGTTTGCAGAATAGCTACAAAAATGATCTGGAGTCTGGAAAACGTACCTTATCATGATAGATTAAAGGAACTCGAGCTATTTAGTTTAAAAAAGAGTAGGTTAAGGGACAATGTAAAACACAAACCAAAATACGCATCCAGGGAGTTACTGGTAACAGCTCATTAATGTAGCAAACGAAGGCATAGCAAGGTCCAATGACTGGAAGTTCAGTCAGCAAAATTTAAACCAGAAATAAAAATGCAAAATGTTAAGTGACGGTAATTAACCTCTGGAACGGTTTCCCAGGGGACTTGGATTCCCCATCATCTGGAGTCTAACACAGGATTAGTTGTCTTTCTAAAAGATATGCTCTAGTTCAGCCACACATCATTGGGCTGAAATTCTCTGTCCTGTGTCATACAGGAAAACAGATGAGATGATCCTGGTGTTCCCTTCTAGCCTTAAACCCTATTCAATGTATAATTTAAATGTATTTAAATCAGCAGAGCCAGGTGTCACTCATTCCAAGGTTCTCAGGACCAGAGGAATTGTTACAGCTGACAACTCACAGAAAACAGGTGATGTCATTCTCTGATCCCCATCTCCACAGAAACTGCATTCCAGCTACTCTGAGTGGGTCTCTGCACATGACAGCACAAAGCCGCAGTGCAAGCCTGTGTGTGAGCGGAGTGTTGACACACAGAGTTGTTTGGATTTTAATATTCTTGGACAGTATATTTTTAACCTGTAGGGCCAGACCCTCAGCTGTGCACATTGGCACTCGTCTACTGAAGGCAATAGGGGTATAAAACCAAATCTAAGAACATGAAGTCAGCGGACTCTGCTGAGTATTTGGCCTGTAGCTTTAAGGGTAGGGGGTTTGAACCGGGCTAACTGCTAGATTTGCATACAAGTTTGGAGCCCTTTTGACACTGTAGGTGTCCCCCCACCCACCACGGAGTAGGAATGGGACTGCTGCCCCATCCCAGGACTTGCCCTAGGAAACATCACACATCGGGGCATGTCTACACTACAGTTAGACCCCTGTGGCTGGCCCTGGCTTGTGGGGCTCGGGCTAAGGGGCTGTTTGAGGCTAGAGACTGGGTTGGGTTGCAGCCTGGGCTCTGGGACCCTGCACGGTAGGACCAGAACCTGAGCACCCACAGCAGAATTAAACAGCCCCTGGCCTGAGCGCCGTGAGCCCAAGTCCCTGCGGCTGGCCTGTGCCAGCGGGTCTCACTGCAGTGCTGATGTATCCGCCAACACAGGCATAGTCATTTAACACCTGCCCGTATCACAGGCCCGTTCCCCACTGCACCCGTTCCAGGGAAGGGTAAATAAGCCTCCTTACGCCTGCGTGCCCAGACCCAAGGTCGGAGCAGCCCATGTGGGTGCTTCTTCCCGCAGGAACAGAGGGTTAGGTTGTGACTTCGGCTAACACAGCATTTCCTTAGCTGCTGGAATAGGAGCATAAACACTCAACGTGAGCCTATGAGTGGCTGATACGCACAACATGAGGATGCTTTAAGTGAGCCAAGCCAGGAAGGGAAGAATTGTTAAGTGGAAGTATGGAAGAAACCAGCACAAAGATAATTACCTAATTCTGGAGTTCCATGGGCCTCGAGTGTGTCCCTTTAACAGTTAGGAATCTCTCACTCGTAGCACTACACCTACCCACAGCTTCCCCCAACTGTATATTTCATAAGAACGGCCCTACTGGTCAGACCAAAGGTCCATTAGCCCAGTATCCTGTCTACCGACAATGGCCATGTCTTTCCATCGAGACAGTCAGTCTTTGTGAAAAAGGAAAACAAGCAAGAAATGGGTATCTATTAAAAGGCTGAAATAAAAACAGAGAGTGGATGAATGTTTTAATCAGAAGCTGGAAAAGCTCAAGTGCATTTTGTTAAGAGTGCACCAAGCAAAGAATAAAAATCCCTCAACGCCCCAGAAGTGCAAAGTCAAATCTAGGAACCATCACCAGACACAACACAATCTGACAGTCAGTATTCTCCAGGTCCTCTGGGGACATTATCCAGCCTTAAAAGCGCCACGAGAGTGACTGAACTCTACTGCACCAAAGGAAGCCCTGTTTATAAGTTTGTGTCCATCGTATTTTACTAAACTGTACTTACTTTAAGGAAAGAGAATAGTCATGCTTGCTTGTTTGACTATTCCTGACAAGGTAGCTACATTCTTTACACAACCGTAACAGGTTTTCTGCATCTGTCCGACTGATTGCGCCATGATACCATCTAGGAAAAAGGAAAAGCAATTAAGACATCAGTAAACAAGTATTCAACTGACAGAACATTTAGTTACATAAGTGCTTTAATTTGAATCAGTGGTTAACATTTTGAGCATCACTCTAATAAAACACATTGGTTTCATTCTAGAAGGCTGTCATTACAATTTGAGAGTTTCAGGGCGAGTGAAGTAATATCTTTTATTGGACCAGCTTCCATTGGTGAAAAGGACAGAGCTCCGGGTCAGCTTGAAAGCTGGTCTCTCTCACCAACAGAAGTTGGTCCAATAAAAGATGCTATCTCACATGCCCTGGGATTAAGCTGGCCAAAACAACACTAAATTACAATTGAAGATGATGCTTGCACGGGAGTATCATAGGAGGCTGAAACATAAATCAGGATGTATATACTAGTAGAGTCTGACTCTATGTGAACCTTCCCATGCAGTGTTTCGTAACCATCTGAGGACACTAAGAAAATGGTGGTATATCTGCCATAATTATTTGATAGGAGAACACTGTGAAAATCTCTGGTTTCCAACACACACAGGCTTCCTGCCTCCCACAGAAGGGTGTGTATCAGTAGTTTAAACAACATGGAAATGATCCAATTATATGAATCTAACTGCACAAAAAAACTGAACAAAGAAGGAACATCAGGATTGCTATATATGAGAAGTGCTATATATGAAATATGAGAAAGCATGAAAGAATAAGAGAAATGAGAAATAGGTATGCCTGTTCCCTTAACGGAACAGCTAAACCAAAGGCACTCTTTCTAAATACACCTGTGACCAATGCAGAATGTTTTTATTTAACCCCTGGATAAGTATATTGGGCTAGTTTTATTAAGGAGAGATGAAGAAGTCAGGCATTCTGAAAGCCTATCAATCATATCATGAGTGGGGGAGGGAGAAATTAGCCCTTCCTCATCTGCAAGCATGCCTGCAAATTCAAGGTTGGGGAGGCATGGTTTCCCTAAGATTTGCCATACAGGATCAGGTTGTGGTCCCATAATGTGCATGCTAAGGCGTCAGAGGAAAGCAGACCTGACCCTTTGCACCAGACACACAATATGCCTCATCCGGAGTGCAATGATGGGCACATATGGGAAGAATCTCTTCCTTATTCCTGAGGTGCTCAGAAAATTTGATCCCCTCCTCCCCCACCCTTAGCAAGCATAACTACAAATATTACTGGCCTTGAACGCCATGAATTGCTGCATGCTGTGTGGAAAAGCATTTCCTTTTATTTGTTTTAAATTTACTTCCCCAATAACTTCCTCTGAGAAGGGAGCTGCACTCATTGCCACTGAACAAAGTTATTGTCAGAGAGATTCCCTGGAGGACAATCCATTATGCTCTTCAACATCTGTGTGGTAACGTTAGCCCTATGGAAAATCCTGCTTGTGAAATCTAGTGTAAGGCCCTAAACAAAGCTGGATGCTAATGTTAAATATTCATCACATCACCCTCTCTTGTTACATTCCACCAGAAATGGAATATCTCGACCAGTGGAGGAATTAGGACATAGGCTATTCAGGGTCTTTATTCTGCTCTATACTAACTGTGAAATAAAGTCATGAGAAGTATTGAGAAATGAACATGAAAATCAGCTGACAAGGCTTTTTCCATCAGATATTTACAGGTAGGGGATATTTCTTAGTAAGAATTTTAGAGGTTATCCTGATAGGGTTCTGAGAACTGAGTTGAAAGAAGTATTATCAAATGGATACGGTGATCTGAGCATGGAAGAAAACACTAAAATGATCTGATTTCACAAAGCGACAGAACAATGGAATTGGTAAGGGTGGTCTGAAAAAATGTCATTGCCATTCATGCAAAAAAAAAAAAAAAAATTAATAATCCTCAAAAACCAAAACATCTTATCTGGGGTGGCCAACCTGAGCCAGAGAAGGAGCCAGAATTTACCAACGTACATTGCCAAAGAGCCACAGGAATAGGTCAGCAGCCCCCACCCACCTCAGTTCCCCCACCCAGTGTCTCCCACCTGCCAGCAGCACCGCCAATCAGCACCCAACCCTCCATCCCTTCACCTCCCACCTGTCACGATCAGCTGTTTTGTGGTGTGCTAGGGGTGTGGAGGAGCAAGGGCATGGCAGACTCAGGGAAGGGGTGGGGAGCCTTAGAGGAAGGAGTGGAGTGAGGCTGGGCAGAGCCAGGGGTTGAGCAGCGAGCACCCTGTAGCACATTGGAAAGTTGGAGCCTGTAGCTCTAGCCCTGGGGTCGGTGCCTATAAAAAGAGCTGCATATTAACCTCTGAAGAGCCGCATGTGGACAGGTTGGCCACCCGATTTAAGCCAACAACAGGGAAATGCTCATTAGCCTGAGATCAAAAGCAACACACCTCAGCAATACCCATAGGGCTTAATCCATGCTTCCCGGCTCGGGGCAGTTGCATTAGATGTGTGTGTGTGTGTGCAAAAGCCAGAGTGTGTGTGTGTAAGCGAGCAATATTTGTGCTATTGCTTCATGTGTGGGTTGCAACATGGAATTTGGGTTTTAAAATGTGATGGGAGAAAACAGCAGTCTGAAGAGACAGTGGGCGACAGCTGATGGTGATTATGTTTCTGTATCAAAGATAAATATTGCTAACGTGGCTTTGGGGAATCAGTGACTCTTGACTGGTAGATAGAAGCATATCGCTTTGCATAACATAGCCATATAAGCTAGACACCGACTATCACAGAGATTTCCAAAGCCACCTTCAAGCTTTAGCATGGCAGTGTGTCCTTAGGCAGTGTTAGATTCTCAATGGAAAGGTTTCTTTTGTTTGCACTGGGGCTGTCTATTGTTCAAATGTCTAACACACAAACACACACAGGTCAAGACTCAGTTGCCAATGACATGACCAAGAAGCAGTGCAATAGCCTCAGCAAGTAGGCTTGAACAAACATGTAAAGTAGAAGAAGCTCTAGAGGTCCAGGTCTCATAAGGATACTAATAAGAGACCCGGCAAGAATGTCTGGCAAAACACTAAACTCATCATTCAAATGTGATCATGTATTTCTATCCACATAGGGCCTGTTCCAGCTCCCAGTGAAGTCAATACAGAGACTCCCCTTGATTGCAATGTGCAGTAGATCAGGCCTTTAATGCTGTCTTTTCGCTTTACACAACTGAATCTGCTTGTCTATACATGGCGTTGTTCCTGATTAACTTAGCTAAATGGCTATTAGCTAAACAGGATCCAGGAACTCTAGTTCTGAAATAACAGCATCCAGCCAAGGAGTTAATCGGGAACATCACTATATAGAGACACGTCCTTAGAATGAGGGCCAAATTCAGCCCTGGTGTAAGCAGCTATAATGCCACCAAAGACCAGGTAGTTGAATCAATTACTCATCCTGTCATGCCCATTCATTGCAGCTCCCCTGCTATGCGGCATTACATTACTCTCAGTTCTGAGCTGGGTACTGAGGACTAAAGTAGCCGCAATGGACCTTATTTACCAAGGCTTGTGGGAGGAAGGAAGATCTCATCTCCAGTGAGAGGCGGGAAGTACAGAAGAGACATCGCCATCTTCATTGTCTCGGTTTTTGCCTTGCATATGGAGTAAGTGGGGCAGTTCTACTCAATTTCTTCAGGTCTTTGACTTGCCAGGTACATGTGCTGAGAGGTTTGTTTTTCCCTCAACTCCAAGCATCTAAAAGTAATCTCCTGATACTTAGTTGGAGCTGACATTTGTGTCTTGCCAAGATACCCTGCACTAATCCACTCACTTCATAATCTGCACACACACACACGCACGTCTCTCTCCACTACTCAGCAAAGATTTAGTAGCAGATGCTGCAGAAAGGTGTCATACTACTAAAACTTAATTTAAACCAATCATTTACGCTCATATTTCAAGGTTGTGGTTGTAGTGCAGCATATTTTGTAAAAATGAACTACCTGCTCATCTATTTTGTGATATGTTACTGCTGCTCTTTAAAACGATTTTCTCATTTCAGGCTTGATCCTGGAGATGCAATTATGGGAACTGAGGTTTCTCAATACCTCACAGCTTCAGACATTTACATTTGCCAGTTCACAAAATCCAGAAAGTTGCAAAGGGTATCACAGTTCTGGTGCAAATTAGCAAGGTGCTATTATATTCCCCAAGTCAGAAGCTGCTCCATCGCAGGGATTCAATCATGGATTTCATGTCAAGTTGATGAACCAAGAGTCTGGTGTAAATATCTGATCACCCGATGAACTGAAAACAGAAGTACAGCCAGAACTCTGGTTTTTACTTTAACACAGCTGTTGCATTTCAAATTATCCACTAAAACCTGACCTCAAATCATGTCCTGTTTTACTCACCCATCAAAAAGGTCCTGAGTTACACGACTATCTTTAAAGAAATGTTATATTCTTTAAAAAATCCAAAACTACTTAACTGATTCTAATCAAACTTTGTCAGATGAAATCAATGGTAGGTTTTTTGGCTAAAACCACTTAATTCCCAGAGTGAATTTTCATAGCCAATGTTATAGTCCTGTAAAAGCCAGGGGTTTTATAGTAGAAATGTTGAACGACCCTGGAGGGTTGCAGTTTCCTAGAATAGAGATTTCTGCATTTTCAACGTGTAGATTCTTAAAAGCTTTGGGCAACTCCAAAAGGGTAGCATGACTGTGTGGATGGGAATATTGCCCATTGGAGAACTTGAGGTGCAAACCCCACTTGCAGAATGTGCTGCACATGACCGAGCTGTATCTACACCAATAGGTATGGTATCAGATTACTCTACCACTTGTAACCACACACACAGCTCTTCTCAGTCATCCGCCAGGTGACAAGGGAGCACATGGAACCCAAGAGGCATCCCGTATGGGAGAGAGATGCATATATTCTGGAGACTCTTCCCTAGGAACAGGTATGGAGCTTAGAAACCCATAGCTGATTATCACTATTGTTCTGATGACCCCTCCTTTTATAGGTATTATAACAGGTCCAGCCTATTATAACAGGTCCCAGAGACTGTTCTCACCAACAGGCGGAAGGAGATGAAAATATGAAACAGTACGACTATTTTCTATATCAACAAGATAGTCACTTAGAGAGACTATAAAGGAGGGCTTTAATAGGCTTGAAATACAAGAATAAATGTGATCAACATGGATAAAACATTAAACACAAAAGTGAGCCATTGACAATTCACACAGGTCATGAAGATCACAGCTCATTTAGAAAGGCTTCTGTTGTTTTCCTCCTGACACCTATCAGCATAATATTTACACATTGTACAACAATTAGAGACAACCTGAAGGGAACTCTCAGGGGTGGTGACATTCTCACATCCTCCCTTGCTCCTTGTGTGCATGCTGAGGGATTTGTAACAGCGTGAAACACTGGGAAGTACAGGGGACAACAGGACCGGCATGTTAACAGGCCTCATTCCCTCCAGCCGTCTGCCACTCACTTAGGCAGAAACAGAGCAGTGCACACACAGCGTTTTCCATGTTAACTCACATTTGCTTTTCCAGTGGCACAGTTGGATCGACTCTCTCTCCCAGGATCCCACAGAATTCCGGGCTGCCGTGCTTGATGGGTTTGAAGCCACCTCCTGGCGCTCGGAGCTGTCGACGCCTGTCACTCGAAGGCGAAGGAGAAGATTGCCTTTTCTCGTTCCCGTTAAACTGGGCTGCAAGAGATTTGCAAGAGACAACAGTTACCTCTCCAGAATCTACTGACAAAAGAATTCTGACAAGGACAACCAGAACTGCAGCATTTTAGAGGGCTTTATGCTAAGGAGGAGGATAAATATGCATCTCCAGCATGGGATTTAGTGGTTTACCCAAGATGCTTAACTTAATATGGAGCCTTTCTGATAGTTCACATTACAGTCCTAAAACACTGCATCAGATAACTTAGTCCAGTTGTTAGACAACTATCAACAGTGCTTGTTTTCAACATTTGACTTGCATCTCCATCACAACATTTAACTGCTCACTGTGGAACAATTTGCATTATACCGAACAGACTTCTTTTCGCTTGTTTTAGGGATGTGATTCAAACATAAATCACGTCAGAGAAGATGGATGAACCCGGTTCCTCTGAAAGTATATGGAGTTGCTAGGACAATGACCCAGGTGAAAACACAGACAGCACATAGTTACAGAAATACCTCAAGTGGACTGACTGATCAGCAATCATTTAAAAACGCAGCCAGCCAGAGTGTTTGGCAAGATGTTTCAGTCTTGAAACAATGGGGTAAAATGAGTGACAAAACCAAAAACATCATTCGTCAGTCTCTCAGGCGGTGGTCCAACCAAAGCAGAGTGTCAGTTCTGGAAGCCTGTGATTTCCCATGGCATTTCAACATCAGTAACAGAACACACTCTGAAATAAGTGCTCATAAAAACTACACTTACAAGGCTTATTAGGGAGCATCATAGTGTCATAATTTTTATCCAACCCCACATATTGATAGCTGCAGTCCTCCAAGGAAGAGGGCACAGATGTGGTCACAGAGGTTTTAATATCTACATTCCCTGCTCTAAGTTCCTGGGTCATCTTCCCCATAAAAAATGAGCGCTGACTCCGCTGCTCCTGAGAGATTTCTCAAACAGCAGCAGCCTGAAGCTGACATGTTTCACTGCCACTGACAGTTTTCTGAATAGCAGCTGCAAAACTGTCCAATCTTGACAAGCTCATGCTGCTGTTGCTGGACAACAAGTTGAGCAAGAGCAGAGGCGCTGGAGCCACCTGGCTGCAGATTCAGGATGACCGCACTGTTTACATTTACACTGGTTTACATTCAGCTCCTATTTTTGATCTTCTTGCAACAAAATGGGTTAAAAAGATTAATTAAAAAGCACACCACAAGTGCAATAGAAATTGAAGTCATAGGGCCCATGTTTGCCAGAGAGCTGCGCACTCACCTCTGGAAGAGGATTTTTCCTTCTCTGGTGAAGACCACGACTTATTGATTCTCAATCTGTGGATCCAGTGCAACACAAACCAGTCTTTCCAAGGGGTTGGAATAGGCAACCATTGTAAATTAAGAGGCAAGGATTGTAAATTAAGATCAATGGCTACCTGCTGAGAATTTTGACAGCGATCACAGAGAAACAGTCAGATCAAGAATGTTCCTGGACATGCTTGGTTGGTCCCAGATGCTGAACACCCACTTAGCCTAGTGCTCCAGGGCAATGGTATTACCATGGCATAAGTCTGCCGTGACCAACATGGAGAGTTTGGAATGGTTTGTACACACCCTACAGCTTTGCATCCATGGCACCTGCTTAAAGCCAGCCTGGATGATCAGCTTAGTCACTATTTAATTGACAGGACAGGACTCAACATGACCCGGCACAGCCAGAATTCAGCTTCCTGGGAAACACAGCATTGCCAGATGTATTTTTGGTACGAATCACAATTGTTGGTCTGATCCAAACTATTTACATATTAGGTGCTTAGGGGTGCTAACTGAAGTATCCTACGTGTTATGCAAATCTCAAAAGATTGCACTTAACAAAACACAAGGAATGTGGGAAAAGGGAAACAACTTTTTTTTTTTAATTAATTTGCAATTTTAAAGGTTTGTCTTATCAGTTGTAAGATCAATTCCCAAGTGCCCCTCTACCTCAGCATTATAAATTAGGGGCAGAAGTGGGTCAGACATATTCGTTCATATTCCATAACCTCTTCAACAGGAAGATCTATTTCCTTCTTGCACTGGAAAATTTAGTATAGTTATTGCAGAAGGAATTACTCTCCAAACCAAGATGAAACAGCGTGTGCGCATATGCCAAAGAGAGCCAACACTTAATCAGTTATTATTTCCACTAGGAAAGAAACAAGCACACTAAGCTGCTATAAAATGGACATCTTCTCTCTACTGGGACTCTGTGAATGATAATGAACAAGTTTTATGCCTCCAGCCAACGAGAAATATCCTTAAATAAATATTTTATTTATTCTAGTCAGAGAGAGAGAGAGAAGCTATAAACAGTAATATTGTTATACAATGCGGTATTTAAAATCAGTGTCTATGTACACTCCTTGTGCAAAAATCCCCATTTAAATTCCAGAGATACATGCATATTCTGTATCTGGCTGGAGGCCTTAGGCACCTGGCCAACATATGTCTGGAGGCAGTACAAGCTTCCCACCTAGAGCTGGTTAAAAGTTTGAATTTCTGTTTTGCAGGATATTCGGGGGCGGAGGGGAGGGAGAGAACGACACTCCATTTTGTAACAAAAAGTAGAAATTTCAAGAAGTTTGCCACAGGAGGGGAGTCTGAAAAAAGTAAGTTCCTGGAGACAAAGGCAGAAATCCTGGAGTGGGACAGCACTTTGCAGTGTCCTAGCAATCCTGTTAGCTTCTCCCAGCCAGCCCAGTTGAGAGTACACGAAGAGAACATGGAAGCAACGGCTCAGTCCAAAGGTAACCGTTTCGAGAAGGAGTTAATTGGTATTAATATGAATGGATGTGTTATTAACACGCAAGAATATTCTAACCTACGGAGTAAGTGTATCGTAAGATTTATCCGGATGAGGAAAGATTTGCACGTGGAAGTTTGGACACTGATATGGATACTCAGGATAGTGCCAAGACCCTATAAGAGGACTAACCATCATGTGGAGAGGATTCTTTTTCCTTTTCTTTACCCTTAAGGTCTCTCTTGTTATGGCTATCAGCTCAGCCTTTGCAATACAGTTTAATGTCTAAACATCTGATCCCGATTTCCACCATCTCAGGCATGCCAAAGACCAGGCTGGTCCTTTGTCTCCCACTACCAGGTCCCCAAGGAAGGGTGTGAGTAGCCTAGTTTAAGTAGTTTTGTAAAGGGATGATACCACAAGGGTCTACAGTACTGTACTACTACTTTGTGGCTCTGTGATTTGGGGTGTTGATAACTCTTTCCTGGCTTTGTCCACAGTGTGATGTCCTTGCCACACACCCCAAGGGTCCAGACAAAGTATTGGACTCTTTACATTCTCTCATTCTGTAGTCTGATTTTGGGACAAGAACCTAAGTATCGGCGAGCCTATAATAGATCAGCCCTATAAAAATCAGGTTACCAAAAGGGCTTGCTAGGCTTCTAGGCTCCTCACTTTCTGCTACAGCTGACGGGGTGAAGGACCACAGACTGAGCTGGGAGCCTCAGAGCATGGACTTCCATTTTAAATGTTAAAAGTGAAACATTTTCATGATTTCAAAATATTTCCTCCCTCGTCTCTGCTGGGGCAGGGCTCAATAGAGGAGGCTGGATGGTTTTGCTTCCTAGTAGCTCCTTCGCCCCCCTTCCTCACAAACAGAAGGGAGAGGACAGAGGTCAGTTTAAAGTGAGCTGCACGGGAAGACACGCTGAGTTTGAAACCTTTGTGCAGGTTTGTGAAGTATCAGGCTAGTCAACCAAACGTCTCCTTAAACAACTGCCTTCGTGTTCAAATTTCAAAATGCTGTTGGCATTTTCAAAGTTTCAGCCAGTTCTGTTGCTGACATGGAAGATGAAGAAAACTTCCCTAAGCGTTCTTTGTGGAGTACAGAGCAGCAACAAAAAGGGAAGAAATATAATTTTAAAAAATCATTTGCAAGTCACTGTTCCAGGCTCGCTGCACCCATCGTCCTCTGGTTTGTCTGAGTCCACCCCTCAGGTATTGGGGCTCCTGCTTTCCCCTCTCCTATAGATAGAGACGGGGGGTGGAGGGTTGCAATTCTCCACTCTTAGACTGGGCCCGAGGTGACAGTGCCCCGCAGATCAACTGTGTTTATCCAGCAGGTCCAGCGGGGCTCTGAACCTACGGTTCTTCCCTGTGGGAGGGAGCCTGTGACCAGCCATGGACAGAGCGACCAACCAGCTGCCTTAAACCAACATATTGCTTATTTGGCAATACAAACAAAGCATTAGAGGGAAGGATTTTAAATCCCATGCAGCCTGCACACTTGTCTGTCTGACCAGGCCCTGATGCAGGCCTAGCTTCCTCAGACACCTGGGCAGGAGCCTGCTTCAGCCGGCTTTCCCTGAACAGCTACCTCACAACCTTTGGGAGAGAGGGAGGGTAGAGATCCTCACAGCCTAGACTGAGCTTTGTTCTGCTCAGGTCCCATGCGTTGAGTCCTGGTTGTTCAAACCAGCTCCCCGGGCTCTGCAGCAGGGCCAGCCAGATCCTCAGGCGTTTGCTATGGGGATGCGCCTTCGGAGTCACTGTTTCCTTTCTGCTTGCTTCTCCTGACAGCCCCCTATTAAACTAACCCAATACGTTCATACCGGCACAGTCCAGCAACCAGGCGACAGGCAGGATGAACACGTTATTAAGCAGCAGCGCCATTTCCAGCATTATCCCTGGAGCCGTCTAACCACACCCCGCCCAGGCTGGCTCTGAAAGGGCTCGATGGGACATTGACTCAGAACGGCCATGCTGGGTCAGATCAATGATCCAGCTAGCCCAGTATCCTGTCTGCCCACAGTGGCCAGTGCCAGGTGCCCTGGAGGGAATGAACGGAACAGGGAATCCTTGAGTGATCCATCCCCTGTCGCCCAGTCCTAGCATCTGGCAGTCAGAGGCTAGGGACACCTAGAACATGGGGTTGCATCCCTGCCCATTCTGGCTATTAGCCATGGACGGACCTAGCCTCTGGGATAGAAGTACCTGCTCCTGCAAGATTCCATGAGGTAACCTTGGGGGCTGTGCTATGGGGCACAGAGGCCCTCAACCAGAGTCAGTTGCTAAGTGCAGCACAAACACCAGCAAACCAGACGCTCCTTCGGGCTGGCAAATCTCTGGCTACAGGAAGAGATTTCTGTCCCTTGTCGATTGCGTCTTCCCCATCAGTGAACCTAGAGAGCAGGCTCTGCCCAGACCATTTCAGGTGTAAATGGATCTGCAGTAGAGGATCAAATGTTTTCTAGAGCAGTCATTGAGTGGGTGATAGTTCTCTGCATTTCTTGCTGATCTTGTTTTGTTTTCCAAATTTCAATTACTCCACAGATCAAAATGACCAGGAAGGCCCATCATTTACTTACTTCACACCACTGGAGCATCTGCAGCTTGGTTTTGGGGGACTAGTCAAAATCGGAAGGCCTAGAAACGAGGATGGCTTTAAAATCCTGAAAGACCTGACTGGACTCCAATGGCAGTTGTGTGACAGCAGCTAGATCAGGCCCAAAGCTTGCACCTTGAGTACTAATCAGTGCGAGACTCTATTTACCTCTTAGCAAACTAACCACTCCTTAAAATGAAACAAAATCCCATGTACCCTTCAACCACCATGCAGGCTTCAGTAATTCAGAAAGTGCTCTCGTTCAAACAGCAAAAAGAATGAGGAGTACTAGTGGCACCTTAGAAACTAACACATTTATTTGGGCATAAGCTTTTGTGAGCTACAGCCCACTTCAGATGCATGGGGTGGAAAATACAATACAAGAGAAAGATTATATATAAAATGCATCTCCATGTGTCTGTATGCATACATTTTATATATATATATACACATATATACATATATACACACACATACACATATACACACACACACACACACAGAACATGAAAAGATGGGTGTTGTCATACCAACTCTAAGCAGACAAATCAATTAAGGTGAGCTATCAGCAGGAGAAAAAAAAACTTTTGTAGTGATAATCAGGATGGCCCATTTCAAACACTGACAAGAAGGTGTGAGTAACACTAGGGGAGGAAATTAGCATGGGGAAATAGTTTTCAGTTTGTGTAATGACCCATCCACGCCCAGTCTTTATTTAACCTTAATTTAATCATGTCTAGTTTGCAAATTAATTCCAGTTCTGCGGTTTCTTGTTGGAGTCTGCTTTTGAAATTTTTTTGTTGAAGAACTGTGACTTTTAGGTCTGTAATTGAGTGTCCAGGGAGATTGAAGTGTTCACCGACTGGTTTTGGAATGTTATAGTTCTCGATATCTGATTTGTGTCCATTTATTCTTTGGTGTAGAGACTGTCTGGTTTGGCCAATGTACATGGCAGATGGGCACTGCTGCACATGATGGCATATATCACACTGATAGAAGTGTAGGTGAACGAGCCCCAGACGGCATGGCTGATGTGATTAGATCCTATGATGGTGGCCCTTGAATAGATATGTGGACAGAGTTGGCACTGGGGTTTGTTCCAAAGACAGGCTCCTGGGTTAGTGTTTTTGTTGTGTGGTGTGCGGTTGTTGGTAAGTATTTGCTTCAGGTTGGGGGGCTGTCTGTAAGCAAGGACTGGTCTGTCTCCCAAGGTCTGTGAGAGTGAGGGATCATTCAGAAATTCATTCAACAAGTCCTATGACTTGTGTTGTGCAGAAGGACAGACTATTCATAGGATATATACAACCACAGAGCCTAGAAGCCCCAAACATGGACTGGGACCCTAGTGTGCTAGGTGTTGTACCACAAAAAGATGAACACCATCCCCCAAAAGTGACAGTCTAAGCAGATGATCACAGTCTCCCTTCTGGGCTTCTCCTCCAAGCACTCATTCAGAGGGTATCTTCTATCCCAGTGAAGTGGGCCATCCCTACAGAGTGTGACAAAGCTCCAAGTTTGTACTTGTGGGTCCTGCGCTTCCTGGCAGATTGAGGGGCCTCAGAAACTCATCTAGGCCCCAGAGTGACCTCCCTTTCTCAGTATAATTGGCAAGAGTCACCACCTAGTGAGTTACCTTCATCACAGGCCAGTATGGAAGATGGAAAAGGGGGGAGCCCGGGCCCGCCCTCTACTCCGGACTCCAGCCCAGGGACCCTAATAGTATCAGCTAAGATGGATGACCTTTTAGGCACAACACACAATACAATTCCCTGGGCTACTTCCCCACAGCAGTCCCTGCTTCTTCAAACCCCACTTCACCCTTATCTCAGGGCCTCCTTCCTTCAGTATGATATGTTGTCCACCACTCAGTCTCACCAACAGCACAACTTCCTCTCACAGCTCCTGACACCCACAGCCCACCTGACTAACTGGGAGGTTTTTATCTGGATTCAGCCAGTCCCTGATTGGCTTCAGGTGTCCCAATTAGGCTAGCTGTTTCTACTCCTTTCTAGAAGGTTCTTAATTGGCCCCAGGTGTCTTGATTGGCCTGGAGTAGCCTTTGTTTGGCTATCCAGGGAACAGGGACCTGCACATCCTGAGACTAATATACCTGCCTTCCAGCACTCTCCTATATCCTTCTGGTCTGACTCCGTCACAAGAGTTACAGCTGAGAGCTCCTGGTTTTAGTTCCCCTATATAAATAGTCGTTCTTCACAGAAACTATATGTGGTACAATGTAATGAAAGCACGTTAGACAACAAACAGCTTGACACTACGCCCACTGACAATACTGACACATTCACTTGCAACAAATAATCATAACCATAGATTTTAAAGACAGCAAGTGGCAGTGACTGACAAGTATAATTACAGAAATCTCATTCACCTAAATAAAAGAACTCCCATTCATAACACTATAATTCTGAAGTAAAGGTGCTGATAGGAACCAACAAAGGATTTCAATGTACCATAATACGTTTTAATTAATTTTTTTTTTGTAGTATGTAATTTTAAACTGGCAATATTTTTAATTTAGTGGATCTTTATAAAAGATAACTGTTGTAATCCCTTAAAAGAATATTTACATTTAGACAAATCATAAAACCAAACAGTAACGACGGAATGTAATTAATTTACAGCCACATGCAGCAAATTAAAAATTAATCTTAATCTAACACATTACAGAACAAAGAAATAACTGGTGCAAAACAAAAACTGTGGGTTTTTTTAAAAAAATAATTCAAAGTTCAAACAGTAAATACAATATCAGAGAGCACCAAAGAGTACATTAAAAGCATCAATATTACTCAAGAACCAGTCTCCCCATGAGTTGTGTGAGGGGCCTGAGGTGAAAGTGGTAATATGTTAAGGAGATCAATTATTATTGTTTTGGTCAAATAAAAGTCATTCATCTTATACTAAATGAATAGAATATAAAGAGCATTGTCTAGCTTGACACTCACATGAATAAAGGCAGCATATTGTAATTTCTAGGTATTTTGTACTCCTAGTTCAAAAAGGTTTCAGTTTGTCCAAGTGTACTCAGATGTGATTTCACTTTACATGGAAGTGGTGCAGTACTGTACACTCACACAGTAAGTATTTGATTTGCATTCTCAGTGCTGGACAAACAATGAAGTCTCTGTTTTAACATTTCATAGCCTGCCTCAAAGAAAAACAGTCCTTGGGCGGCACACAAACAGCACCCTTGTGTGGGAAGCTCACAATAACTGATTATTCTTTGTGGCTGGAAAATGATCCAAACTACTATGCGAGGAATGAAAAGAACTTAACTCACAACGATAAACGTGCACTGCGCTGTACAAGTATTACAGAAAAGCGATCAAAATCTTTGAATGTTGGTTATGTGAGTGTATCTGTCATTTACCTGACACATGCACCATATTCCAGACACTGTCATAACATTTCCTTTGTCTAGAAAGGACTGAAGCACAAACCACACATCACACAGGCAAAGGAGCATGTCCAGCCCTGCCTATGGCTTGGATACGGCAGAAGGTCAGACCCGATGATTCCATTTGGCCTTAAAAGTCTATGTCCATGGAAGTTTGCTGCTTGGCTTTCACCTCTGCTCTGCAGAACTTCACCCGAAGTCTCCTAGCTAAATGAACACTGACGCACGAAAATGCACCACCCTCGTGATCTGCGCTCAGCTGACTCCTCTATTCGCCACTCCTCGCTCACCCCTGGATTCACTGCCACTGGTGTAACCCAGGGCACGGGGCTCCAGCCAGTCGAGTCTGCCAAGAGACTGCAGCAGCTCCAGGCATCTGGAACACTTTCTCCACCAGAGACCACAGCAGGCCAGCACCGACCCACGTATGGGCATGGCTGGGTGACACGCTGAGACCTGGCCCTCCAGGCGGACCGAGGAGAGACTCCCAAATGAGAACTGCCCTCTCCACCCAGCCAGGCCCCTAGGGCTGGGATCTAGGGTGCGAATGCCAACCACCGTTTGCACCAGCAGGGGTGGATCAAGCCCCAGGAGTGTTGGGTGAAGTGACGCACAAGCTCAGTGGGACAATACTGCTCCAACTCCCCCACTGAGGGGGTACGTCTGGGTAACTGGTTGGAACCAACTTACTGCTCACAATGTGCACAGGAGTAACAGCAGAACAATGATTGTTTAGCGCGCCAGGAAGCTGCATGACAACTCACTGATTTGCTGTCTCCTTTTTCCTTGTTAATCTTTAACACCTCTTAGTGAGTCATGCACCACCTATTCTGTCTGTTATGGAAATATGCCCACTGCTCATCTACGGTGCAATAAAACCAATAAACCTGCCATTCAATAATGCATGGCAGAGAGTCCGGATCCCAGCAAGGATCCTGAAGCCAGCCGCTCTGTTGGCATCACAAAATCCTGCAAGTGTTTGATCAGGCCATGTGAGAACAACCCTTTTGATCTTCCAGCATGAATGACAGCCTGCTTAGAACATTAGCAAAGCAAAACCAGGACCTAGGTCCCACCTAATCAAAGTCCTGCTGAAGCAGACACTTTAAATTGCAGCCATTTAGGAGACTCTACACGTTTGCTGCGTTCGATATTTTAATCTATATATTATCTTAGAAAGAGACTGTAAGGTCCTGTGGCAGCGACTATCTGTGTGTTCTTTGTTCATCCACTACCTGGGCCCCTAGGTGCTACTGCAATGCCAATAATAAATGAAGAGGAGTTCAATGAAACGAGGCCCTAGGCCACAACCCACTGAAGTCAATGGAAAGACTCCTAGAGATTTCAAAGGGCTTTGGATCAGGCCCTAAATAAAAAGCTTGCCCTAGTCCAGGACATTCCTGGACTAATAATGAAGAAGCCACGACAAACAACTCACTGGCTACTTACTTATTTGACTCTGATCTACTTTAGTCTATTGACAAATTAAAATATACCCAACTTCACACCACCAACACACAACCCGGCCTGTAAAAATCCGGAGCTGTTCATGGCTCTTCTCTCACCCTGGGATAGAGCCTGTCATCAGAACTGTTCTGACCGTTCTGTTAACAGCACCAGAACACAACACGGCTTGCTCTCCATCAGCCACCCTGATGCCACACTGCTAACGAGGGGAAAACAGCAGTTCCTTTCCATGCCACAGAAGAACAAACTTATTGGAGGAGCAGCTGGTTTATGAAAGCCATCCTTATGTCGGTGGGGGTGTGATTGAGGCAGACGGATGCACACACGTTTCCGAGGTTGCACACTACAACTGAGGATGTACATTACAGCCGTCATTAAGCATGAAAAACACACATCAGATAGAGAAGCAACAACATACAGAAAGCGGCCAAGAGGCAGAAGAATGGTGTCTGCTCAGTTAACCTGGCACTGACAATCCCAGACAGACAAACAGCACAAGGCTACGGTGCAGGCAGTTCATGTCATGTGCTTCTCCCCATACTCACTACAATGTAAATGTGACTCTGATGTACCCTTCCACCCTCCTGTTGCACACGGAAGAGGGTGGTAATGATCTTTTCTAGGGAAAGGTCCTGAAGTAACAGCCCCTAGAGGCTGAATGTCTATTAAGCCACAGAAAAAACTTCCCCAAGATCGAGACACTTGGTGGAGGTGACGTGGGGGATGGTCAGTTGCTTCTTTAAAATTCATCTGGTCCTTACTAGCACCCAGCTGACCCATTTTCCTCCTGCAGAGCAAAGGATGGCTCTCGCAGGTCCAACTGCATTCCACGCCTTGGCTGGCTCTGCAATCTGACTACCACGCACACTGCAGAAGCCACCCGGTGATGCAAGTCTGGACAGACCGTGCCGTTCATCACCTCGACTTCAGTGCCAGTTTTACAGTCTGGTAGGAACGGATGCGGAAATGGCTGACATGCAAGACACCTGCTGACTGGAGCCAAGGTGGCCTGCAAGGCTGATTAAACTCACAATATCCTGCTGTTCCTATTGAGATGCTATGTCATTTCACTTCGCAAGCAGCGCGGGCTGCAGCTCTGTGAAATCAAACCCTTAGGATCTGTTCTCTGTTGCGGACACTCACCAAAAGCCAAATGCTCCTAATCTTTTATGGCATCCTGGGACTTTGTGACTGCATCGAGGGAATTACACCGATGGTCAAGGTGACTGGAGAGACCGGAGAGCCTGTTCACAAACCCAACAGCCTCCTGCCCAGCCGCCAAATGAAAGAAGAGCGAGTCAGCATCCCAAGCGTACCGCTGAGCGGCCTCACAAAGTGAGATAAATAGCACAGACTGTGGGGAATGTCCAGCATAGGTTTAGATCCTGAAAGCACCTATTGCCCAGCACTGTGCAACTGAAGCTAATGACGCTACACCTCGTGAGCATCCACCCCAAGAATGTTGGCAGAATATTGCCCTTAATTTGGAAGGCTACATCAATGTGTTCTTACTAAGCAGTTCCCACAAAGCAACGATCCCCTTACAGAGACCAGAAGGTTTATTTTGGAGCCTTAGTACAGTGTTACTCTAGCAATGCATCTAATTAATAAGGAACTTTCCTGATGAACTCCTATTACCAGGTACTTCGAAAGGTTTCCCAAAGGAGAACTCTTTGGTCTTCCCTGTCTCAGGACTGTTCCCAGCTCTGAGGTAATTTTATTTTGGGAAGCTGAATAAAGTTTCCCTTGGTCACTGATGTGCTATTCAAACATGAAATAAAAATGGAGACACTAGGCACTCTGGTAACACCAACGCTTGATCATGTGATTTCACATTCACACATACACGTCAGTTTCACACAAGAGGGAGGCTGAACGCAAACTTACGTGTATGTTGAAGTGTTAACAGAGCAAGTTGTCATTTCCCTACTACCTGTTACATTTTTCGGCTCCTAGTATACAATAGACGTGCCCTAGGAAGAGAGCACACAGAGCCAAAGTGCAATTCCAGAGTGACCATAATACACGATACCGATAAAAACTACACTTAAAAGAGCTGAAACACAGCGTACACTACTCAGTAGTGGGCTCTGGTTGCCAGAAACTTATCTTACTCCAAGCAGTAAAATCTTCCTTAAATGAGTCCCATCGTCAAGCATTAATTGCTCCCTGACTCAGAACCCTCCACCCCCTTTCCTTTTGAATGTGGAGGGTTAAGAGACCTCAGCAGAGAGGATTAAAGCATCATTCCATGCTAGCAGCATTGTGGCCAATCCCCCCACCCTGCAAGCAGTGAGACGAAGGCAGTTTGCCGGTCTGAAGCAGAATTCCACCACGGGCTGTAGGTGAACACCAAGCCTGGAGCGCTGCAGATGGACGTACAGAAGTGGCTGTCTGGATACGATGTTTTAGCAAACACTGAGTTTTGAGGTGGGCTAATGTAATAGCGCAAGGGGGTGAATTTAAGACCAAGTTATGCAGATTACTTATGTGCACATCAACAGGTTTGACTCAAATGAACACATTTATCCACTGGAACAACTACTGAGAAGTTGTTTTAATACAACGTATTAGAGAAGGCATAAGCTTTTCTGCTTGCCATCCACATCTAAGTATCTAGCTTTATGGAGCCATCTGACAGGTATCTTAAGGAACAATGCTTCTCAGCAGTGCCCTAGTGGTGCAGGAAGTGTAATGTGTCATTCACCTTGAGCATCTGAGACGATTACTTTACCAGAGACTGGCCCTATCGGGGAGTTTCTTTGCAAGACCTATGCTGGAATGCTGACAAGCATCTATTGTTTTTTTTACTGATGGAGAGGAAATCTCAAGATGACTCAACTTTTTCTTTAAAAAGCCCTCAAAAATGGACAAAATTCAGGGCACTGGGTGCGGCACATGCAGGACACACAAGGGGGTGGACCGGATCCAGGATTCCTACCTGCCAAGGCCGGGATGGTGACTTTGTTCCACTCCCAGGGCTGATCGTATTCATCTGCGGGCCTGTCATCATCCTGGGGCAGCTTGCTCTCTCGCAAGCGCTGGCTCACCAAGCTGTCAGTGTCCGACTCCACCCCGTTGCCTTCTGGTTCATAGGGCGTATCGTAGAGCTGAATGCCTTTCTGCTGGGACTTCACGCTTTCTTGCCTTTGAAATTCTGTGGCAGAGGGAAAATAACTGGGTTAGGATGACCACGGACTATACCTATCTATTGAACAATTGTATAGCATTAAACACAGGTGAAAATGCTGCCGCAGACAGCAAGCTGTTTAAAGTCTTCCAATATTTATTTCTCTGTTGGGTAACTGACATGAAACAGACCCAGGTCAATATTTTGCATGAACTAAAGATAGTCACACCAGGAATGATTTCTCCTACTGTCCAGCTGATAATAAACACACTGGAGGGGAGATAAGTGCCGACTAGATCACAGGGACTACGCAGCACTCTGATGAGCAGCACTTCAAATGGGTCTGGTTGTATCAGCACATTTCAGCTCACCGTTATTCCCAATGTCATTTTGATACATGGCCGCACCCATAAGCAGTCCCAGAAACAGAGAGAGGTCTTCATGATCACAGAAAGAGGTTAAGAGAAGCATTTAGGAGGTTATGTCGGATGGATGACAATGTGTCCGTTTTACTTGTTGAATCACTACCAAAAAAAAGAAACATGCCAACACTACAGACAATAGTAGTAATGCTGAAATAAATAATGCGCCCGTCCACAGAGTATAATCTGGGAGTTAACACTGCAATGGATCTGGAGTAACAGTGCTGAATCGCACCCCTACTGTTATAATGCCTTGCTTCTACATTGCACTTTCCATCAGTAGCTCTCCACTCTACAAAGGAAGTCACATATCATTAACTCCAGTTTACAGGAAATGGAAGCACAGGGAAGAAAAGTGTCTTGTTCCAGGCTCCCCACACTCCCAGCCGCAGAGCCAGGGTCAGAACCCAGTGCAGGTTCTATCCATTGGGCCACACTGCCAAGATGCAGTCTACAAGTTACATACATTACCACTAAGCATGACAGTATTATTTCTTTAAAGTAGGAAACATCAATTGAAGGACTCAAATACACAAAGCCCATCTCTGCCTACAACTCTGCAGAACATTCCCAGACCAAAATTAATGGCTGCCGTCTTCCATCAGGGCCGCCATTATATTGAAGAGCTAGAATCTGGGACAGACCAGGATGGCTACACTACTTCCTGTCTAGGAGGATAAAGCAGATCAATCCCATGCACAGGCGTTCACAGGGAGAGCTTTTAAGGCTTAAATAGGAATTTGGCTCTCCGGGGAAGTAAGGTGCCAATGAGAGTTAGAAATGGGTGTCGTGTCCATCTGTCAAAGTCTCCCCTGAAGTCCTTTTATGAGATTCTCCAGAGAAGTCTATTTTATTGCACATACCCTTTAAAATGTCCATATTGCCACCAACACATCTTGCTCCCAGCTTGCCAAGGCTCTGATCTACAGCTGCGTACTGCAAGGAGAGCAGTGTCCTGGACAGAGGCCAGGTGGTCTCCTCTGCCCTGCCCGGGTCACTGCAGCTCTGGGCCCCATCTCTCTTGGGCCAGACGTAAATGGAAAAGGGAAAGGTCAGACAGGAGGCCCCAGAAGCCGCCTGCAAGTTCTGCAGAGCCAGCTCTGGTGCAGCAGCAGTAGCCATCATGTTCAAAGCCTGACATTCGCTTTCCTACTAGACCAAAGAGATCTCCAGTACTTGGTAAAGACCACAATACCCTGAGCAGGAACCACAAAGAGCAACCACTGCAACCAACAGAAGAGCCCTGTCGAGTGACTCATTTGGAAAATGTTAACCTGGCCTCTCCAAGAGAGCCTAACAGGGAGAGTAATTCACCCCTGGAACAATGTATCCAAGGCAATGGTGGATTCTCCATGACCAGCAAGCTGTAAATCAAGGTGAGATGTTTTTCTAGAAGATCTGCTCTGGGAATGATTGTGGGGGAGGTCTCTGAACTGTGTTATACAGGAGGTCAGACTCACTTGGGGTTCTCAACCTTTTCCTTTGAGCCTCCTTCTCCCTCACCCCGCCCCCAATATGCTATGAAAACTCCCCAACCCGCCTGTGCCACAACTAGTTTTCTGCGTATAAAAGCCAGGACCAGCGTTGGGGGTTGCAAGCAGGGCAGTCGCCTGGGGCTCCATGCCACAGGGATCTCCGCTAAGCTAGGCTGCTCAGGCTTCAACTCCATTCCCAGTGGCAGGGCTTGGGGCCACAGGCTTCAGCCCTACACAGTGGGGCTTTCTGCACTGGCCCTGCTCGGTGGAGCCTCTGAAACCTGCACATGGCCCCCCAGGGGCCCCGGACTCTGGTTGAGAACCACTGGATTAGAGGATCACAATGGTGCCTTCTGGCCTTGGAGTCCACGGACATGTCAAACACAATCATCAACCCATATTAATCACAATCAGGCGCTGCAGAATTCCACTGTTAATTTATTATCTGTAGAAATGTATTTAAAATGGATGTTTATTTCAAAGCATTGCTCTTAGTTGCACAACATTACGGGGACAGGGCTGGTCAGACAATTATTTAATGAGGGGAGATGTTGAGATTCAAAAAGTTAAAGCTTTCTAATTGTAACACACAAGTTGTTAACACTGCATCAAAATATAGAGCACAAATATCCTTACATCAAACTCCCAAGCAGCATTTTTCTGACTTTGCCTATCTAAGTTTTAATGGTTATTCACGGAAACAGAGTGTCCGGTGAAATCAGTGTTTATCAACCTTTACTGATAAAAATTTACTCCTCCAAAGCCCAGTCATAATTTTGGATTTCACTACAGAAAAGTGAATATTTGTAATAGATCTGCTCTGGGATTTTTATCACAACACTACCCCAATGGCATGATCCAATTTTCTTCTAAACAAGAAGAAAACTGATTAAGAGTTCATTGTTAAAAAAAATACTTCAAAATCAATAATCAGAACTACCTATGGAAGCACAACTTCACTGCTGGGCAGAAGCATTTCCAATGTTAACTTATACATTAAAGATGCAAATAAACGTGAAGAAAATCCTACTGAAACCCAGTGATGCATCTAAACTACACGGATAATTCACAGCTGTGGATTTCAGACTACACTCCCACCTTTGTAACAGTAACAAAGCCTAGAAAACAATTATCTGACTAGGTCTTCTACAGCATCTTAAGTGTATGAGAAAAGTGTCGTTCCACATCATTAATGCTCTCACTTAGTGAAATACAGAGAATCTTCAGTGCCTATATTGAACGTGTGTCTTTGTAAAAGAATCTTGCTCAAGGGCAGACTTCCACATTAAGAAAACTCTCCCTGTCAAAGATCACATAGGCTGCTCCCAGCTATATGCTATTAATACACTCCTGACCCTTGCTGGATCAGAACCACAAGCATCTCATCCCCTTTAAATCACAGTCATATTTAGGGTCTCTGGCAGATTACTAAAATGGGTTTTGGAATACAAAGGACAATCTTCCCAAGACCAAGAGTCCAGAGCTAACAATGATCAGTGCCTGCATTTGTGCTGTAGACACCATTAACCCCGTAGGAACCATTAACCCCATAGGAACCCGTTATACGCAGGAGCCAGCAAGCATATGTTTTAAGTCACTAGTTATTTTTACAAAGCATCAACAAATGCATAGAAAAATGACCTTTAATAAAGGATGTGTCAGGTTGCTATTTCATGCCTCCCAGTCAGAGAACATGAGTATTAAACCGACATGTGTCTGAGGTTTTCCATGTGAAGCCAGGCACTAAGGCAAGCAGAGAAATATTAAGATCCCTTGAATTTCAGTCTTTAATTAACATGTCAAATGACTATTTACACAAGAATGTAATTTGTCGGAGAGTTAAATCACATGCACTTTCCCCGGCAGCAGCAGGCTGAACGGAGAAGCTGCCGCACAAGCAGTGACAACGTGATGCATGCCGACAGCACAGCCAGGACCGGAATACTTAAGCATCAGCGATTTGTAGGAGACAGAACATTGGTGCTGGGGCACTTCTGATGGATTTTCATGAAAGCTGTAATCACTCCAGCTCTCAGCGCTAAAATAATTCTTGGAAAGACCAAGGAATCTGAAAGTGTTTTAATTCCACTTTCTTGAAGTCTGGCTTTGAGGATTACAAGGCCACAGGTCTTTTCATTCCAATAGAAGCAAGAGCAATCAAGAATGCATTGAACAAAAGATTGCTAAAGCTTTATATAGACTATTTTCTGCTTTTTTGAAGACCAAATTTTAATGCCCTGATTTTCTCATTTATTAATTTTATCCTTTGATCTCAATGCTGAAGTGCATTTTTCTAGAATTATGCTTATTACGCTAATAAAATTCAACAGCAGTACAGGGAATTGAAGTTTCCATGGAAAAAATGTACTGTCACTTTTGTTGCTAGCAGGTTGAAAATCACCACAATGGGAAGAATAAACTTACTAGCAATTCTCATTCTCTGCAGCTGTGGCTGTAACAGAGTTATGCTTCAGGTTTTCAGTCTCCTGTGTAAAATTCAGAGGCTGACTAGCAAGCTAAAAGAATTCAGAACTTTTGGGAGTGTCAGGTTACCTGACCCAAAGGCTGAGCTAAAATGTTATGGCTTCCAACCGCCAAACTTCTATTTGTCAAAGAAACATGCACACAATATAGAGAGCTACGACTATCAGGGAGTAGCAGTTACGCTAGTAGCTCTAAGTTGCTCTCAAACTTTTCAGTAGCCTAAATTACTAAACAACTTAAGTATTTGCAGCATTCTCATGGTACCCTCTTACTTGAGGGTATACCTTTGGAGTTAAATAGCGAAGCAGAAGAAACCCTGCAAAACACAGAAGTAACATTATCTAAAGAAAACTGGAAAGTGCTGTTTGTTTCGGAAACCAGCACTGTGCCTTCCGAGAACAAGACTGATCAATGAACATTTTCTCTGCTTCCAAAGTAAATGCAGTAGATAACAAAGCTATTTTTCTGGAATCTATACAGCTCCTTATTCTCACTGAAAATAAGAGATCTGGAAATTGAAAATGATCACATCAAAAAATGGAGAAGGGAAGCTGTTTCCTTTATCCAGGAGCCAAATATTTCCATAATGTAACTACTTAATAGTTATAGCCCAACCTAGCCTGATACACTGCTGTAAAACATTAATTAAAACCCCTGGAAATATTCCGAGTTTACATCTGATTGAAACACAAGTCAAGGAAAACTTTTCTTTTTATATTTCTAACACAATGAAATCCAGATTAAGACACAATTCAGTATTTTACGTAAATATTTGTACTAAGAGTACAGTATATAAAAAGATACCCTGAAGTCAAGGAAATGCTTATCAGCATTTAACTGGCAAAAGAAGAACAGCTGTCTCCAAGTACCAGCGTCTGCACTGAGTGGCCCTATGCAATAAACATCCGGTCGTGTCTTTAATGAATCTTGATGCCTTTAAAAATATCACATCCGGAATCCGGATGCATCAAAGGATGGACCTGTCAGGACTGCAAAGTGTCTGATCCACATTGTGCCACTTTTAGACTGAAGCTCTATCTCCATGCACAGCACGTTGGTGTCCTGATGATACAGTACTTATGCCACAACGGCCTATTCTATTGGTGCTTCTATGCGACTCCCATTGGTCACGACAGATGTTGACAGCGTTCTGACACATCACTTTGTTGGGTCTCAGACATAGTTTGAAGGCCCCTTGATGTGACAGTCTGGTGGAGCCAGTACTGTGCTTTGTGTTTCCGAGGGAACACTGTGACCACTGAGGAGTTTGGGGGTGGAGGGGCAGAGAGAGAGAGGAGGGAATGTACACAGACCAGAGTGGTTTGGCTTTGGCACAGCTGACTAATGGGGAACATACAAAAACAAGCATTTCATCTACCGAACAGCATCAGCGGGCAGGTCAGCCCCACAGTGAGATAAAGCCACAACAGCAACCAAAGAGCTGCACCAAAGAACAAATCTGGAACTCTGAACCACTGAGGCAGCTGCTCTCTTCTGGGGCCATGCAAATCCTACAGCCCGGAGCAGAGCAGGACAGAGCTGGGGACAAAAAAGCACTCTCATCTAAGAGGATCCCAGAATAGAACAAGCTTCCAGAGGAGATAAAGGCAGATTCTGGCTGCCCCTAGGAAACGCTGCAGACCTTTCCTCTTCACAAAGGCCCTTCCAAACTAGGGAAAGCACGGAGTTACATGGGCTCTCCTTCTGCCCAAAAAACCCAGCCAACCCTCAGAACAAACCCAAAAAGCTCAATACAAAAATACACCCTAGCCCAAGCAGAGTTTTACTGCAAAATGGGAGACATGCCAGACACCCCACAGGGACTTGGCTATTGCTCCTGATTTTACACCGAAGGGGCTTAGATACTGTGGTGACGGGCAGCAGCAGCAAATCCCTCAGTCTGTTATAAATATTCTCCAGCTCAAACAGGGCTACTCGGATACCTACTGGGCTATTCCAAAGACTGCTCTCTCCCCGTCCCTGCCTCCCATGTGCTCACAGTACAGCCTTTCAGCAGCTCTAGACAGGAGGAAGCCCGCTGGTGCTGTGCCGGTTAGCTAAAGGCTCTGCGTAGCTCTTTTCCAGCAAAAAGAGGCAAAGGTCTGAGAGGTGGAATCCTCCGTCCAATCCTACCTTACTTACAGTGCCCTGCAGGCTCGCAGGCCCTGCCAGAGGGAGGATGAGAGCCTCTCATTTGTTAAGCAGACACTGGGCCATACCACCTAAGAAGGCTACACACTAACGTGTTGGTTTGAGATGCTTCTATTTCCTCCAGCAAATGCTTTCATTGGAGCTCAGTACCAGATTGGCAAGTGCTCCACATCGTTAGCTGATCAGCCAAGCGCTCCTCACTGAAAGCGTCACCACCCATATTTCATTACACTCCATGTTTAGTTAAGAGAGAGGCTAATGGCTCCCTCAAAGCGGTTAGGGTTTGCAAGGTGAAACCGTTCCCCCTTTCCGGGTTTTATTTTGCAGCTCTCATCACAGGAAAAAAAAAAGATGAGATACTTCAGGCAAAAGCTGCGTTACATCCAACAGCAAGCAGGGGGCAGTCTTTACAAGGGGCGTGGCCTGGCTGCTGAGGTGCCTATTGGGCTCAATTAGATGGCCCATACACCGCGTGGGGAGGAAAGACACCTGGGCGTTTAGCTTCCAATGCCAAATACTGGGAAGTGTAATAGGGAGAATTAATTAAAACACATCTAAACAATCACCAAAGCACAGGATCAAGTGGCTCGACTTCAGGCTAAAGAATGCCCTGGAACTTTGCGCCCAGAATTCTTCCCAGGGCCAAGATGGCCATGGGGAAAAAGTAGGGGGGCAAACTGCCAGAGAGCCAGCTATGCCCCCTGACCATCTGGGTCCGTCTGTACCAGGCCTGACCGCTGACTCCAGGGGAGTGGCAGAGCGCACCAGGCTCCAGCCACGGCACATTTCTAAACTGGAGGCGCTGTTGGGAGGGATGGGGAATGTCTGCTGTGGCGGTTTAAACCTGCCAGGGACCCCTAACACATATGGGGCAATGAATCCCCTGTTGAGGGGACGTGGATGCTTCTCACTCCCTTTGCACTGTAGGTACCAAGTCTGTCTCTGTATTTCCAGAGCTTGTCGGCCCAGGATATTAAAGGAACAAGGTTGGGGAGGTAATGGACCAACTTCTGCTGGCAAAAGAGAAGCTCTCAAGCCCCCCAGAGCTCTTCTTCAGCTCCTACATGTCCACAGACTCTGCGTTAAGTGGGTTTGTAACCTGTGTAAAAAAGTAATCAATCGTGGCTAGCTTTAGTCTTGCCACCTTAGTTGCCATAATGTGTTTTTCAACATTTTATATGTGGAGTCTCCCCAACATCCGGGATGGAAACGCCTGCCTAAGACATGGCTTTATCAATCAGACAGCACACAGTCACTTCTGCATGCATCGCTGAGACATTAGAGATAGAGGGGAATGAAACACAGACACATTAACCAGCAGACTAATCAGCTGTGGCATGACAAATTTGCTCTGACTCAACAGTGCTGTCAGATTCTGAAGTGTACTGACCCAAACAGACCAGCTGAAAGCAAGCCAAAGAGACCCATCCATTTCCTGCCACAGATTCCCACATTAGCACATAGTTTAAAGCCCAACCCTATCTGTTCTACTGCAATTAATCAGCTGGTTTCCCAAAAACTCCGCTTAGCGAGCTTTTGTTCAACTAGATCAGACGGTGCAGATAACACACTGGACATGACATTGCCACAAAGTCCAAGTACAGCTAACCTGAGAAATCATTTCCTAAGACAGCTATTTACGGCTTTGGTGCTGCTAATAAACAAGGGACACAAAAGCTCTAGAGGAGTATGAAAAAGGCACATCAAGAATTACGGCATTAGGATCAAATCTAATACTGCTTTGTAAATATTAGTGATTCCCATGCAGGGCAACGAACTACCACGTCCCAAACACAAGTGACAGGTTCATGGCCCCAGCATTTCGTGAAGGGGCTGTAGAGACACAGATAGTTTAAACTAACCACACCCTGTTTATTGAGCTACTTGCTGGAAATACTTAGCAATGATTTTATGGTTCTTTCGAGTGAAGACTGCTACCAGTGCCTCTTATGGGAGAGCTAAGGCAAAGTACTTATGCACATGCCTAACTTTAAGCACCTGAACAGACATCATGAGGCGACTGCAATGGTAGTATTCACCTGTTTACACAGGCGCTGACTTTCTGAAGTGCTAGGAGGTGCTTGACCCCTGGCTCTAACCCAGGCCCTGCCCCAACTCCACCCCTCCCCTGAGACCCCACCTCAGCTCTTCCCACCCCCGCCCCGCCTCTTCCTGTCCAGTGCTCCCCACTCCTCCCCAGCCTCTTGCACGCTGCGAAACAGCTGTTCGTGGTGGGCAGGAGACCCGCGGAGAGAGGGGGAGGCACTTATCTGCATGGCCTGCCAGTAGGCAGAAGGTGCCGGGGGTGGGGGGAGAGCAGATGGGGGTTGCCTTTTTTCCATGCGGGTGCTCCAGCCCCAGAGCACCCACAGAGTCAGCACCTAGGCTTGACTAAAAGTGCTGTGCTGGAGCAGTCCCACAAAGAGCAGTGATGAGAATTCAGGAAGTCTTATCTCCCAGTTCTGAGTTCAAACTTCACCACTCCTCTAGACCGTGGACCTGGCTGAAGAACTAAGAGGAAGGAAGGCAGTCCTATGGAGAATTGAAGGGCCCTTACTGAAACTCTCTCCTTAGCAAAATTTCCTCCCAGGAAAACTGCAGTGAGCTTCTTTGCCACCTCGGTGTTTATTAGTAGGAAGAGGGAAATCTGCTCGTATCCGCTGCATAATATGCAAAACGGTAGCCATCCTAGACTGAATACCAATGTAATACTGTCCTCACCAGTTAAATATGCATATTTAAGTACCTCTAGCTGCAGGATCCTTGGCATCAAAGACAAAGCAAGACAGCTTAATCATCCCAAAGTTAGACACATTTCCGTGAGCAAATTTTCAAAGCAGACAGATGAACTATATATAAAGATATTTGCAACTGGAAGTCTCTGAATGATTAAGAGCTAATTGAACAGGCAATGAGTGACCAATAATAAACTGCAACAGACAGGAACTTGTTTTCTAGCCCTGCTGGACATCTGGATCCACTGTCATGACAATAAACCCCATGTTAAAATCATGTTCCTGAACCAGGGGAGTCTGACGGCCCCCTTGAGAGCAGGTGTTGGGGAAGGGGCTCATCTTCAGGAGGACGTGCAGAAGAGTGTGGCTGATGTAATCATTGGGACAGTGCAGCTTTTGAACTACGCATTCACATTTCAAAGGAGTAAGTCCTAGAACAAGAGTCTAAACAGCAGCAGACACGGGACAAGATGTTGCTCCACTAAAGCAACATGGTGACAAAGAACAGTGTGGCCTCCAGCCCCACCTACCAGAGACAAGTCCCCCAACAGCAGATGGGAACATGATCCTGTTCCAGAAAGGGGGTTGCTCAGATAATTGAGGAGGCCCACGTATAGACAAGGGGTCAAGCCAATTCTCACTGAAAGATGCCATGAGGGTCAGTGGGAGCTGGATCAGGCCCAGCAAAAAGGGTGTTTTGCTCCTGTGGACTCAATCCCTGTCTACCATGGGAATCTGCCCAGACTCAGCAGCCAATGACCAGCCACTGATATAGCTGCACTGGTGTGGACAAGGAAAGCCAAGATTTACACCCCGTTTTGAAACCAGATTCTAGTGTGTGTGTGTGTGTGTGTGTGTGTGTGTGTGTGTGTGTGTGTGTG
>ML677392.1:10519573-10780336 GCA_007922305.1 Dermatemys mawii | reverse complement strand
GTGTGTGTGTGTGTGTGTGTGTGTGTGTGTGTGTGTGTGTGTGTGTGGTGTGATCCTCTTTTATGATGTTTTTAAAAAGTGTCCATACAGTTGGCAGGCATATTATGTACATACACACACATTATTATTTATATTTAATATATCTCTCTATATATCTATCTCACACACACACACCCCAAAATAAAAGACCAAACAAATTCCTCCCTGGCTAACCAACAGAGTAAAAGAGGCACATAGAGACAAAGGCACTCTTTAAAAATTGGAAGTCAAACCCTAGTGAGGAAAAAAGACTCCGGCAAGTCAAATGTAAAACTATAATTAGACAAGCCAAAAAAGAATTTGAAGAACTACTAGCCCTTTTATAATGCAGGTGAGAGGCATCGATATTCCTACAGCTCTCAGTCTTCTGCTCTAAGTGGCATCACTCATTCTCTCTCAATCCACCAGGCATCTGCCACTGAGTTGCTTCCTGCTCTAGGACTGGCTCGCGCCAGCCTTGTGTGTCTGCTGTGAAGCGTGTGTCAAGACAGTACAACACTCAGGCAGAGCTCAGAGCGGAGTGATGGTGATACCCAGGGACTGTTGCCGAGGAGAATTCCTTTCCGGTAGGAAGGAGCTGGAGGCAGAGCATTTTTTTACTGCATTCTTTTGCCACCCAAGCTCCTAGTTTTGAAAGCAAAATGGGAATTCCTTTAGTTTTTGCAGTGATCTTAAAGCAGAAATTTATTCCACGTTCTGCCTTTCCCCCAATATCCTCTTTTCTATTAGAGGAGTGCTGGATCAGAAGTTTTAACTGCCACCATAAAACTGGTATCATCCCTGCAGACTTCCCCCCCTCTTCAGAGTGACTTAGTGCCAGTCACTTTGGCAGCTACTCCAGGGAGGTCCCTTATCCATTCCTGGAGCGAGGAAAGGGAGGAGAGCAGGAAGCCTTCCTTCGTGTGAACTGTCTGGTTTCAGAACGTCTGGTGATGTGACCAGCTCTCTGGACTCTGCGGTAGCCTCTTACATCATTACAATACCAAACCCAGTTTGTCCCTAGACTCACTTGTACTTTATCGTCTGGAGCCATGCAAGATGATAAACTAATGCTTCCCATAGATTCCCCACATCAGGGAGAGGATGACGCAGTAACTGCACTGACAACGCCACGCAGCTGACAATGAATACATGCATCTAGGCTGCAAATAAAAACGCAACCAAACCAAAAACCAAAACCACGGCAGCAAACCTCAGAGACCAGGTCAAGTGACTCAGGCTCACTCTATGGGGCTAAAAATAGCAGCGTAGATGTTCCTGCCTGGCCTGGCGCCTGAGCTCTGAAACACTCTGCACCTGAGTGGACACCTACACCGCTATTTTTACCTGTGTAACACATGCCCAAGTCAGTTGGGCTGAGAGCTGTTATCACTGGGGTTTTGGGTATTTTCCCCGCCTCCCCTTGAAGCGTAGACTTACCCCGTAAGGACCCAGGGTCAATCTATACTTCGATTTCCATTCCCAGACTCAAGTCTGGTTATTGAAAAGCTCATTCTTTACCAGCTCAGAGGAGCAGCAACCTGGGTGCTGGAACAAAGCTTGCGTCTCCCACAGTGCGGATGATGGAACTAATTTTTGATTTACTAGATTGTTTTCAGATACCTGTTAATATTTTAACATTTCACGTATGTCTCTAAAGCCCACCTTGGAGATGGGCTCCCCATGTATCCTTTTAAGCAATGAATTCTGTTCCAGAAACTCCTCTAGGATTGGCACAGTCAGGCTTCCAGACTAAAATCGGGCCTTCTTTAAAACAGATGTCGAAAAATGCAAATTCCCCCACAAGACATTGACAAGCGTGTGGTGTATGCAGGAGCTACTTAAATCAAACCATTTGCCTTCAGCTGCTCTCCCCTACATCAGCAGTTAGTCAAAATACTGAGAGCCCGCGAATACTGATTGCATATAAACAAAAAAGAAAAGCCGTGCTTTCGCATTAGGCCTCCTTAGCAGCACAGGACAACAGCTTTGCCAAATGACACAATAGCAAACGGGAACAGAAAGGAGCAATGAGTGATAGGATTCCACTTATCAAGCAAAAGGAGATTTTGAAAACACACGCAGTTTTGTCCATTCATGCAAGGGAAATTCTTTTGTTTAACCCTGTTTACTTGTCAGTGTCTTGTGCTTTCTCCCGCCATTTTTACTCAAAAAATTGGCACAAATCCAGGACAGACTGCCCACATACCTATTTTAAAGAACAAGTCAAAATAATTGTCAATCAACCCATGTCCATATGAATAAAGGCAGGGCAAGAAACAGCTGAATCTGAGTGACGAACATTTTACAACAATTTGGATAAAGGGCTCTATCATTTTTCACTAGAGCCAGGGTTTGACTTCTGTAAGAATTACTGAGGAGAAAACGCTAATCCTCCATTAGTCGCAAGGCGGCTGCCATTGAACAATCTATATAAGGCGCGCTGACGGTCACAGTACTTTGGCAGTCATGGAAACACTGACAACTGTCTTATTACAACTCCCATCTCAAGTTTAACAAGCGAGAGTGTGAGATGAATTGTTATGTCATGATTCTATACAACATTCACAGAAGAGGAGACTTTGGCAGTCAAGAGACAGGTGCTTCTTAAGAATATTTTCAAGTGAATCTTTCCTGTAAACACCATTATTGAGCTGCACAGTCCACGACAACATACCAATGTGAATAAGGGTTTAGAAGGAAACGTCCGGTGAATCAACATATGATAAAAACACCTTCAAATATGAACTTCCAGTGGGGTAGCAGCTACAGGGGGACTCTGCCCAATTGAATAGCCCTGCAAGTCGGTCCTCTTCGATCCCTCAATTAAAAAACCTCATTATGTACAATTTCTTTAATTACTTGATATTAGAAAAAAATTACTATGTACTTATCAAATTAATGGAAAATCAGATCAATCTGTGTCACTGCTTTGGAATTCCCCATTTTAATTTAGTTCACGTTAAAGCAACCAACGCCAGGATACAATCGACAAGAGATTTCTCTCTGAGCACCATCCTTCCTCCTTCAAGGATCCCTTTCACTTTATTTACAAGGCCTAATGCAAAAAGCAGCAACATCCGAATGCATGCTCACAGCTTAATGGACACTTGAGTTTCTTGTTCAGAGGTGCAGACCAAACGTAATAGCATGAAGGTCCGAATCATTGAAGGAGTTTTCCTGTAAAGACTCAAGCCCTGTACCAGATGGGGGGGGAGGGGGGTACAGGGTCACTTTCAGCTCTGTGGGTTTATCCCTTTACTGTATTTTAAACTTTGTTCATGGCTCTGGAAACAAACATAACCCCCCGTTCTTCCCCACTTTTGTGTGTCAGTACAAGCAGTGCAACAAACCACCAGGCCAAATTCTCTTCGGGTCAGGGAGCTCTGAGGAAAAGAGGGCTTTTTAATTTCCAAAAGACCCATGGCTGGAAAATGAACCCAGACAAATTCCAATTAAAAATCAGGCACACATTTTCAATAGGGAGGGTGATTAACCTCTGAACAAATCACCAAAGCGGGGGATGGGGGGAGAATCTCAATCTCTTGTCTTCAAATCAAGATCAGAGATCTTTCTGGTCTTGGGCTCGAGACAAGGGTAAACGGTAAAAATTCTATGGCCTGCATTCCACGGGAGGCCAGACTACAGGCTCACACTGGTCCCTCCTGGCTTTAAAAGCCCACGGCCCTTATACAGCAAGTTTAGAACCATGTGCACGAACTGGGGTCCTTGAGGGAAGTTGACTTGTTTATGCCCTTTCCACCCTGCTGCTCTAGGGAGCTACCAGGACACAAACTGAGACTCTGAGGTGATTGTCCAAATCCCGCCACCTGTGTGGTGAAGCAACGAAGTGTGAAACCGCCCCCAAGAGAGGGTGCTGAGATACGAACTCTCGCATCATGGCTCTCCACCTTTTTGGGGCCAGGACCCATTTGTAAACATTGACGGGCCAGTCCTGACCCAGGAAATAGCTGAAGTGAAAACACACAAGTGTTTTGGTCCCAAAATACTTATTAGCCACCCCACAGCAGCAGCAGCCCCTCCTGCCCGCTGCCTTGCGCACGCAGCCTTTGCCCTGTCCATTTACTGCCTCACCCACTGCTTGGTGCTCCAGGTAGCTTCCCCAGACGCATGGCACCAACCCACAGTGGAGCGCCATCCCAGAGCCTCTGCCTTGACCCCCTATCGTCTCCCCGCTCTGCAGAGCGCTGTGCCCACCTGCCCAACTTCTCAGGAAAGGCCAAACATGCATGCCCGGCCCCAGGCACCAACGCGAGCCCCACAGCGCTACTAGAAGGGATGGCAGGGCCGCAGTGCATACGGCCAGCCCCACGAGCGCCCAGCATGCAGGGGAAGTTTGCACAGACACATGTGGGGCTCTGAGGCCCAGCTGCTTGCAGAGCACCAGGCGCACTGGTTGCAAAGGTGCCCCACGGGGACTCGCCCCTTCCCACCGCTCCTCTGGGACTGCATCCCTGGGACTCAGGTATCCCCCACTGCTTTGTGAGGCAGGAGTGATCCTCCCTCCTGCCCCACAATGCTCACCAGCTGCACTGGGCAGGGCTACTTGGGGCTCCCCTCCCTCTCCGAGCTGCTGCAGCCCAGGGCAGGGGAGGAAGCCAGGGTGCTGAAAGTTGCCCAGCGGTACCAGGGCTAGGTGGTATACTCAGGCAGCTCCCTTCTGCCGGGCTGTGCTTGCTTTCCTTGCCTGCAAACACCCGCCTCCTACTCTCTCAACCTGCCTCCACATTCTGTGAGCCATGCGGAGGCCACTTGAGAGGCAGCTAGGCGCCATCAGAGGCTGCTCTGCACAAGGCAGAAACAGGCAGGCAAGCCAATAGTCCCCACCAAGTTCCTTCCCAAGGCAGTCAGCTGGGGGTAGGGGGGCTGGGATGTGGGACCCCCACACTAGTGCAGTCTTTCCCATAATGCTCCGTGTGTTGCATTTGATTGGCTAATCAGTGGCACCTGCGTGGTCAAATAGCTTTATGGGTACACAAAGTGTTAACACACAGCAAAACACAATTTAAAGCATCTATGTAAACCCACTTTGGGGTTGCGACCTCAGGCTGAAACGCTGCGCAAGCAGACTCGCTATACAGTCCAGACGGTCTTGCACATGGATGCGGTTACGGTAATTAATGCCAGCTTCTTCCCTCCCCCTCAGCACGGGAACACTGGAGGGAATTACTTAGTTTTGACTGCCCAGCTGGTCCTCAGGGAGAATTCCCTCAAACCCAGCCAATGACGGTAAGGAGAAGGACTCTGACAATCCCTCCTTGGCCTTTCCATGGCTCTCACGAGCCAATTGTCTCTGTCTGGCAGAAGGTGGGTGTCGTCTTGTGGAGGACAGGCTGTGATTTTAGTAAAGAGAAAGAGTTCCCAGCCATTCCCTGGCCTCTGACTTTCCTGTTTGCTTGGGGAATTTGGCAGAGAATCCACTTGTGTGGAGGGTTGACAGGCCAAATCTCAAAAAACCCTACTTGCAAGGGGGCAAAACAAGAGTTACTCTGCAAACCTGGAGTTTAAACATCCCGTACAGCATTTGTTACAACGCTTTCATGTCATTTGTCTTCATGGGTGTTTTATTTTGAAACCCACTTTCAATTCAAGACCATTTCAGTGACTGACTGCTGTTGGCTGAAGGACAGCAGCACTTTATTATATCAAGTGGCAATTTAGGCAAGTCTCCTACTCTCTTCTATATAGAATATTGGTCAACATCAAGCAAGATTTGAATACAAGTCATTTTTTAATATTCTTGAGTAAAACTAGCTCCAATTGTTTCCTTATTTAATGTGACGATCAACCAAGCTCTTGTTTTGTCCTTCAGAGAGCAACCGCATCAGAACAAAAGCCAACGACAAACCAACATCCATAATAGCTCTAGGCTATAAACAGATTCACCCATTTCCAGGCCCTTCTTTTTAATAGTCATATTTTCTTAGATATTGTTTGTTTGAGAGTCAAACATGCATATTTCTCCTTGTATGCCAGTCAAAAAGGTCACGTCAGGATCTTGCCGAGTCAGCACTTCATGGCAGCATTGTCAGACAGCATCTTTGTTTTCCAGTCCCCTCCTCTCAAACCACCAGAGCAGAGGGATCACAACCTTTTCACAGCATGAACCACATTGAAAAGGTGATTGCAGAAGAGTTTTTATTTTCTTTGGCATCTCCACAGGGGGCCTGAAAGGGGTCGGAGACGGGGTGGTTTCTTGTTTTATTTCAGTTCATTTTATCTGCTCTTGTTTTGTAGTTTCCAGTTCCCAGGCACGTCCAGTGGGGTCTGCCCAGGTTCTGCTGGAAGATGCCTGGGAGCAGCTCAGGAAGGTTGACTGAGATCCCCGATCTATTAGCTGAAATACTGAATCTTTAATGCAGGCGTTTTTCTCCAAAGTGTCGGACAGAAGTTTGTTCTCATAAACAAACAGTTACACGCTCCACGTAAAAACCTTTGCACGCTCTGGTGCCCCACTCCCACCTTCACCTCTTGCGATGTCACCATTCCGCTCACTAGTTAGTCAATGTGGAGTTTGCACACTCAGGCAGAAACTGAAGTACGTCTATCCCAGGGACATGGATATCAAACCACAGGACTCCCTTCGAAGCCTCCTTCACAGGACGAAAACCAGAAAAAATAAAGGGGCCCCAGCCCATCTTTTTTGCCTTTGCATGTCATCTTAAAGTAAGGAAGAGAGACCCTCATGGATACCTGCCCCGCCCATCTGTGATCACATGATATATCTGTGGCAACTGTAGTCATTAGTCCAAAACAACAAAAAAGACCTGCTGATATAACTCCAGGACTGTGTGAAGATCATTCTGGTAAACAAGAAGCATTGGACCAGAAATCAATGAATCAAAATTGGCACATCAGAAATGAGGCCTAACTGGTGAGTAATGAGGAGATGGCGATTCCCCCATCACTCCCTTTTGGATTCCTTAAGAGAAAGGACCTGGGGGTGAGGGGGAACAAGAAGAGGTGGCAAAATACAGCAATTCCTGAATGAAAAAACAGGACGGCGCAAGTCCCACCGTCGCGGCTGCCACCCTCACCGTTTCCTGCAAGACAGGATGAACCGCAGCGCAATGGGACCCTCCCTGAACGACATCCAGATCAGACCTGGCCAGAGAGGGGGAACCTGCTGGTTCTGTCACCTCCACCGACTAACTCCCGGGATGTGAGACTTTGCCTACTCCACCATCACCCCGGTGTGTCCTTTTCCTTCCCCCGCCTTATTTCTTCGCTCCCGTCTCTTCTTTTGCCTAATAAGTCTGACTTAACCGGCCGAGACTTCTATTTTGCAACCGTGCTGTAAGCCAGTGACCAGGAAGAGGCAGCTGAAAGCCATGCCCTAAACAGGCTGGCGCTGGTACAAAAGTTTGGTCTCATAACAGCTAATAAGAGCACGTGCTGCACCTACGTTTATCCAGCAACGAGGCTGCCAGTCAACATCAGAGACAGAAGCTACATTTTCTCCCTTCACTGTTCTTTGCTCTCCCCTCGTGTGTGTGTCTGTCTTCATTGTGTCTGTCAGGAAACGGAACTGTACATCAACTGGTCCAGCCCACTTCTTCTCTTTATACCAAACCCCAAACCATGTTTAACACTGTGATGTTGGCCAGTTTTAGGGTCATGGTAACGTCCTTCATCCTCTGGACCCGTATATTCCATTTCAATTAACAAGCCTCCTCCTGCCCCCCAAAAACAGCTACTTCAAGCAGCATTTTTTTGAGCCATCCTAGCCAGAGACTAGAGAAAGCCATGAGAGGGCATGGGGATCCTGCTAGATGCTCAGATAATACGGTGTTGGGAGCTCACTGGAAAGGCTGGCACAAGTGAGGAATAAGTTGGACACTGAGGCTAAGATACTGCGGCTGCTTCTCATTTCCAGGAAGGGGTGTGAAACGTGGCCAGCAATTTTTTAAAGTACAGTAAAAAAATGTGTTGCTTTTAGGCTATTCCAGAGATCCAGAAGGTAAATGAACTGATGCTAGTTGACAGCTTAGCCAGTATCTCTAGGACAGCTCATTTTTTATTTTTTTTTAAACCAAACAGGGGAGCAGCAGCTGTCAAATTACAGCGTATGTCAAAAAACACGAGGCGTTCGTTTCAGATATCACTCCCGTCTGCCTGCCAGAGGCTTTTGGCTGAAAAACGAAAGGAAATATTAACCACATTCACCATCAGCATGACAAAGATGGCAAAACAACTAATGAACAGGTCTTTTTACCTCTATGCAGCATTTTTAGTTTGTTTTATCATGACAAACTAATATTTAGTGCGACTCTTGGAGCCAATATATTGTTCAAAGTATCACTTCGATAAACCAGTTCTAAGCAGCAGTTTAATTGTTCTCTACCCACAGCATACATACTTCATTCTGTTAAATGGTGGCAGACTTTTTAATTAGCTAATCATTGTATTTGATTTCAAGTCTTCTTGAAAGCTTTCCGTGCTCACTTACCTAAAGATGTGGCTTTTTCCAAATTTGTCTAGATCTATTTGAGAGAGAGAATTCAAATAAAGCAATCTTAATGAGAGAAAGAGCAACTGTAAGATTACAATAGATAAGTTCAGATAAGCCATACGTCTGCATGGAGGTAGGTAAGAAGAATTGCCATTGGACAACTGGTAACGTGCTATAAAATATTTTAATCTTAACTTCAGCTGAATGGAGAAAGAAGAGAGTTGAATCTGGTTTCATGATAGGAGACATCATATTTGGTCATTTATGACCATGTTGGACTGGAATATTTTTTGGAAAGAGGAATGTTTAAAAATTAGAGAGTGGTACAGGTTTATGCAACCTGCCCACAACAAAAAGTTAAAGTTGACCTAAAATATTTGAGAGCAGTATTTTAGTTAAAGCTTCACAGATCAACAAAGGGAAATCTAGTAGCATCCTGAAAGCCCTCACCTAAAGGAGTAAAAAAGCAAGGGTGTGCAAAAACACAAAAGTAATCTGAGGGAGGGGAAAGGAAAGACAAAAGACTGATAGAACAATAAAGAGAGATAAAACAGCAGGAGTGATGGGGCAGAGTCAGGGAGGAAAGCTACATAACTGAAAACTTTAAAGGCTTTTTTTAGCCCAGAAGTGCAGCATAATTTTTCCTCTCCCCACCAGCTACCAGTACCTTGGGCTGTGAGCCTCAGATCCCATTGGAACTCACCAGTGGTGCACGCTGGGTCTGGTTAGTTCTTGGAAATGAGACTGAGCACTTTGGGTGAGATACCACCTTCTTTGTTCTGAATCTGAACCGCATCCATCCACACAGGTGTTTGGGCCATTATTTTAACCAAATGAATCACTACAGTCCACGCTACATTTTCCCTGAAATTTCAGCTGAACAGTATCATTCTTCACTTCCTGTCCCAAACTGCTCTGCACTATTCAGCAGCTGCTGCCTTCATCACAGAAGTCCTTCTATTTCAGAGTGGCCACATTCTGCCCGCATTTACAACTGTGTCAAAGAACATTTGACATCCTTGGAAGAGGCCTTTAAACCACACTCCATTACACCCACAGGCACAGTTCACATTACTGAAACTGCTTGAAATATTAATGTTAATGTAAAACACCACAGTTCAGCTTAAAAAAAAACCACCCATAAGTGTGAAAGAAGGCTCATCCAACAGACGATACAGCAGATCTTCCCCTCAGATCAAGAGAGATGGGAGTCATTTCTCACCATTTATGCAGAGCTGCCCAGAGAGGGGGCAAGTGGATCAATTTGCCACAGGGCCCACAGAGGCATCCACGAGAATACATGTTACTATAGTATTACGAAAATTTTTATGGAAGGGGTCCCTAAAATTGCTTTACCCCAGGCCCCCTGAATCCCCTGGGCGGCACTGCATTTACGATGCTGATTACATCTCTTAACAGTCGGACGCTCTCAATACTGAGCACACTTGAATGTACTGTGCTTTTGGAACGGTCGAGATCTCCTTGTGCACGAGTATTTTTAAAGGGCAACTTTCTCAGAGGGAGAGCCATGCACACCTACCAGTGAGATTTCTCGAGGTGCCTGTAAGTACAATGGGGTTTTGGTATCTCTCACTGAGTAAGCGGAAGTTTACTCATTTGCATAACACATGGTGGGGAAGGAGACAAACCAAACCACGTTACCTGATTTTGCCTAGAATTCAGTGATAAAAGTAACATTCTTACTTGTGCTTCTTTGCTGTGTTGCTCCAAGAAAGATGTGAAGTAAAGCTGAAATGCTTCATCGCATTATCCACGTACTCCAGTTACTTGGAGTAACTCAAAGCTCCTGTCTGTACTAGGGACCAGCTCCAATTCAGCTGCTGGTGTAGCTGCCCAGTGCAAGCCCAAGGTGCAGACAAGGAAAACTGCAGTTTGCACAGGAGGCTTTTTCTGGGTTCAGGTAGGAAAAATTGTCTCTTCCTTGTCCGTACTTGGGGCAGAGCTAGAGTGCCAGTGCCTGGCCACCGATGGCTGAATACTCAAGGTCTACAGCAGCAGTCCTCAACCTTTTTCAGCCGCGGCCCCCTTCTGCGGAACAACATCCGCTCGCGGCCCCGTGGAGTATGTCCACTGAAATGCCGCCGAACAGAAAGTTTTCACTTTCTGCGGCGGCATTTCAGCGGTACCAAAATAGACCGCTGCCGAATTCGGCGGTCTCCCGCGCGGGATCGAGGGCGGTGCCGGGGTCTCGCACACCCCACTTTGACGGGCACTGGTCTACAGTAGAATCAAAGATGGCTCATGTATCTGGAAATTCCGTGAATAAGCTGGATCTCTAGAATAATGTTCGCTCCCCCTGATGGCATCCCATGTCAACACAGATCTCTTCCCGAACTCAGCACCCTCAAGGGCATCACATTGAGCATCCCTTCAGATGCCATACAGCCTGCGGGTAGCTACATAGCAATGCAAGCTGGTCTGCCCTCCCCCTGTAGGTCATACTTTCAGCCCTTGCTAACTGAACAAGAGACTACGTTATAAGCTGAAGATCTACTCCAGAACCCTGGGGGCTTTGAAAGGACAAACAGATATGCCTTAGCTCTGGAAACTAAACCATTTAATGAACTATCAGCTGTCTAGAAAAACAAACCTAAAACTCATTAGAACTCAAGGACTACACATTGTTATAAATATTGAAACCAACAATCCTCAGCTTATGATTTTAGCACATATGTTTCTTTCAAAGAGGTAAGAAAATGCCTCTTTCCATGTCCCCGGTGCTCCTGTGGCCCATTGCCTCCAAAGCATCCCACTCACTTCGGTTCCTGATAGGTCTGCAGCCTTCCCAACAAATGGTCTCCGAATGAGGGGAGTGCTGCATTTGCTAAGGCAATTGTGACAGCTAGCAACCTACACACCTTGTGCTCCAACCTCACCTGGTCCCTTCCTCCTCGACTTCTCTCTCGAGCTTGCTATAAATTCAGAGTTATTTCAATTTCTTTCTACAGAGGCATCAGTTGAAGGAAGTGGCTTAGGAGGACAAATTGTGGCTTGAGTCTAAAGAACATCAAATACTTTGAGTGCTTTACAGAAGATGTGAAATTGTGGGAATTTGCACTACTGTAACCCACGTGAGAAGATCACCTTAACATACTCCACTCAGTGCTTTTTAGGTCCCAATTTAGCATAGCACCTAAGAGTTAATAATCTTTAACTTTCATCCAGCACCTTTTATCAGCAGATCTGAAAGCACTTTACAAAGGAGGCGAGTATCATTATCCCCATTGTACAAATGGGGAAACTGAGGCACAGGACATGGAAGTCATTTGTCCAAGGTTCCCCAGCAGGTCAGTGGCAGAGAAGGGGCTAGAACCAAGGTCTCCCAAGTCTCACTCCAGTGCCCTATCCATTAGGTCAGCCAGCGGCTTTAGCTAGAGGAACTAGTCACAAGTTCAAGTGTTTGTACAACTGTACCAATTGTGTGGGTATGTCTATTGCAGCTGATACATTGTTAGCATCAATACAATTTCTTCTCCTACCTGAAGATATTTTTAGATTCTTGGAAGTAGCCTATACTCTTAAAAACACAGGTAAAATGACCTTAGATGGGAGCTAGCAAGTTTTCTAATCCCCCAAGAAACTCGCATCAGAACAGGAAACAAAGCAGCTATTTAGTCTCTGCCTCTGAAGATTTCCAAGATCCACAACTACTGTGGAGCTACGCTCCTTTTGTTGTAGAACGTGCAGATCAATCTAACTCCTCCGTGCCTAGTATGGAAGCATCAAAGGGCCAGACGCTGTTGTACTACAGTCATGTGTTGTAAAGACCCTTGGAGTGGATCTCACACAGCCACCAGCAAGGTCCCTGTTACAGGAAGTCAAGGGAAAGAGCGGGGACAACAAAACGATTGTTACAGTATCATTTAGGAGAAGTCCAATGGGAAGTGTAATTTTTTTTTCAGGGTAAATGAAATCAATCAGCTGTCCCAGACCTGAAGACACCAAATTAAAGAAATGTTTCTTAAAATAAGCTACAATTAAAAAAAAGGAGAACCAGTAAGTCCACAGGGCTATGCTTGACCAACCAACACTGTACAATCGGGGGGGGGGGGGGTATTATCATTTTATTTTAGTTTTTTGTTTTGCACTATTTCACTGAAAAGTGAGTTAGCGTTAAAGGTTTTTGATCTGCCACATGCAAGAAGAGTCACCCAATGTGCAAACGTTATTTTAACTATATGCATATTGAGTCTACAGTATTACACCGTTATTCAAGAATACAAATATTTCCTCCTCCTTTTTAAGATGTATGAACTTTGGGCCAGATGCTGCTGGCACCAACAATCTAACTACGCTCACAAGAGTCAAGTTACCTACATGTGTGTTTGCAGGACTGGCCCTATTAAGGCCTCATTCTGCACAAGCGGGGTGGGATTTTTCAAAATTCTGGATACCCTGCTCCTATTCGTTTGAAAGAGAACAGCTTCCAAATCCCTTAGGTGGCTTTGAAAAACCTCAGCAACAACAGAGATGCTTCTGTCACACTGAGGTCAACAAGACTGCTCAGATGCTTAAAGTGACATTTACAAGAATCATTGTGCTAAAAGGTAAGGAAAAAAGTTTTGAACCAAGTTATACGTGTGACACAAAGGACCACTGGTGAGTCACTACCCTTGTCATCAACTTTTGTCAGGCCCAGGCCCTCACTACGCCTAGCGCTGTCATAATCTGTGTCTATAAGGTGTCATGTAAGGTATTATGGTAACATGCTGGTTCTGAAAATCATCATGTGGTGTACATGCAGAGTGTACACAAAGCGCTACAAATGTGTGCTACAACTATGTTCTTAAAATGGTGATTGGCAATGCATAAGCCAGTCCGCCCTGGACAAAGCAGATTTACTCGTCTGAATGGCCTGGTCATCAGGCAGAGACAAGGAAGGTACATTTACATACATGATAAACAAAGCCATCAGGAGAGCAAGTGAGAAAAGAAAATCAATCTATGGGAGATGGAGACTGTGCCCCAGGAACCTTCCTGCTCTTGAAGCAGGGTCAATGCACTTTGGGAAGATACAAGGAGAGGTGGGGAAACCCATTTTGACATCTTTCACCTGAAAGGACAAAGGAACGGAGCACTTTGAGATCAGTGACGGGTCCTGGCCAGCCAGGCTGAAAGATACGTGGTGAGAAACTCTTCTTCGAAGAAGAGACTAGTTTGTTAAATCAGGCGTTAGCATTTGAAGCATATTTTTAGCTTTGTTTGCTCCCTTCCATCTTTATTCCTTATCCACTTACTCCTCTGTCCTTTTGTTAAATAAACTGTTTCACTTGTACTATGAACCAATTCAGTGCACTGATTGAAGGGAAGGTGGTGCTAACCCCAGTTAAGCTAACAGGCTGCCGCATACTGTCTCTTTAAAGGAGCAACAAGGTTAATAATTTCTCTAAGTGTTCAGTGATAGGGCTGGATGCTGCAGGGAGATGAGGAACTCGGGCATTGAGGTTCACAGTTACTGTAAGGCAAAATTTGGACCTGCAGAGTTCTGAAGAGTTCGCTGGCCAGGCAGATGGGCTGGTGCGTCAGGGGAAGGGGGGGGGTGATCACATGGTTTAGAACAGTAACACTCATTTGCTGATGATGAAAGGGGTTACACAGTAACTCACAATTCTGGGAACCCCAGCAGATTGTCACAACATCAAATATGCCAAAATATTTTATAAACTAGAATTAGCCACCCACAAGTGGAACAACTGTAATATGATCAATGATCTGAGTGTATCTTCTCTCTAATTTATGGCCTCAGTTCAGCAAATTTACAAACGTGTGTTTAAATCCCACAGACTTCAGAGCTGAGTACACGTAAAAGCGCTTTGCTAAATCGGGTTTTCAGGCCACGATTTAAGAGGCAAAACACAGGACATATAGGAAAGCTTTCACTGGAGCAAGAGACTTAGTTTTCAAGGAGACTTAGCAAAAGTTAATTCCAAGCTTCTAGAGCAAGTAAACAGACTGCATTCTTAAAATAAAAACCATTTTTAACCTCTAGGTAGCTGTAGGGATGTAATTATGAAACTAAAAAGATACAGCACTGAAAACATTTTATCTAAAACTAAAACTGGAAAGTGTCAACCAAAGCAGCAGCAATATGTTAAAGCATTAGGTTCCAGGGAAATTTTTTCATCGTCTGTGTTTCGAGTGACACCTGCCACAACTAAGCATCGGTAACCTGCTGTCTGATGGGCTCCATTTTGTTGAGAGGAGTATGAAGAGTCTGCTTACCCCTCATTTTGACCCTGCCTACACTGGCAAGTTACAGGGTTAGAACTCCTGTTAACTCACATGATGTTAAACACTCAGTGTAGACCAGGGCACCATTTTGTCAGCTGCCTGTAATTTCACATCCAACACAAAGTCTTTGGAGCTATAGCGAAAGAGAAGGGCAGGGTTTGCTTTGATGCCACCCAGGGATCCTTTTGGTCATGTCTTACCTTGTGCACATAGGAGGTAATAAAAAGGAAGGAATCCTGTTTGTAGCCTTCCCTTTCTATTTCACAACAGCAGGGGGAATACATAGTAAGACCTGCCTTCTCCAGCACACTCTTTTTCCCCTTTTTCAAGCCATTTCAAAATGAAAGCTGTAGCTTGGACTAAACTGGAACAAGGACTGAAGGATCCTGTCTAACAGTTCTGAGCGGCTCTCTCCTCTCTGTCAATCCATGTCCCCGAACACGTCATTGCTGAATGTGTGCATTGAAGCGGGTATCTCCATGACATCTCTGAGGACATCTTTGAATGGCTTTCCAGACCTCTCTTAGCCAGCGGGACTACTCTACAGCCTCTTGACATTGGCTATGTAATTGCTGTCCTACAGGCAATTCATGCTAGTCAGGAAGCAGTGATACAAATATTAGATACCCGAATGTCACACGTCACCATTATCTTCCAGGGCTTAATCCTTCCTATTGATTTCTGTGGGCTCTGAATCTGGCCCCGAAATGCTCTCTAAGTCTGGCCTCTATTCTACAGGCTAGCATCTGAACTGACGAAGTTTGACGTGTGCCCCAAAATTTTGCTGCTTCTTCCCACAATAAAGGGTTAATCCTGCAGCCCTTACTCAGGACAGAGTCCCACCGGACCGAGTGAGAGATCAACCCAAGTAAGGATTACAAGATTGGGCCAAAAATGTTTACAATGGAGTGCCTGTTATCCAAAGTTTAAGGGGCAATGTAGCAATTCATTCTCCGCCATGGACAGCAATTTCCCTCTTCTCAGAGAAGATTCAGCTAGCAATGATCAAACTGATCTACGTCCAGCCACAGATCGCTGCAAATGTGAAGTGTCTATAGATTACAGGTTTGCTTTGCTAGGTCCAACAGCCTCATTTCTGAATGTGTCTTCATGAAACAGATCCGGTCACAAACTACCTCCAGTAAGGACTGATCTAATAAATAGGAAAATTACTACACCCTATCATTTCTTCTTTACCAGCAGCAGCAGAGATGTGCCAGAATCCACCCGCCTAAAAGGATTAAGTATTTAGCAAGAACTGACTCACCGCCATCCCAAATGCCTACAGTCGCTGCACTGCATGAAGTTACATGCTCAAACAAAAAACGTCCTCCCGAGTTACGAGGGGAACTGGCGTCCAGAGGTTGGTTTACAGTAGGTGCAAGTCATGGGAATGCTGGTTTCTCAGCACTCCCAGCATTTTCAAGCTATCTGGCAGAGTGATGCCGCTAGTGCTCCTAGCACTACTCCATGGGGAGAGAGGACGGTCCGAAGCTACTGTGGTCTCAATTCGTTTCATGATGTTGCCCTATGTAGGTGAATGGCGGGGCCTTTGGTGCTAGTGTGACATGCAAGAAGTCTGATTCTACAGATAATACAAGGGAGTGGGGAAGGGCGAAGTGAAGCACAGTAGAATCTTGGAGTTATGAACCACTGGCAACCAGGGGTTGTTCGTCCCTCTGAACAAAACATTACGGTTGTTCTTTAAAGGTTTACAATCGAACGTTGGCTTAATACAGCTTTGAAACTTTACTATGCAGAAGAAGAATGCTTCTTTTAACCCTCTTAATTTAAACAAAAGAAAGTTTCCTTCCCTTGTCAAATCTTTCCCTTTCCCTTTATTTTTTAGTAGTTTATGTTTAAACACATACCTGGTTTTTGCTGCTGCCCGCTTGCAGACTTCTGGTTCCAAATGAGGGGTGTGGTTGACCGGTCAGTTCACGACTCTGAGGAATAACTTAACCCCACTTTCTGCCCCTGGACACACAGCTTTCCACAGCCACCAAGATCGGAGCTGAACAATGCTCCCCCCCAGAACTGAGCTAGTAACTTTTCTTGCTTGGCGAAGGAGCGGGCACATGGCTGGGGGAAGAAGACCGGGAAGGAAAGGGGAAATGCATACAGAAGGGAGAGAGAAAGGACAACTGAGGAAACGTGGCGGGAGTTTCACCACTAATCGAGAGGCAAGAGAGGCAGGACACTCGTGGGAATCAGATTGGCTCGGTGGAGGTGGGGAAGAACAGAAAGCTGCGGTCAGCGCGGGGCGGGGTGGGGGGGGACACAGCGCGGCACACTGCTCTTTAGCAACTCCCTCTGGTCCTGTGAATTTACAGCAAACACAGGATGTGAAGGAGTCATGCCCCACCACCTGCGGCCAGAGGGGACATGAGGGAAGCACGAGACAAGACCGCCTACCACAACAAGATCAGATGGGAGGTCTCACACAGACCTACCTACAGGACAAACACAGACAAAGGGACAGCAACAGTGAGAGCAGCAGAGCCAGCAAGGAGGAGGAAGGGAATGAAACAGATCGAAGGGGCGGTCCGGGAAAGGAAGAAATTAAAAGGAATTGCTTCATGTTAGTAAGCCTAGGGGAGTTGTTCTTGGGGGTGGTTTTAGTTCTCAGAATATTCTTAGGAACCAAACGGCACTCGCAGTCCTTTGAATGTATCTTTGGGATGGGGGCGGGGTGGGGGGGAAGAAGGCAAACCACACCCTACACAGCAATTACATTCTCCACTCCATTATACAGGGCCACAAAGTGCTTAAAATATTACATACCAAAATCACTCCACCCTCCACACAGCAGCCTTGAGTGATGTGTGCCAACCCGTCTGTGCCAGCCATGCAGGGCAGGACAAGAGCAGAATGTACGGCAACAAAACCAGCAGTGGAAAGTAAATACTAATTTCCCAGGGTTGTGTTGAGGCTGGTCACTTGGGCTAAACTTTCCCACTATCCCAAACAGCCTCCTGGATGCCAAGTACCCCCACGTGCTCAGGGCTGCATTCAGCAAGCCCCTCGTGGGTCCGGATTCAGAGGTAAGAAGCGTGCCTGCAGCTCAATCAGCCCCTCTTCCTGCAGGCCCTGTTGAGATCCATCCCTGCTTAGCTAAGAGCTCCAACAAGAGCCAGCGCAAGGAGCGGACTTTGGGCACCCTGCCTGAGGGATGTGTTAGGAGGCAGATTTGGACATTGGACGGACTTTCTGCCTTGCTGAACTTTCTGGCTCTATCCCTGTCCTCCCAGAGTTGTTCCTAGGCTAGCGAGCTTCTCACTGGCAACAGGGTCACGCTTCTCCTGAAGAGAGACGTAGGGCAGACGTTGTATTTTGAGTCGCCTAAGCTGGAAGTGCCTGTCGCAGCACCGCACTTCCCTTACCAGGGCCTATAACGTTGTTTGCCTGGATTGGAAAGACATTGGCTATGCCAAGACTCTCCCATCCACACGGAATTTTGCAGAAGGCTGAAACAAAGGAATTGCTTTCCTAGAAGCCCTCTCTGTGCTGTGGCTGTGCTTAGGAGCTCAGGGCATGGACCAGGATCTACTGCGCTAGGCGATGTACAAACCTGGCTGCAGCGCAGATCACAGAATGCTAGATGTGCATCCAGAGCACCGTGCAATGCAAAACCCTCCAGCATTAGCTTCCCTGGCCACACAGTCACTGGCCACTCTGTGCCCTCTGTACAATGGCAAACCTCTCGTTCCAGGTGGCAAGGGTGGCTCACAGAATTGGCACCGTCCTGCCCCTGCTCGGACTTTAACGCCCTGAATTCCAGAGAGAAACAGAAGTTCCCCGGGAGGCAGCTCTCCTTTTATACTACTTCCATTTTCTAGTTTGGAGGAGAAAAAACAGCAGAAAGGCTAAGTGAAAAGCTGCCAGCCCTCAGGACTAACAGCACTTCAGAGCAGCACCCTCAGTCACGGCTTCACACCTCCTCCTGCTTTGCCAATCTTCCCCAGCAACACCCACCCGCAGGGAATGCCGGCTGTCCAGCCAGACAGGCCCCTGGCTGATCACACAAACAGCCAGGCCAACACAACGGAGAAGCGTGGAGCATAAAAAGAGAATCACCGGCTGTCAGCGTTCTGAAGACGACCACAGAGCAGGTGCTGGATGGAAGCGGTTCGGGGCTGGCCTGACAGGTGAGGGGAAAGCCCAGCATGTCCTGCCTCTGGAGAGAGTGGATTGCACAACCGCCGTAGCTAAACACAATGCGTTTCACGGTGTTGCAGGAGGGGACAGTCGGAACAGCACTCAACAGACTGGCAGATGGGAAGTCAGCAGCCTGCCGAAGGGTTTATTGAGCTCTTTGGGGCCGGGTGTCCCTTTGCTCTGTGTCTAGCTCCTGACACAGTGGGGCTCAGGTTGAGGACTGGGGCCCCACGGTAAGACACGTGACAAAAGTACCACACTTCCTGAGCACTGGGGAGGAGGGTGGGAACAGCATGGAAGGGATCCTGTTGTACCCCAAAGAGTTAATCTTCCTCCCCTTGCTCCTCCGTTGAGGGTTGTGTCAGGGAGGAGAAAAACGATTATCTGATCTGTCCCCACACCTGTCCCACACCGTGTCCCTATAGTTCAGCTCCCCTCTGGCTTTGGAAGATACGAATGCGTGGAAATGGGTTAAGTTTGATACTAAGAGATGTCCTTCGTTTATTAAACAGTCCTAGATCTTAAGGCAAAAGGGACCATCAGGATCTCCTGGTCTGGCCTCTTGCCTAGCACAGGCCAAGCCTCCACAGAAATTCCCCTAATGCTTCCTGTGCCAGGCCCAGAACTTCTGCCTGCACAAGCTGTTCTCTTTCAGAAAGAGTCATCCACTCTGGGTGCAAAGGCTCCTTGGTGCTGGAGAAGTCACCCCATGACCCAGGAAGAGAAACTGTGTCACTGGTTAATTACCATCTCACTCATTGAAACATTGCACCTTAATTCCCGTTTGAATGAGTCTAGCAAACAGATAACATGTGGGAAATGTGTGATACATTCCGGGTACGGTGCACACCTTGCTCATTAGCATGGAAATGAAGTAACATCAGACAGAGAGACTGCCTGGAGTTCAAACAGAAGCATTGGTAGTAACTATGGGTTTACATATTCTCAAAGACATACCACAGATATAGTAAGAGATATTTAGAAGAATGGGAAAGTATATGGCTTAACTAGGAAAACCTGAATGTTAGAGTGAAACCTACACAGAAGCTGACAAACCTTTCTAGAGAAGGAACGTGTCTGGGCATAGGACACTGCTGCAGTTTACATACAGCCAAATGGGATGTTTTTAAGAATACATGTGACACGTGAAAAATGACCACAACTTGGCCTCTGTGCAACCCTGAAACAACAGACGCATTACGCATATTGGAGTCATTGTGCAATTTGAAAGACACATGGACTATATCAATGGAACTGCAGAGAGTTCAGCTTGTGTAATCTCAAATGGGCTTTGGGGGAGGCGGAGAATACCCTTCCCAGGAACGTGTGTGGAAATACTCAACTCCTGGCACAATCTGATCCTTTCCAAAGGCCAGAACATTTGCTTCTCGGCACTAAATTCTGGGGAAAAGTCATCTCTGGCAGGTTGATTACCCAGCCTCTGGAGAGGGGTGAAGCATACTGCAGACAGATGTCACCCCAAGCCTTCCTTCAACGGTGGGGCTGAATTTTAATAAAGGGCCAGGTCAGTGCTGGATCAGACAGAGCTGTGGGATGGTGTGATGTGCAAACACTACTGATGGCACATATCCCCAATGCCCTGCTCTATCAGCAGTGCACTGTCCAGGGACAGAGAAGCCCCAGCATCCTCTGCTTTGCCAGCTGACGTTTGGAGGATGGGGATTCATTTTTGTTCTTGCAGGATAGCATGAATTTTACAGTGTAGTTGTGCAGTGTAGTTCGGTTTGGGACATGTAATCTGACTGGGTCTAACTTTTGACTCTTTCAAACTGATCTTTGATTAATCAATTGTATGTCATCTTGAGTCCCTGCTAATTGAAATCAGGAGTTGAAATAGAGACTAATTTAATTTGGTGCCCCCAAAAAACACTCACAAGACACGTGACTGGCCACAGTCTCAGAGTGGATTAGATGAACACTGTAATCAGTGTTCACTTATCCCTCTGATCAAGTGACGCACGCTGCATGCTGTCTTTGTATAACCGCATTAGCGAGGTGTCCGAGCCATGGTCCACTCTCGGACCCTCCCTTCTGGGCGCCGTAAGAGTCCTGCTTTGTAGAGCGTAGCGAGCCACCTGGGGAGTGCATCGCTGCACTCAGCTGCCGGAGACGGGGCGCCCAGCCTGGGGGCTCGGCTCCCGGCTCCCCAGCTGCACAGAAGGAGGCGCCCTGCTTCAGAAGAGTTATCAGGAGGCACGGCACTGCTCAGGCGTCTCTGAAGTACTGGGAAGGAAGAGGAGGAGAGGACAGCACAGCATGGGCCTTGCTGCAGTTGTCAGAAAAAGCGTGGTCAAGCCAAGCACAGCCATCCCCAGCTGCAGGGGACAGCAGCCCCCACAAACCCTGCCCCACACTCCAGCACCTCGGCCCAAGTGGGGAGACACTCGGTGCTAAGAGCCCAGGGGCAGACACTCAGTAGCAGATTAGCTCCCGATCTCATAGGTCTCTTCAGCAAACGATACCTGGGCCCGACGGATCCAGTCAGTCACTTGCCCCTGCAAGGGAGCACACAGGCCTCAGCCACCAATTCCTGCCGCCGTGTAACCCTTCAGGACCGGCACAGAGCCTGGCGGAGGAGACACATGTGACACCGCGCTGCCCCTCAGACCGGCCCAGCCCAGCGAAACCGCCAAGACCAGCATCAGGGAGAGCCTCTTTCCTTGCCAAGGAGGACACAGATCCTTCCGCCCTCCACCTCTCCCTGGCCAGAGGGAAGGCCCAGAGACGGCTGTGGGGTGATGGAGGGGACAAGCTGACTGAGCAACTTTTACCACAACGTTCTGCCAGAAACTGGATCCCGCCCCCCCCCCAATCTTGTAGGGTCATTGCTTAGCCCTGATCCTGAAAAATCTGATACCTAAGGCAAGGTCACAGTTTCAAGCAAGTCAGTGGCAGGATTTGAGCCTTTCAGCTCTTGTTATTGCATTGCAACCTTTCCCATTTTGAGCCATGCCCAGTCCCGTCCAAATTCAGAGCCGGACTGTGCCCAGCCCTTATGGAAGCGCACAGGGAACGCCCCCTTAAACTCCATCCCTTGCATGTTCTGCTAAGAGTCAAGCACAATTCTAGTCCCTTTCAAGGGCTGGTCCCAGTGTACAGGTCCGAGGGTGCCCAGCACCCCAAAAAGGGGCCGAGAGGCATTCATCCTGCTACCTTTCCCTCCATCTTCCTCCCGGCCAGCCTCAAGGGCAGATCTGCCCCGGGAAGAGAGTATGGTACCCCAGGAAAGAATGCAGAGCAGATCCACTCTCTCCTACCCTTCAAAGAGTGCCACAGAGCAGACCAGATCCCACTGCTCCTTTGGAGCACGCTGCCTCTCGCAGCGATCCCAGCACGCGGCAGGCCGGCCCTTCGTTTCTGAGGACTCCGTTGTGCCTCTCTTTAGAAACTGTTCACCGACAGTAACACCACGTCATAGCTACCACAGATCAAACGCACTCCAAACGCCAACCCTTAACAGCAGATGTTATAATCTGACGTTTGGACTTCTAGTAACTGCATTGTAATTCTTCCCTTTTACGAAGCTCTCTTCTCCAAAGTATTCAACAGAGATCCCACGACTTTGCCAGAGCCAACATCTTATTGTGAGTGTCCATGAAATGTATTAGAAGGGTCTTCAAAGTAAAGCACTGTATCCATGAAACAGCACATCCCCGGGGAAGTGAAAGCTAATTTAGAGTAAGACAAGGGCATAAATGTAGAACGAGCAGGATCGCTGAATGTATTTAGGGCCTTGCTGCTCATGAAGGTCTTTGTTCAGTCTTAACCACAGATCTGACCGTAAGACGACAAATGAAGAATCAGTTATGTAGTTCTGTCCTGCTGTTTAACATGTTAAATGATGCTATCAAGGATACTGCCTACCCACTTGTGACATAATTAAACAGCAGGCTCATTCCACAAGAGTAAAGGAAGACAATGTTGGGTTTTATTAAACCTTGCTTTTATCCCTGGCTATGGAAAGGACTACAAGTATGCCTTAGATAACAAATCTAGCCAATTTATTCATCCAAAAGACACAGTGCCTACATCATTAACGGCCCATGGTCGAATTCTTGGTTGAAATCTTAGGGAAACGTTGATGTGAAATGTTTTTCAAATACCCAAAATGAATCATGGGACACTAACAGAGAAAACGGTGGTTTGCCAAGAAGAAAAGTAGCTAATGGCCATGAGCATGTCCACAACTAACCTTTGCACGGTTCAGGACAGCAATTGCAGGACAGCAACTGAGCAAAGGCAATAACTCAGTTTCCTTTTAAAGTCTGACAAGTGGCTTATATCCAAGGTATTATCAGAAAGAGAGGAGTAGTTTGGAGTGGAAAAACCATGATGGTATAGCTATAGGAAGTACAAACTCCAAGGCAAACAGGGCAACAATACTTCAGCAAAGGAATATTTTAAGAAGGTTTCCTCTCTAAAAACTAGTAAATATTTGTCATGGAAAATATCCGTTCTCTCTTTTGCCAAATTTCGACATTAAATTCAGTCACTGAAGTGTGAAAATAGGCATCACAATGAAACTGGAACTGTGGAGTCCGCTCCAACACCTCACAAAGCTTATTCATTTTTACAGTGGTTCCGGGAGGCCCCAGTCAGGACCAGCACCTCCTATTGCTAGGTGCTGTAAAAATACCTACTACAAGATAAAGATGAGCTAAGCCACCACAAGGAACAGAGTCTAAAAAATGACTTCGTTTCCAGAGGAACTGGGTTCTCAAGGTCCCACCCTAGAACATGGAAGGGAGACCACAGTTAAACAGTTTGCAGGGTCTGGGTTCAAAAAACATTCACTAAAGACGGCCCACAATCATTTCTCTCTGATCCAAGTGACTGGGACAGAACATCAGGTGCTGCCAGGAGAACAAGCAAATTTGCTTCCTAACAGGATTTTAGCATGAAGACTGAGATAAACAGCAAGTCTGGCAAAGAATGGGCTTTTGGGGACACTATCTGGAAAGCAAATGTTGAACCAGACGAGAGCTGCATCTACACTGGACAGGGTGCTGGATCAGGCAAACTAGTGACTTCTAAGGTTCATTGTCTTAGTTCGTTGCTGTTGCAACTAAGTGCTTGGAGGACTTCACAGTACTGTAAGGAAAATTTGCTTAGCTACATCCGAGCTATATTTGTCAGGTACATGATCAATGTTGTCACTAAAGAACGTAATCATTCTCCTGCGTGAGCTCTGGCGCTACTTAATACAACTGAAGCTCTTAGCTGATTTCTGAGAGAGGGCTGGGACGCCGGGAGAAACTTATTTCTCCAGCTAGTCTGTCTTTCTTTCAGTCATATATTTAAGAACGGTGGCTCCATTCTGAGGAGCTAAAGTTACAAGTCGTCTCTGCTCATTACTAACCCTTCTCCTCCCTACCTTGAGCAGCATGAAATCCAAAGATTTTAGGTCCCGGCCTGGCAAGGTGCTCTGCGTGGATAGACCTGTGCGCTCACAAAGAGCCTTCCTTAACTTCAGCCAGAGTCCACGCACCTGGAGGCAGCTGCAGGACTGGTACCTTGCTTAACAGTAGTTAGATACAGAGAATATAGGAAAACTCTTGGTCACACACCTATCATTCACGGACATGGGAAACACAAACATAGTTAAGATTTCCATTTCATCTGGTTTACATTGTTCAGAATCCTTTTTTCCATGAATTTCCATCTTTTGTTGTTGTTTTTTAAGCAAGTTCTGAAATATCTTTAAAGCCTGGAAAGGTAACTCTGATACTTGGGAGAAGTCCATGGATGTGCTTGGTAGACATAAAGGAAATAAATGGCAGGTTTTGCCTCAGTTTGCAGACTTCCACTATCTGATATCAATCAGTGCTTGACACAAATTAGAGTACTTCTCTTTTTAAGCCAGTTCTCTGCATCAGCTGAAATCTCATTCATATCTGTCAATTGTAACATGTTCTTTTACCTGTCAGTCCCCACAGCCAACCTAACACCTTCACGGAGGAATTCAACACTGAACATTTCACATACAACAACAAAGACTGAAGTAGGAATGTGCTCTTTAAACACAATATGTTAGAGCAGTTGCATAATATCAGTAACAGATCCTTGCATGCCAACACAGGAATCCAAAGCGAAATCTTTGAGAGCTTCCAACAAATAAGCCTCCCGGTTTTCCTCGAGCAAAGCATCAAGAAGCATTATACTTAATTATTAAGGGAAAAAATCCAACTGCAGTCCAAGTCAGTGGAAAGGTTCCCATTGGCTGTCATAGGAGTTGAACCATGCCCTTGGGTAATGGACAACTAATCAAGGGTCCAATTCTGAAAGGCGCTGGGCAACTCCTGTGAGATTCTGAGCATCCTCTACTCCCACTGAACTGACTGGGAGTGGAGAGTGCTCAGCATTCACTTTGTTTGATTGGATTCCTGATTTGCAAGTATTTTTAACATCCCTGCAGTGTTCTAAACATCAACCTTATACCAACACTGTATATAGGAACAGAACTGGCCTGCCAGTACATCCGCTACATCAAATGCTATTTGGACCAAGACTACTGCAAAACGCGCTCTCTCTCTCTCTCATGAATTAGTAGCACAGCCACACACACTCATGTGCTGTGATCTCAGCTAATTCACTCTGCATCACTCATGTAACAGTCTTGTCCTTTTCATGGATTATTTAAAATACTGAGTTTCTATTTATATTTATGAAGAAATGAAAACACTGTAAACATGAAAGGAAAAAAAATGTACAAAACCCCCATGATATTTACATTGAAAATAAAAGACAATTTATTCAATAGCAGTGAAAGCAAGAATTCATTCAACCCAATTCATCTAAAAAGCCTCTCAAGGAGATGGCTGAATAGATTTACAACAATAAAAACAAACAGGCCCAATGACCTCTCGACAGGACACTGAAAGCACTCTGCTTAGAAACAGGCCAATCAGAGGTGCTTTTCTGCACCTCTCTTCAAGTGTGTCATTTAAAAAAAAGTAGGAGAATGGGCATTTCTACTAAAACAGGACAGCTGCAACATACAGCTTCGGCTTCTCCTGCTGCTTCATCTCCCCCAATGTTATAATCCTGCTTGGTCCTCATCTAGTGCCCACTGCGGAAATGAGAAGATCCCCAATGATCGCACTGGCATTAGAGAGGGCCCCTTTGTGACATCTGTTTAGCGGAATGGTGAACTTGCTGTACAAGACGGAATCTTAGCAACATGCCAGAGGTTCCCTTGCAAAAACCACTGAGATCAGAATTCAAGGTTCGCCAGCCGGAGCCCAAGGATGCGTCCGTCTATCTATGTCTTTATCCAAACTCATTGCCATGGTATCATGGTGACATCCCAACACCCACCAGGAACACAGGCCACCTGCCAAAGTCTCAGGCGGGCAGGCAGCAGATTGTGAAGTCAGGTGTTCATTTATCTGTGTAGGCTTCAGATTATCCAAATATCACAGGGGACAAGGATTTAATTCAGATGACCAGGAATTCAGGTAATCAAGAGGTCAAGGGCCACCCAGCACTGGCATACCTCAGCACCCCCTATCCCCGAGTTTCAAATAGCTACGCAAGACTCCGTTTGAGCTTCATACTTGCTCCGATGTGTTACGCAGCTGAAGGACCTGGGCTCAGCTAGGTTGACGACCAGGGTCGTCATGTGTAAGACGCCCCATAGCAAACGTCCATCTCACGGACACCTGCCTAGCACCCGTATTCTTACCGCTCATTATCCTCTGGGCTTCGTAAGGTTCCATATAGCCAGTGTTTTCTCCTTTCACCGCTTTGTTCAGCTCACTCTTGGCATCAAACGGATCAGAGTAGTCATCTGCTATCAAGACCTGAAACGAAGAAAATTACACTTTGATTGGAGGCGGCTTTTTTTTTGTAACCTGAGACTCGCAAGCTAAAACTAAGTGAAACTAAATCAGCAGCAAGTGCTGGAAGGGGCAACATGTGTCCAGTGAAAGTAAGAACAAAAGCTTCACAGAAGGCCTTAGCCAGCCCCTTTAGCCTTGGAAATAAAGGCCCCGATTCAGCGAAGTTCTTAAACAGCTGATTAACAGAAAGCACCTGCTTTAAGTGCTCGCATCTCTTCATTCAGCCACGGACCTCTCCCAAAAGCAGCCCTCCTCTGCAGAGTCCGACTCACACATCACCATGCAGGGAATAATGGGACAGTAGCAAGTTAATGAGATATGAACACTCAGCACAACTGAATCCACTGCAGGACTCAAATTTATCACAATGCCTTCTCAGGTTTTCCAGAAAACCTCTCTCCTGGTCACACATTTTCAGTTAAGATTATTTTTTTGTGCTTTGTTAGACTCTTGTGTATATTTATTCAGCTGTAAACCACAAAACTGGTAAAGTACCTTAACATACTATCAAGCTACGTCCTAGGGAAAAGCACACACGTGGTCTTCTCATTAAATAAAACCAAATCAAAGTTCAAGTCTTTGGGCTTGGCTACACTGGCAATTTAGAGCACAATAAATCCTCGCAGAGAGCTCTACCTTACTCCCCGTCCACACTGGCAAGGCACAGAGCGCTCTGACTCCCTGGCTGGAGCGCTCCTGCTACTCCACCTCCCTGAGGGGATTAACAGCTGTTGCATATTGGGTGAGACGCTGCAGCTCCAGTGTAAACGAGTAGTTACATTAGTGCGCTCTGACTGACCTCCAGAAACTGCCCCATAATCCCCTTAACTGAAGTGGCCACTCTTGTCTTTGTTGTGAACTCGGGATGCGGAAGTGCCCTTTCAAAGCTCCCTTTCGGAGTACAGGCTGCTTGTCTGGTCTGAGAAAAAAAAACAAACAGCTAATGAGCGAGTGAGAGAGAGGCAGGGGATGAAGGGGGGTCTGAACTTACAAGATAGCACGCTGACACATTCTCAGCACTCCAAAAACCCACTCTCTCCTGCCACCACACACTGCCTGTCACACTCCACCTCACCCCCATTTGAAAAGCACACTGCAGCCACTTGAATGCTGGGATAGCTGCCCATAATGCACTGCTCACAGGGCAGTTGCAAGTGCTGCAAACGTGGCCACGCCAGTGCATTTTCAGCTCTCAGTGTGGACAGACTGGAGCGCTTTCCCTGCTGCGCTCTCCGAAGGCTGGTTTAACTCAAAGTGCTTTACAGCCGCAAGTGTAGCCAGGCCCTTTGTTTCTAATTTTTTTTTTTTAATGGAAAAAGACCACGAGACCAAGCCCCTTCCTTGAGGCGGAGTTTCTCCACCTGACCCATACTTTTTATTCTTTATAAACACTGTAGAAAGCCACTCCACTTCCCATCATAAATGCATGTGAAATTAGATGGCAAGAAAGTAAACTGAAATTAAGCAAACGCAAGTGCCACCTCTTTCTTCCTTAATGGAAGGGGGCAGGGGAAATTGGGCACGGTGTCTCCTGGGACGTGCTGCCTTTCCACCCATCCCCACCCCTTGCTGGCTGTCATCAATGTAGCCATCTGCCAAACGGGGCTGGAGGCCATATCAGCCATTCAGCAGTGGGAAGTTGATGGCCACAGAGAGAGGGGAGGAGTCCACTGATTAATTAAAAGGTCTACGGTGCTGTAACTTTGCACAGCACTTTAGAGACAAGAGAAGAGGCCCAAGCTGCCCCAAAGAGCTTCCCATTTACATCAGCCTGATGCTGAAAAGGGAGGTAGCGGGACAAGAAAGCCATAAGGATGGAAAGTCCAAGGATGAAGAGCTAAAGATAAGGCAAGCTGCACAGTACCGCAGACACGCTTGCTGTCCGCAATCGCTGTGACACTGGGAATAGGGTGGGGCGGAGCAGGCCGGGCATGGAACAGCAGCGGAGGCTGAAGTGATGGGTGAAGATGAACGTGCCTGGCACCAGGAGAGCTGGGTTTAAAGCTCCAGGCTTCAGACGCCGCATGGGCAAAACCATCCAGGCAAGGGCAGAGTTAGAGACAGCAGTGAGGGGTTTGATGGGCAGGGACCAAGCCCCCCGCAGGCCCAGAGGGGGAAGGAGCGTGGGACGGGGCAAAATGACCAATTTTAGTTCCTGCCCAGCGTGGGCAGGGGCTGAGGAGGAGACGGTTGCAGACAGCACTCTGCACAAGAGCACCATTGCAAACAGCTGCGGGAACTTCCCCGTTTAACATAAGGAGCCCATTACGGCCAATGGGGCACCTCCTCTGCTCAAGCACTTTGCCAGATCAGGACCTGCACAGGACTTCAGCACAAGCACCCGCACTCGTGTCTCTCCGCCAGTGGGTCGCCATCTTTATTTCACATTGGTCTTTGAGCACAGGAGGGCAGGAGTCAAAGAGCTTGAGGAAGCCCAAAGAATCCTCTGACAGATCCTACCGAGAGCCCTGGAGCTTAGCGATCAAATGGGTTTGTTTGGGGTGTGTGTCTGTGTGCACACACTGTGGGGAGGGGACTAAACATGCACTGTGTATGAATGCACATCACTCCATTTTCGAGAATCATGGCCCGAGTCCCTGCGTATCACACAGGGGAGAGAGTCGCTTACAATCCAGAAGAGTGGTCGCTATCTGACAGCCCACACTCTAAGCCAGGCTATCGTAACTCATCCTTCTAAAAAAAGGAGCATTTACCTCATGTCATCCCTATGGGCACAAGTTAATTATCCCAATTCTAAATGACTTCTCTCGGCTGTTTTAAGTATAAACCGACGGTGCCTGCTCTCCACCTATAATTTAAAGGTATTCAAGGGCCTGGGTAAACTGAAAACCACTAAGATGACAAGGAAAACCAGGAGGCGAAAGAGCAATCCTTTGTTCCCCCTAACAATGAAATGAACGGCTTGTTATTGCAGATATAGTTAACTCAATGAAAAATGCTACATCTTCAGTAACGTATGCATGAGCTGTAATCAGCGGTGCTGTCAGAGCAGTGTCAGCAGCTGCGTGCGCGCCACACAAAGACAACAATGTGCATCATGCAGCAGTAATTCCTCCCCGTAACAAGGGCATATTTATCTGTAAAAGCCTACAGCTGAAACACCAGCCATTTACTTTCTCTGATGCCGCTTTGTCAAGAGCTGATGGATAGTGTCTCAGGTTCCCTGCTGTTCCCCTGTTCCAGATACTGACACTGTAATAGCTGCCTTTCTTTAAAATAACTGCACTAAAATGACATGAAACAGAAAAATAGCCTCACAAGGACAACGTGCTTTATTTGCTATTTCTTCTTCTCTATTTGCCAAAAAGCATTAAGGGAAAAATTAGACATAGAAGGCTGTCCAATAGGAGAATGTCAAATGGTGATTTGGTTTAAAAGCATGACGGTAACATATTCAAGTGCTCCAGGTACCAGACACCACCAGAGGGGCTGAAATGATGAACCTGCTATACAGGAGGAGACCTAGTCAAAGATGCAGCAAACAGATCTGAATGTATGGAGCCTTGTTCCCATGTGTATCCTTGCAGAGATTCACACAGGAACATGGGCCCATGGTTGTGAGTTTGCCTGCAGGATAAAGCTCATGATTTGTTAACAGTACTGTTAACAGTACTGCCAGCAGGCGAAAACCCCATAAGAGATCTACGGACTTTTCCCCCTCAAGCAGAAAAACGATTAGGTCGTCCGGATGGTGGAAGTGCTGGGCTATTCATCATAATCTAGAAATCAATATGTGAAATAGAACATGGCATTGTAAAATAGGTAAACGGAGGGCTGCAGAAGTAACAAGCTAATGCAGCATTCACTTGGACAGACCCGGGGACCAGCTCTTCTCAAACACTGGATCCATATTGTCTAATTAAAACGAGATCTCTAGTTCCGCGCTGTCAGAGAGCCCGCAGCTGCCTGCATTACTATTTCAGTTTAAATTAGAATTTACAAATTCTCAGCCTAGATAAAGCAGCTGGCCTGTGCTGACATATGGTTTCTTTTATACTTGCTGACAGTTGCAAATCCTCTCAGTTTCTAAGAAGTTTAGAGAGTTTTTTAAAGCAGGTAGTTAAAGCCCTATGTTGCTTTTATTTGGATCCTCTTCCAAATTAAGGCCAAAAGGAGAATTCTCTAACGCTTCCAAATGCTTAATTATTTTTACATACATGCATTTAAGTAATTTATCTAGCACATCTATCAGACCCCTCCCCCGCCCGCCCCATAATGGAAATAATGTCAACAACAGGAGCGGTTGGCATCTAGCAACACCAGCCCCACACTGTGCACACAATGGCCTCTGTCGGAAAACAGGATACTGGGCCAGATGGACCTTTATTCTGACCCAATAGGGACATTTTTATGTTCTAAAAATGCTTCTTGCCCCAGTCTGTAATTAACTTTCCCTCCCTGCTCAACACATGCCTCCAGACCCTCCTCAGGGGGTGGGTTGGTTGAGGGTAAGCTTTGTAGCATGGCCAACCAAATCCCAGAGTAAGCATCCCGCCCTGCCAGTAGTCTCTTGACACAAAACTCTAGGGTCCCATCAGTCCCAGCATTCAAGCATATCTCCACTAAGAGAAGGCAGACTCAGCTACAAGGCCACAGCCTCCATATTATAGGGTGAATCCAGCAGCTGGGCATTGCTACCTAAAGCCAACTGGAAGCCAGTGCAGGACACAGGTGTCAGATACTGCATGCATAAACCACCAAGAAAGCAAACAGCTGAACTCAGGACCAGCCTCAGTTTCCCTCCATGCTACAAAAAGTTGAAAGCCCTGGTCTAATAAACTAGCACTGTCTAGTGCTCTGTTCTGCACATGTCCGATCATTTGCTATGTGTAACCATCAAGTAGGGATTCAGCCAGGGAGAATCACTGTACTACAGACAGCGCTGTGTTCAACACGCTCACTGAAGAAAAGGATTTTCAGCTCTTCGCGCATCTAGCAATGCTAGCCAGAAAATAAATCAGGAGGGAGCACAGACAAAAGAAAGAGAGTCAGGTCTCGGTGCATAAAAGGCTGCAAAAGGATTGTCACAGACACCAACTACCTGAGGTTTAAATGAGCTCTCCCAGCAGAACTCTGGCCGCTCAACCTACCAAGAACATCAGCTGCCCTATGGGTTGGTCGGTCAACTGATTGTCACCACCTCAGTTTCACACAGCATCAGCTTACGAGCAACTCGCAAAGGTAAGTAACTTTACCAGCATGTGCTTGATGTTCCTCATAACCAGATACAATATTGGTGACCTAGGAGCTTTCATGGAACCCCAAGGGAGCTGGCCTACAGGGTGCAAGTATGGGTCTTAAAACAAACACTTAGGGTGATCAGCTGTCCCTATGTTATAGGGACAGTCCCGATTTTTGGGTCTTTTTCTTATATAGGGTCCTACTACCTCCCAGCCCCGCCCTGATTTTTCACACTTGCTGTCTGGTCACCCTAACTACACTGCACTTTCCCTCCAGGTTTTCTATTTTTTGAAGGACTCAGAGGCAGCTTACAGAATTTTTTTTTGCCCCCCCCCGAATGATGGTCCGATAGTTGGAGCACTAGCCTAGGCAATAAGAGACCCTGGTTCGATTCCTGATCTGCCACAAACACCCTTTGTGACTTTGGGCAAGTAACAGTTTCTCTGGGCTCAGTTCCCTTTACAGTATCTATTAAAGGCATTAAATATTGTGAGGCACTCACATACTAGAGTGCGTGGGTCAGAGAAGTACCTTAGACAGACTTTTTACATGGTTACAGAATAGTTCTGAGCACAAAGAGGGCAGCTTGAGATCAGAGATTTCCGCAATGCTACGAAAACAAAGAGATATAAATATATGTTCCCTGCATGTTAAGGACAAGTCATCCACGCTCTGGGAAAGCGTGGCTAACATAGCTATTTCCACTGTTTCTTACTGCTGCATTTTCTTTCCGAGAATTTAATTTCAAGGGGATGATCAACATTTCACACACATTAACTGGAGTCTTTCTGCATTTCAAGCAGTGCGTATTTCACAACAACGTCTTGTAGGCACAAAAGCTCTCCAGTGCTATATGGCCAAAAATACCACATATGCCCTGTCACATTGTTACCTTACAAAGCTCTTGCTTTACTTACAGAATCACATATCCAATCACTTTGTTTGGGTGGGGGAGGATCGCTACTATATTATTGTTACAGGAAGGCTCTAGTCTAGGAGGTAAAAATTAAGAAGGGAAGGGATAGCTCAGTGATTTGAGCATTGGCCTGCTAAACTAAAGGTTGTGAGTTCAATCCTTCAGGGGGTCATTTAGGGATACTGGCCAAAAATCTGTTGGATGATTTAATTGGGGATTGGTCCTGCTTTGAGCAGTGGGTTGGACTAAATGACCTCCTGAGGTCCCTTCCAACCTTGATATTCTATGATTCTGTCATGTTTTCCAGGTGTATCATCTAGTCAAGAGAAGCAAGACCCTCATTCTGAATGCCTGCAAGAGACCCAAGAGCCATCCTGGACCTGAGACATTTTCTGAAGTTCCACAAAATACCTCTTCTCTTTAAAACACTAACAGGAGATCATCTGCATGTTACAGAGCTCACCAACCAATGACTCCCCCACGCCACCCCCCACATGTCTAACTTCTAACAGATGCATGCTTTAGTCTGGTGCTCTCAGTAAGAAAGCAGGGCCTCAATTTCCACAAACTGGTAAAATGTATCATTTCCGCCTTTCAAATAACTGAATAATGTTGGTTACACAAATATCCCAAACTTTACTCAGAACCCACTTTAAATGGTTTCAAACCGGCATCTTTGAGAGGAATACAAGTAGGGAAACGTGTATAAATAATTGCAAAAATACCTAGGCCACTGCAAAATTTAGGAGAGTCTAGTATAGATTTGTAATTTTAAAGAAACTTACTCTTCTTTACATTTTTAGAAAGTCAATGCAAAACTTGTAGTAAGTGTTTCTATTTTAGACAATATAGTTTAAGAGCGTCCAAATCTGCAGCAAATCAGTTTCTACCAGGTGTGAAATTTAGCCAGTCTGCCTCTAATTAACAGCATGTACACCGAAAAGCAACACACTCATCACACTTACATAAAAGTTAAAAAAATGCCTATTTTGTTTGTTTTCATTTGAATCCACTGAGCTGGCGGCAGAAGCTTTTGTGGGCGATTTTTTATTTTATTTTATTTTATTTTTTTTGGCAAGGCCCTCCGAGTCAAAACCAAAATTAAACCCAGTTATTGCCAGTTGTGTTTCAATTGCTTCTCTAGCCACTGCAGCAGAGAGCAAGTTCCAAATGCAGTTTCTCATTGAAAGTCAAGATGCCCAAGGAAAGTCCAGCTGCAGTGGATAATTGCAATAGCTGTGGTACCCTGCATGGTATGCGGCAGTGAAGCAAGAAACTACATGGGTGTTTAGATGGTCATGTATTTAAGCATGAGGCACAAGGAGCATTCACACCTCTCTGTTCTGTTTGTGTGGCTGCAGACTCAACAGCACAGAAGTACATCAGACTATCACTTCCATCTTCATTGCCAGAAGGGCTAGAAACTTTAGAATGGAAGCATACACGCAGCAGAGATTACAGCAAACTCAGCAGGAAGAACCCAATCCTGTGGGTTCTTCAAAAGTTTTATGCTTGTGGATTCCTCTTCCCTGGCAGAGCGGGAACTAACCAGAGGTCCAAGAGAAGGGGAGGGGTTGTGGCTTGTCCCACAGACAACTACCAATATTACCACCAGATATTCTGCTTTCCAACCAGCAGTTGTTTACACCGACTTTCCATGCAACTTCTTCGGTCCTGTCCACATGAGCCCTGCCTTTGTTCAGAAATAGATTTTAAAGCTAGTTTTCAAATGTTTTCTGTAAACTCGGTTATGTTAGCCAGTGCCAATGGGGATCTCGTCAAAAATCAATTTTTAGGAACTGTTCCAGGCTAGGTCACTATCTAGCCCGGAAAATGGATTTTTCAAGTGATATGCCCCAAGCACACCAGAGCTTGCAGAAATTGTTTTTAGAGCGATGTTTAAAAGTTTGCAAACGCAGGGAGAAACTGCAGCATAAGACAAGCCTTGTTTTCTTCTGAGACAATAGTGAATCCATTTTGTACAGAATTGTATTTCTAGTGATGCTACCTTTTCTTTAGGGTGGTTCTTTCATTGATAGGGTTTTTTGCTATCAGAAGCCAGGGTGCACTTGTTTCATCAGGTGGTGTTTATTCAAAATGGCTGACAGATACAAAAGACTTTGCTTGAAGTCTATTAGCCACACAGCAATCAGTTTTCACTAATAGAGGCTTTAACCCAGACGCCTCCAAGAAACTATATTTAACTTACAGGGAACGGGTTCTCTGACTGTATACTAGCCTTCTCCCATCTTCAAATTCTTGTTTACTAATACTCCAGTTGTTTCTCTTATAAACTAGGGATGGGACCAATTCTCTTCATACCTTCAATTGTAAAGAGAACACTAAAAAATGGTTAATTTGAAAAGGAGGAGGAGGAAAAAATAATAATGGCTACTTAAAAAAAACCAAGCAAACATGGCCCAATGTTCAAAGCAAGGTGCCTTCAACTATTTACAATCTTTTGATTAGCAGAGCAAACATGCCACCCAATATACGAATGTCTGGCCTCACATTTACTGCTTAACTGAATTTGCAAACCACCACAGAATTTGGAGTACTAGACCAGCGTGTCTCAAACTTTTCCGCCCACGGCCCCCTTCTGCTTCCCCGTGTCCTCTCGTGCCGCTTTCAGTGGCATTTCGGCCGGACACAAATAGAATCTTTCGATTTCGGCGGCGTCCCGGAGCCGATCCCACAGCAGCGCTGGGACACCGCGGCCCCTCGTGGGGGGGTCTCATACACCCCACTCTGAAGACCACTGTACTAGACAATGAAAGTTTAAAGGGTGATTTAATTCAGCAGAATTCATTTAAATTTAGTTTCTATACAAGTGATCCACGTCCTCTTTTAACTATTAAACTTGTCATCTGCCAGAGGTAGCTTCAACAAGAAGCTCCAGGGTCTAGTGCTAACCATGAAAGAATCTGAAAGATTCAATATAGTCAATATCAGTAAAGAAACAATTCCACATCCCTCTCACCCAGCACAGCCAGTGCAGCTCCCAGCAACGGGAGACTTTGATGAGACGCGCAAAATAATTCCTGGGCTGTTGACTCTTGCTGAACTAGTTTTTCCAATTCAAAAACTTCATCTTAGGTTCTCTTAAAATAATGTATTTACTAGTCTACTTTGCAGTTAAAGGCAAGCCAAATATACTGCTCACAGAGTGGAATTTGGCCCAGTGTTGGTGACAGTATACCAGACTTTTTTCATAAATTGAGGTGGCGATGCTTAATAAAGCAGCAGGTCACAAGCAACAGCAGCTCTGCATCTTTGCATATTATTTATAGGGCCTATCCTGCAACCATTGAAATCAGTGGCAAAATTCCCATTCAATTCTATGGTGCAGGAGCTGTGCATTAGTGAGGGGCAAGTTCACAGTAAAACAAAGGAGAACATAACGCATAACAATTTGAAAGAAAGCCTAAATTTATGGGTCTAATAGTCTATGCTCCATTACCATGGAGATCTATTATTGGTAAGTGGGGAAGGATTTTTCTCAAAGGCCCCTTATGACCACTTATAAAACCACCACATTATACAATCTCTAAGAAGACCAAAATGGAAAATTATTCTAGGAGATTTTAGCAAGTGGGTCTTCTAAAATTATCCATTTTTTTTTCTGAAAGCCACAAAATCTGAAGCTATCCATTTGTCTCGCTAACGTTTCATCCAGCATATTTCATTAAGGAAAGAACACACAACAGTCAATCCTTCAAGTGTGTCTAATTGCTTTGCAATGAGGAAACTTAGGACGGTTCTTCGTGCACCTCTTGTAACAACAACAGGAATCACTGACAGTGACTCTAACTGCACAGCTGAGCTTTTCCTTTTTCTGAATCCAACGACCATTCAGGTCAGAAACCTGGAGGAGTTTCCTACTGGTGCAGTTTCCTTGAACTGAAGTTTATCACAGTGCCCTGTAAAAAAAGGCATGTCATGCAATGCCAGCTTCTGCCCCATTCAGAGAAGCACAAACAGGGCGCCAAAATAGGACGTGGCTGGGGATTTTGCAGAAACTAATTTTTTTTAAAGGGATGTTTATAGCCAGATTATGGAAGTGAAAAAAGCAATGAAGTGTTTTGTTGCCTCCACAGAGGCTAAGATCCCCACCAAGATCCATTTAGCACTCAGTGCAGAGCCCTACAGATCACGGCCTGTCCTGCAACACCTTCCGGGAGAAGATGTGCTGCCAACGGCTCTACTCCCGTTGCCATCCCTTGTGAAGGTGGCAGAGGAAGAAGCAGAGAAGTTGCTGCTGTTCCATAGACCAGTAACTCCTCGAGGGACTGCCACTGGAAATCCAAGCTGCTTGAAGAGGTACCTGGGGAAAACCAGAGCAGGGCCCCGTTTTCCCATCTCAAGAGTCTCTGAATCCCAATGTATCTTCTCAAGAGGACTCTCTAGAAGACCCACTGAAAACATCTCTTCATCCTTCTCTGAAGGCAAACAGCCGGCGGAGATCCCAACCTTTCAGAAGACAGAAAAATCTAAAGGCTTAGCAAGAAGGAAGGAAGAAGGTACTTGGCCCACCTCTGAAAGCTTTGCCTTCCCAGGGTCTCCAAACACAATTTCTGTTACCTTGTATTTAAATGAATCCATGCACACAGGGAAGGACATTGCCAACACAGCACAACTCTGCCTTAGGACTGGCGCTCCTTGGCATAATGGTACACAGCAATCGGGGCAGAACCATTTTTCATTTTGGCGGGTCGCCCCAAGAGCAGCCCATTTTACAGAAGAATGTGGGGTGTTCCCAGCAAAGTACTAGCTTCTTATCAATGGAACATCCCATGTGCTCAAAGTTAAGTACGCCTGCAAGTGTTTTATTGGACCAGGGCCTCAAAGCCAATGAAAATAGGAAAACAAAAAAAACAACTGACGCAAACAGTCGCCCCAGGTCTGTCCCTTCACTGCAGCCCAAAGGGAGCAAAGCACTACTTCTCCTGGTGATCTCAAGAGAGGAATCACCAAATTCCGACTTTGGCTTTACTGCCCACCACTTTACCTTAGAATTTCTCTGTCTCAGCAAGTTGACCTCATCTATGAAATAGGAACAAGACTTGCTTTGCCTCCTTACAGGGGGGCTGTGAGAGTCAGCTACAGGCTGTGGGGCATTCCCTGGCTGCGAGGTCCGGTTCTGCCCCCAAGCTGCAAGCAGACTAACGTACCCGCTGTAACCGATCTTTGGATGTTAGCAAGATAAGGACAAGTCACATTTAGTCACATGGATGAACACTCAAGATTCTTTCCTCACAAAACCTGGGGGATCCTTCCATTCTAGATTACAGCAAGTGGGTTAGTTTTAGTATATAAGTCATTTAGACCAGTGTTTCAGATAGCCTATCACATTAGATGTGGAATAATCTGACCATCATTAATTACTGGGTATCAGGTGGATTACAAAGGTTTATTACAGACCATGCTTCATATAATTCACCCTTCTGGTAAACTATGCCAAAAACAGGTATTTGCTTTCAATGATTCACATGTAACCTCTCTAAAAGCTTTTATTCACTTGAAATAAAGTTCCCTTTTTAGGAGTCTGTAAACAAAATCAGTTAGTCTTGGCTGTAGCAGAATAGCACACGGAAAAACCCACTGAATATGATGTTTAAAAATCTGAAACTACCTATAAATTCATTAACCAGTTTTGACTTGATAGTAATTCACTATTATTTAATTTTCCTTTTAGAGTAATTTTAATTTTAAGTGATAATTCAGATGTTCCAAGTATTTCTACAAGAAATCACAATTTCTGTTACTACATAGTTAATCAAAGAACGAAAACTCCAGAAAACATACAGCAGACCCTCAGCGTTACACACACCCGAGTTACAAGCTGACCGGTCAACCACACAGCTCATTTGGAACTGGAAGTACGCAATCAGGCAGCAGAGATAAATTACTAAAAAAAAATAAAAGGGAAAAAAAGTTTTTTTAAAAAAAGATTCAACAAGCTAAGGAAACTGTTTCTGGGTTTGTTTCATTTAAATTAAGAAGGTTAAAAACAGCATTTTTCTTCTACACAGTAAAGTTTCAAAGCTGTATTAAGTCAATGTTCAGTTGTAAACTTTTGAAACAAGAATGTTTTGTTCTGTCACAAACACATACAAACAACCTCCATTCCCGATGTGCTCATAACTGAGGTTCTACTGTATGTAAATGTAAATAAGTCTAAAGACTATTAAAAAAAAAAACGAACATGCACAACTGACGAACTAACACACCTCAAGAGACCAACAAAAATAATTTTTTGCATCTGAAAGGGAGATACACCAACCAAGTAAAACATTAAAAACTAAGACTTTGACTATAAGGGGAAAACTTTTCAGCATAAGTAGAGCAGAGTAACTAATCTGGTACAGCAAAGGGGGAGACAGGAACAACTCTGCCTCCGGGAGCAGTGCTTACGAGATGGCAGAGAGGCAAACGGAGGTGTTAGTCACTGAAGATGCATAAGTCACGTCAGTGGCACTCTTACACAATTCCGCCCTGTAACCATATAGCAGCAAGCAGGGCTCAGTGAAGGCAGAGGAGAGAGATTCTTCGTTTAAAAAGGAGAAATATATGAACATTAACACACACTTCTTCAAAGCTAGCTAAACAAATGCTGATTTTGCACAACGTCATGTGAATTCCTCATTTTCCCAGACGTGTACACTTACAATGAAGCAGTCACTAGTCACAGTGGAAATCAGTGTGTGTAAAATGCCCATCTATGCACCAATATTTATTGCCTACTTTTTACAACCAAGCAAAATTTCAACAATCACCAAATTTCCCTCCTCAACGCCCCAGGGGGTCTTCCTGTCTCGCCTCCCAAACAAACCTGCAGGAAGGTGTTTCCTTTACAACGGCCTGTCAATGCAACACCATGTAAAAAGGCACCAGAAAGGTCTCCAGAGTACAAGCAGTGTTTTGCCAGCTTATAAAAGGGCCGTCAAGTTTTTAATTTAAGTGCTAAACTCAAAAGCCCACTTTAGGCCAAACACCACATTGCCCCAGGTAGAGTTTTTCAGGCCCTGGTTACACTGGCACTTTATAGCGCTATAAAGCCCCCACGAGCACTATAACTCACTATCCGTCCACACTGACAAGGCACGTAGAGCGCTATAACCTCGGAGTTATAGTGCTCCTGGTAACCCACCTCTGCACGGGGAATAAGGGCTGTAGTGCTAAGGCGAGAATGTGGACACCCACTGCGCTACAAGTGATCTCTTGAGATGCCTAGAGCCATTTAAGGCAATTGACGTCTCTTCTCTTTCTTTTGAACTCAGCTGGAGGAATGCGGAAGTACCTTTTCAGCGTTTCTCTCTTAACTCGGCAGATAAGCAATGCAAATGTTTAAGGAGAGAGCCTGTGTGAAAACAAAGCCTGCTAATCTTCTCTGTGAACGGACACATGCTGACGGGCTCTCAGAAAGACGGAAAAACCACTCGCTCTCTCCCTCCCCATACACACAACACGTCCCCCCTCACCCACCTCATTTGAAAAGCACGTTGCACCCAGCTGAATGCTGGGATACCTGTCCTAATGCGCTGCTCCCAATGCCGCCTGAAGTGCCGCAAAAGTGGCCATGCTATACCGCTGGCGGGTGTCAGTGTGGCCACGCTATAGCGCTATCCCTATAGCTGTATATGAGGATAGCTATAACCAATACCGCTATAAACCTGTAAGTGTAACCATGGCCTCAAACCAGTGCTTCTCCCAGCTCCGAGACCAGGAGACAAAAAGTGGTTCCTAGATCTTAAATACCAAAGCAACGGGCCAATACAGTCCCCACTCAATTCAATGGAAAGACTCCCATTAAGGTCAGTGGGATTACGACTGGGCCCTCTAACAGCCGATGCAGGTTATTTGGCTAAAGAATCATACCTGGGCCAAGGTGTCGTAAGCATTTTATATCAGCAGATCCAAATGGAGGCTCCAAACTGAGACCAAGAGATCGGCCCCCGATTCATGGGGGTTCACATGAGCTCTGCCAGAGTAGAGCTGCTGGCAGGGTTGGAAAGGCAGTTGTGGGTAAGGGGCCAGAGAGAAGTTTCCAGTTGCTAGGCCTACAGGACATAGAAGCACCTTCAGGGAATTTGAAAATTCAGAACCCCATGAAAAAGTCTTTCAAGTTCTTCAGCAGCCTCTGAAGCTTGCTACGCAGCTGCTGATTGACAGAGCCACTGTCGTACCCACTTCATTGTGTGGCAGTGAAGGAAGGTTGAAGAATATCAGATTTTTGATCATCATCTTCATCAGCTGCTCCACAATAAGTGGTAGGACAAGACCAACCGTGGGGATATTCACAGCCAAACTCAGCAGCCACTTCCATCAGCAATGGTTCAGGTGCAGCGTGTTTCCTGACACGGATGTATTATTGGTAGGGTGACCAGATGTCCCAATTTTATAGGGACAGCCCTGATTTTGGGGTCTTTTTCCTTATATAGGCTCCTATTACTCCCCACCCCCGTCCCGATTTTTCACAATTGTTGTCTGGTTACCCTAATTATTAGCATGGAAGACCAGCTACCAATGAAACGTGTCTAATGAGAAATGTGGCTACAAGACTGGGGATCACATGGTCGCCAAAAGCTTTGGTGACCAATCCAATTACCAATGATGGACACAAACTGAATATCCAGCCAAATCACCCTTAATGTCATAGCTAGAATACTGACCCACATGGGGCTCTGTCTGCAAGGAGACTATATCCCTTTGACATCTGCACTGATTATTTTTATAATCAAGTACAGAGATTTAAATGACAGTAAGGTTTTGGTATAGGAAATCTTGATGGGAAATTTAAAACAATAATTTGACTCTAAACATAAGAATTCAGAGGCTACTACCTGCTGGACAAGTTCAATTCTAAAGGAAGAGATGCATTCATGTTTGCAGACTCCCAAGATTTAAGTGAACCCAACAGGTTAATTTTTTTTAAAAAAACCAACCATCAATTGCCATCAATTAATTTTACCATCAATTTGCAATCCAGAATAGCAGACTCACCCAACTCTATTTTATATTATTATCCTTATAATCCCTGCTTTACAATATTGTGCCTGCCACCACCATACTGTCTGTAGAGGCCACATCATATGTAAGTTTCCACAGTCTGGATTACTGGAGTTTATTTTATGAAATTTATGGAAACCGTGATTTGGCGCCAATGCTTTGGAGTGTATTCTTCTTCTTTGTCCCATTCTACCACCAAAATTTGTCTCTTGATACCAGGCTCTGCAGCTCCAGCTGTCAGCTTTATGCTAGCCTGGTCAATTACACACCAGAAACTGGCATTGGGTTGATAGCCACAGTCCTATATTTCAGAAGCTGAACAAATACCCACAATAAGTGCCAAAAACTGACTGAATGTGGAACTGTGGTGTTGGTTTGTCTAGGGAAGAAAAAAAAAACACACCTGAAGCTAGAAAGCCCAAGAAAAGTAGAGACTGAAACAAAATGAATGTTAGCTCGTCTCTTCATTCCCTTTAAGATCTGCAAATAATCTTTTGGTTGCAATTTAAATGAATTTGTTGCAAAAGAAATGGGTTAATAAAAAGTGTTATTCAAACTTCAAAAGGTCTGGAAACTATGGGTTGATCCTCTGAGATGCCAGGCACCCTTCACTTCTGTTAATTCCAGAGAAAGTGGAGATCACTCAGGACCATTGTCCTTTATCAGGTGCGATGCCCTTTTGTTCAGGCGAGCAGCTGACTACATTTAGTAACCTTACAGAATGGGATGCTTTAGTAGCAGGAGGCTTTCATTTTCATTTGCAATTAACCTCTTGCTGCAGTCAGACTCCCAGCTGCTTTGGCAATGTTCACCACCACCCATTTCTAACACAAGTCCGTACTGTGTGCGACAATGTGCTAGTCAATGTACATTTTAGTAAACATGTGCAATGGAGCCAAGTTACAGCTATTACGGGGATAATCATTTAAAATATTCTGAAAATGAGAATGTTTTGTATTCTCAGGAAAAAAGGAATCTGGATGCTAACAAAGAAAGAAGAGGTACAAGCGAAGTGGTGTTCCCAGCCTCCTAGCAATTAAAGGTCAACACCCTTTACACCTCCATTCCCATGCATACTAAACTACAAACTCAGGCAATCAATAACCCACGAAAAAGCGCCGGTGTGAACAGCACTATGTTGGCAGGAGACTGCTCTCCCGCCAACAAAGAGCAGCTACGCTGCATGTGCTTTAGCAGCACGGCTGCAGTGGCACAGCTGTGTTGCTGAAAGGTGCGCAGTGTAGACATAGCCTAAATAAAATCCTGCTCCATGCACTACTCTCAGCCCTGCAAACTGCCTGGATGCTGTGAAAATCAAGCAGGGTTCTTTTCTGTTTGATCATCAACACCAGTATTAGAGGTTCTGCAGCCCAAGTCAGACCCGCAACACACATACAGTCCCACTTCCTTCAGTGCAATTCCACAAGTGTACTCAACTGGAACTTAGTGAGGAAATCTGCTGATGTTGCACACACATGAATCACACACACGTGGCTCACACACTCCCTTTCAAACCTTCAGAGCCAATGGAGCTAAAAAGGTGTAAAAAGCAATTAACATTTTATTTTTGTCACTGAAGTCAGATGAGGTGGCTCTAGATGCATGCAGCAAGAAGATCCGAGGATACGCTGAAAAACAATAGATGAGAACTGCACTTCAAAGGATTGTAGGTACAATCCCAAAGGACAATGCCTTAACTCTGTACTGCCCTTTCCATCAAGCCCAATGGCAACGTCAATGCTTCATGTCAGCTGCAAGACTTGAGAAAAGAGTTCAGAGGCTACACTGATTTACACTGACGCATCACAAATAAAAATGTTATATAATACTATGTGCGCGGAAGTTATTTCAGCAACTCTTCAATGCCATCAGCAATAACAAATAACCCTAGAATTTAGCAACTAACCTACTACCAAAGTAAAACTGCAGCACCAATTACACTGTAGTAATGGGATAATATGTAGCAATTCTTAAAGACCAAAAGCCATGGAAGAGTCATTCTTTCTAGAAGTCTGGCTACACAAAGTGCACTAGATGAAAACACACACACAGGCATGCAAACACACTTGTTTTCTTTGCATTATTTTTTTACACTCAAATAGCTCGATCCAGTGCACCTGAAGGCTCACATTTCCAACAAAAGAGCCATTATATTTCTTATTTCAACATGATCCTCTCTCTGATGCCTATTACATTAAACAAGGGAAGTGCAGTCATCTCTGCGCTTTCTTCTTAGCCAGGGCACAGTGCAAGTTAGTGAACACAAAATGCTGCGAACGGTTTTTAAATAGCGTTTGGACTTTTCTCCAGCTACAATATATGAAGCCAAGCACATCCCATTTTGACCTCGACCTGTGTTTGCACATATCCGGTCAAATTCTTCAGCATTCAATTTAGTTCACCTGGATCCCAGTTTGCTCGAACTTCCGAGCAAGTGTTCCTAAATGCATACACACAGCACTGCTGCAATTTGGACTCTCTCTCTCTAATTTCTCCAGGCCTGAGCTGGCATATGAAGTTAAATAGAAGGGTTGGCTCAACACAAAAAGCAGAAGGACCTAAAGACTTTACACCACAGACACATATTTCTGTATTATTAGATATTTTTAAAATATCTCTGGCCAGCTTACAGCTGTCCCTCAGGGCAGACTGTGCCCCAAGCTTCCAGCGTCAATGAGGGTTGAATGACCAGGGACTGAGCCAGCAGGGATTATGCCTGCGGTGGGCAGCATTTCCTGCACGACGGGCTAGCGAGCAAAACGGGGCTAGAGCCGGCACTACTGGGTCAGTGTCACATAACGCAGCGGCCGATTTCACTCTCCACGCTGGACGCTCTTCTTGGAGGATTCCTGGCGTGCAAATCTGAACGGTACACAGCAGAGACAACGGTCAGGGGAAAAGCACGGGTGTGTACAACGGCATAATGAGAGCTCCAGTAAGCAGCCCTCCTGAGAGACCCCCAGTGCCAGCAGCATGGCAGCCCACGTGTCCTGGGTTCAAGGAGTGGCACTGAGAATTACTGAGCTAGTAGCACAGCTCATAGCACTGTCGAGATCACCCCAGTCCTGAGCAATTCGACAACTACCAGGGGCTTAGGCAAGGGAAAGTAACAGCGGGGCCTGGGGGAAAGGGGGCAGGGAGAGGCAGAGCTTCTCTAGTGCCGCCTGGCTAGCAGTGAACAGGCTGCTGGCTCTCTTCGGGGCTGGAGGAACGTACACGACACCTGTTAGCCCAAGGACTGAGCCTCCCTGCCAGTCCAGAACACATCAGCCTGCCACCCACACTCCCAGTGCCCCGGCCTGAGGACCCTGGCATCCTGCAGCCCGAGCTCTGTACCCCAGCGTCAGTCCCATGCACCAATCACTGCTCTCCTCCCCACACGCCCCCTCACTCCGGGTCACTGCCCTCCACACCCAGACAGAGCAACCAAAGCTGGCCCCAGACACAGGCCTCTGCAGGGAAGGTGGGGCTCTCCCTTTTCCCAGGCCCAACCCCAGTCCTCCCAGAGGGCAGAGAGCAGCCTGCTGTGGAGCCGTGGGGCCCAGCCAGCCTGGAGACCAGCAGCAGCTGGCTCCTGCCTGTCACCCTAGCTGAGGACCCACCGATGGGGGTCTCCCTTGCTGACACAACCCAAGCACATAGAGAGCTGTGCGGAGACCCTCCAACAAGGCCAAGAGAGCCCGGTGTGCGGTGCCCCTCCTGCCACCTTACCAAAGGGCTGTGGGAGAGGAAGGGAGTGGCACTACGACCCCACTGCCCTGTCACCCTTCCCTCGGGGCCAGACGGGCAACCCACTGGGGCATCCTAACAGCACCAGGCTGGCGCTCACCTCACAGCAGCAGCTGCTCTGCCCCGCACCGCCCCACAGGGCAGGGATACTGCTCCAATCACACATCACGGCGGCCACACGTGGGTGGCCAATTTCACACAGCTATAGCTCCTGCTCCTGGAACGGTTGACTCCGGCAGATTGGTTATTTCTTGAGGAGAGCACACCAGGCCTAGGACAACTGACTAACAGAGCTAGCAGCAGCAGATCCTGGGCAAACCTCCCCATGCAGCTCAGATCAGGAACTTGGGCTCTGACCCGCAATACAGAGGGGATGGTCCCTTTGCAGACAGTTTAAATTCTAAATCCCCCCTGTTGCAGTCCATGGCCCCCGGAGCAGGGACTAGCCATCCCGTGAAGTGCCGTGGCATACGAGCAAAAGTTTGCTAGGGAAGACGACTAGACCACCTCCCTCATTTTCACCGGTGAGCCAAGAAAGAATTCCTCCAGCGAGCTCCTAAAGAGAGGTGGCGGCACCTAGTCCCCTGCGCAGCTTTGCCTCTGGCAACGTCTTAACGAACAAACTGTCTCTTACAGATTCATTTCCGACTCCCACCCTCAAAGGAGTCAAGTAAGGACACTTCACTGTATTGCTCAATCTCAGAGCTTCGCTCGCTGTTCCAGCGTAGTGGAAAGGCTCCTCTAGGACTCCCCAGTTTGACTCTTCACCCCGAAACCCGCTCCTGCACCCTGCTAACAGGCACGGGTGGCGGGTAGCATAGCCCGGCATGGCCCTGCCCACGCTCCACCCCCAGATCCCCTCCTGTGGTTCCTGGCGCTCTAGCCTAGGCAGGCAGGCTGGGCCTGGCCTCCTGCAGGAACTTGGGGTGGCTCGCGCTGGAGGCTATGATGGGAGTGCTTTGGCCACCCCCCTTCACGGGAGGGTGATGGGAAGGGACAGGCTGGTCTCCCCCCCAACGGCTGAGTTACCATCTGCCCATGCTAACAGAGGATTTCCTTCCACTCTGGAGCTCTGGAACCCGCAGTTTAGTTCTTGGGGAGGTGGGGGTGGGAAGTCACAGGATGGCCTCCTCCCATGCTGACCCACGGCCCTCAGCAAAGAGCTTGGGACCCATACTCCGATCCCCCACACACCCCTTCATTTCTTAGTTGCTCATGGTGTCCCTGGCCTCTGTTTACCAGAAGCTGGGAAAGGGCGACAGGGGATGGAACACTTGATGATTCCCTGTTCTGTTCATTCCCTCCGGGGCACCTGGCATTGGCCACTATTGGGAGACAGGACACTGGGTAGATGGACCTTTGCTCTGACCCAGTCTGGCCATTCTTATTGACAGACCAGTGTCAGGGCACTAGCCTAGACATGGAAGACCTGGGTCCAAGTCCCTGCTCTGCCACTGACTTCCTGGGTCATCCGGGGCAAGTCACTTGGCCTCTCTATGCCTCAGGTCCCAGCTGTTCAATGTAGACACCAGCCCTGTCCTGCTCCTTGGGTGCTGCTAGGAGAAATAAGTCAAGATCGAGAGGCCCCGCAACACTGCAGTGATGGGGGGCAGATGAGAACCGGAGATAAACAGATCTCTTCCTGAAGCAGAGCCCTGCAGGCCCAGGACCGGGTATCAGAAACTTTTTGCTAAAATGCTAAAGGAGAAGAGTCTCCAGTGGGTTCCAGCCACTAATTCAGGTCTTTCCCCTGGATCCTCCGTTTCATCTTCTCCACGGAGAAGGAGCTGCCCAAGGCTGAAGAATCAGCCTCTATTATTCAAACTTCACATACTTTTAAAGCCGTTTCCTTCGGCAGTTCCAGGGAGAAGGGATTAGAAAGGCCGGCAAGGTTCCGCTAACTTGTTTTCTTTGTTACTACTGAGTTCTCACTAAACCTTGCGTTTCATACATCGCTGCCAGCTGCGGCAAATTCCCACAGAGGAGATTTAGGATTTAAACTGTCTGCAAAGGGACTATTTCTTAGAGATCTGCTGCGGGATCTCTGGCTCGGTTCCAGCTCGTCCACCCAGCGCCAGCCAGAGCCAAGTCCCTCCTTTGCAGCGGGGTTTGGAAAGGAAATAGGAGGAGCACAGAGGGTGCTGGCAGACTTTCACTTACCATCCCCTCTTTTCTGTATTTGATCTCCGGTTGCCTCGCAATGGCTCAGAGGATTTACTGAGTAGCCACGAGGCAGGAAAGCTGTGTCAGCCCACCAAGGTGCCCCCACCCCCCAGCATGCTAGAGCAGGGCAAGCAGACCTGTTTCACCCGCATTTCTCCCCCGACTCGGAGATTCTCGTTCGAAGGGCAGCGTTTTCAAAAAGCCAACACTGATTTCCCACCACTGCACATTGCACTGGGAGTCTCAGAGCAGACGGGGGTAGAACGTCAACTGGAATTTCTTTCCTATAGCTGTAGAGAGCAGAGACAGACTAGTTAACAAACGTGCATGCTTGGAGGGTATGCATTCCTTGAAAGTGCTCGCCGAACATCACTGTGCCAGGATCAATTGAGATGCTTTGCAAGAGAAGTTACATTTTCACCTACAGCCATGCCACCGTAGGCTGTGATCTTGTCAGATTTCACAAGCTTGGCAAGGTCAGGCCTGTTTAGTCCTCACATCGGAGAATTGCTGCCGTAGCATTGTAAGTTCACTAGCGAGCGCTCTTCCTGCCGAGCGAGAATTACAAATCAGTGCCTCCAGCATGACTGGGCTGGGATAGGCTCTGGGTTATTGGTAGTAATGCATTTTCAATGAGAATTAGAGCTTAGTTCCTGTCTTGATACACCATGGCACTTCTTGCAAGAGCAAGCGGTTTCCTATTTTGAACCCGAACAACGTATTGTGTTTACACACATCCTCCCTTCACTTTCATCCCATCAGGAACTCTGTCACAGTGCTGCAAGCTGTTATACACCATGCATTGGAGATGATGGAATACAGCAGGGGTCAACACGACCCCGTCTATGTATTTAGTGACATGACATGCTTTGCATCCTTAAGATCAGAGGCACCATACGAAAGGGCAAGTGACTAACGCCACCCTGAGGAAATTTAAGAGTGTAAGTGAATGCAACTTAGAGAGACAAGTAAAATGCATCTGAAAGCAAGAGAGGTCCCAACACGGAAAGTGTGTTGTCACCAGCCAAACACACCACTTCACGACAGCTATACCAAAGAGACAACAGTTTACTGCTATTTCTGACTACAAATATTCAGAAAAACCCCAGAGTGACTCACAACAGCAATTTAAAAAGAAATTAAGATGAAAATCCACAAAGCCCATGTGAAATGCTCACTGCCCAGCTGTGGCTCTTGGCAATTTAATTGTTGGGTAATAGTGGTTTGTTGGCTTTCCAGCTAAAATGTAAAGAGCTATTCTAAAAACTGCTGTCAGCGAGCTCCCTGTCGGGGAGGCTAAACCACTGGCTACAGTTTTCATCATTACTGGATTCCTTCGAGGACTCTTTCAGAATGGGGCTCTGTTGGATGTAGAAGGAAAGAAACAAAAGCCAGTCAGTAACAAGGCCAAATTGATTCTGCTCCAAACCTGTATCTGAAGCCTGCTCAGGGCATAAGATACATTTTGCGCATTCAACACAGTCAGAGAAACATAAGATATTGAATAGCTTAGGCACAGGACACTGCATAGTAAGGCAGCGTTAATGTATCTACAAGAAGAACTGAAGATGCATCAGGATTATAGTATCGTTGTCCGGGAAGAAGCACCAGGAATGAAAATGGGGTAGATTTTGTCCTTCCTCCCCAGCCCCAAACAATGTTTTCACCTGCACCCATCAGCCTGAGAGTGCAGAATTGCATCAGGACTTGCCCACGAACACCACAGCACACACCTCTGCACACTTCCTTTAGTGCAAAGTGAATGGGTACTACTTAGCACAAATCAACCCCCTAGTGAACAAAGAGTGCACAAACTGAGCTGCAAGCAGCAATAAGGAGTTATTTGTTCTGTGCAGTCAGAACCTGCTCATTAACCCATTACCAGCCCATGAATTTCAGCTGTGCTACCAAACAGACACATCCTAGGGCAGAGCAAATGTTGCATGGAGGAGACTGAACAAGACTGAGGATATAAAGAAACAGTGACAGATATCTGGAATCACAGAGCACGCTCATCTGGGCCAGCAAGTTTGGTTCCTCAATGCTAGGTAAGTAGGCAGACAGGGTGCGGGTAGGAGGAAGAGCACATTACTAGCTTTTCCTTGTGACAGTTCCCTGGGAAGGAGAGTCACTAAGGATAGATGTTTATCATTGGCTGGCCCCCTTCTCCCCCCAGCCCCCACCCTCGGGTCTGAGAAACTAGAAGCCACACGCAGAGAGTTTGGGAAGGATTCTAGACCAGTCCATGGCTGCAGAGACAGGACCACCGGCTGCTGCATTCTCCCTACCAGCCCAATGCTCTGCTAAACCACTACTGTGATCCCTGGCCACAGAGAGGGGCAGCTACCTAGCCTCACACACACTCCTAGCACAGGAGTGAGGCACGTTTAGAGAGATCCAAGCCATTATCAAGTACGTCAGTTCAAACAATAACCAGGGCAGGCTACACACACATTCGCTGTGTGCTAGGGACAGGCCTGCGCAGCTTCCAAACTGAGCCTCTGCAACTTGTTCCAATGGCGGGAGATCCTCAGCACGAAGGACTCAGGAGATAGACCCAGCAGATCCGTTACGAGCATCACACGTCTACTCGTGGCTGAACAGAACCATCTTCAACTGTCCACTGTCATCGCAAGAGCACTGAAGAACTGGCTCCCTGCCCCTGAAGAAGGGCATTTGTGGGGAACCCTTACTACCGTACAGGGGGAGCAGTGTGGCAGCAGGAACAGGAGAGACACAGTCATGTACAGTACCCTTATTACAACAGCTAGAATCCACCCCGGACCAGTAAGAGAGAATCACACACCAGGGGCTAGTCTCAGACGGGTTTGTAGTACCTAAGATGGCATTAAAAGCCAGGGGTCAAGCAGTCGCCAGCAACACGCATGTTCCATGAGCACAAGTCTAAATCATCTCCTCCAACAGCCCATGATGTCCCCGTTCAGATCACGGCTAGATCACCACCATGGGACCCAGCACGCTCCCTCTGCCCCCACTGCATTCTTCAATCTCATGGCGCAAAAATGGCTTTGGGCTGCTTTGTCCTTCTCACTTGTGACTAAACAGCCCCCATGAAAGACAAATCACAGCCTCTCCATTTGGAGATGGAACACGCTTGCGTTCCCTGCAAACACAAATTAGCTCTCTCAGAGAGACACACACACACACACACACACACACATACACACGCACACGGTCCTTTTCTCCTCCATAAGCTGCAGCTGTGACTTCCTGGTTGTTCTGAACCCACCAGACGTAGCTTTTGGCACAAACAAGGCTCCCCTTCACCAACGCTGTCTGGTCTGGGTGTTGTTGAAGGCCATCACTTTTCCCTCTCTATATACCGTTTGATGGAAGGATTATTTTGGTCGGCGCAGCCCCTTGTCCATGTTTCTCCAGCTGCCCAATTGCATGCCTGCCACAGCAGACGCGTTGGCCTCATTCTTAATGCCTGTCCCAGTTATTTCCATCTTCTTTTCTGCATAACTTTGGAGTTAAATGCTAAACAAAAAAAAATCTCAGGAACTGTTACAAACTCATTCCATTTAATAACTAGCATTTTACAAAGCCATTTGCATTGTAAAATTAACAGTCCAGCCAGCGCCTCAGCCAGTTCTTTTAAAATTCTTGGATGCAAGCTATCTGTACTTTCTCATTTAAAAATATTTCAGTTCGTAGCTGTTTAACATCCTTCTGACAACTCTTTCCATTTTAGTACTATATCAGGTTGCAGACTGGCAGTACGCCCAATCTTGTGTAAGCTGGGGAATGCAGTTGCCACTTTGCCAATTCATGACATTATTCCCTTCCAGATATTCCCATTGGCATGCACATTACTGCCAAGGTACATGAAGATTCTCCTCTACTGTGCTTTGCTTTCTCAAGTAAAGCTCGAATGGGGAGTTGCTGGGGTTCTCATTAGATACGTTTTTTCATAACTAATTAACCCCATTGTTTTTGTGATGCAGAATGCACACAGGCTTAAGGGAATGGTTCAACCTGGACATTGGTGCCAAATTAGAATATAGTCTCACCTCTCCTGCTTAACATCACCACAGACTTCATCATGAGAAAAAGCACAGATAGCTACAACACAGGAATTGTACAGTTCAACAAGAGTGCACTGGAAGATCTAGATTTTGCTCACCACATAGCTCTAAGTGACAACTCAACCAACTGTGATTGAATGGAGTTTATTTTTTGGAGGTTTTTCTGTAATAGTGCACTATCAGCGCACGTCACAAACATTAATGCATTACGCTCAAGTCACCAGTACGGTCTGGTGTGCACTACAGACCTACGTCGGTACAACTACAACACTCTGTGGTGGGAAAAATCCACATCTCTGAGCAATGTAGTTATACCAACCTAGCCCCCAACATAGAAAGCGCTATATCAGTGGGAGTGCTTCTCCCATCCACAGCTACCGCCTCTCAGGGAGGTGGATTCACTAGGTCAACGGAAGCGCTCTCTCCTGTCAGCGTAGAGTGTGTTCATTAAAGCTCTACAGCGGTGCAGCTGCGCCAATGCAGTATTTTAAGTGTAGACGTGCCCTAAGTAGTAAATAAAAAATAGAATCACCCCTGTTATTGGGGTTTAGGAGGTTAGCCAGTGTCTTAGTGCCAGAGGAGGATGGACAGACCTAGGCTCAGCATAGTATTCTTGTCAGAAAAAGCACCACCTTCAGAACATAAACCTGACCTTGCAAGAACCCCTCTCCTGAGGGCTTCTTACTTTTCGGGCACCATTGAAGGCGGTCCTCTTCCCAATGACTTCGGATCTCTCTGCAGCTCTGTTCCCAGCCTGGGAAAACAGAGATAATATTTCCATACCACACAAGCTGGTGTGAGATGCTCAAATACTGCGGTGAGGAAATGTGCGATGCTCAAGCCACAAACTTTGCCGTTTTACCCTTTGCTGCTAAGGAAACTGCTTCAGACCCAACAGCTGTTCTGGTTTTAAAACAGCTGTCAAGAGACTGTCAGAAGTGATTTCCAAAAGAAACAGCTCTATGATGACCCAGAGCGAGAGTGCTCTTGATCGAAAGAGATGAGCAACTGGCTTTCAGGTCACGCTCACAGATGGGAAAGTCACCATTTCTTGAAACAAAAATAGGTGAAGACAGCAGAGCACGTCAAGGCCCAGAGACAGAGAAAGGCCTGAACGTCTCACTAACTCTACCCTCTGAGTGAAGGAGCAACGCTTACAAACTAAGGGTACGTCTTCACGTGACCGAGCTATCGGGTATCGATTTATCATGTCTAGCGTAGACGCAATAAATCAATCCCCGATCGCTCTGCCTTCGACTCCTGTAATCCACCAAGACGAGAGGCGGAAGTGGAGTCGACAGGGGCGTGGTGGCGGTCAACCCCGTGCCATGAGGACACGAGGTAAGTTGACCTAAGATACGTCAACTTCAGCTACACTATTCTCATAGCGGAATATGTGCATCTTAGATCAACCTCCCCAGTGTAGCCCAGGGCTATATAAATAAGAATCTACACCCCTCCTAAAAAGTGAGCGTTGCAGCCATATATAGGGAGAAGTGGGGACGCTGGCAGCACAAGGGACCGGAAAGAGGAAAAGATGCATGACGTGAAATAATCTACTCTTACGGTTAGGGCGGGGGAAGGAAATCAGTGTCACAAGGCATCAAATACAAGCAGTTAGAAGCAAACAACAGGCCTGGTGGTCAGGGACACTGAAGAGGCACTATCGGAGGCATTTATTACTCTAACTTTTGCCACTGAAAGAAGGTTCTCAAGCAATTCGTTTGATTCTCAGGTTACAGGTACCCTCAATTATTTGTGGAAGAAAGTTGGCTCATGCACAGGGCTATATTGAAGATACTTGACTGGAAATTTTCCATGAGTAGGGAGTGCTTACAAAATGGTATTTCGTAATCAGAGAAAAATGAAGGATGCTGGAATTCTGAAGGAAAACGGATGAATACCAACCTACAAATTCTCCTGTTCCTTTCCTATGCTATCCTCCCCTGACTACTGTCCACCGGCCTTACCCTCCTGGCTGTAATCTGGACAGAGCTCACACGCCAAGCTGTCAGGGTGGGCCAATGCTTGGAGGGGAGATCTCCGAGGACCAGCTGGAGGATGGTTATTTCATGGGTGGCGTTTTATTGAGTCAGCACTGAACATGGGTTCCATGATGGTCCAGCGTGCAGTCTGTCAATAGCAATGTATTGTGTAACTCCTCAACATCACATCCTATGGCATAGCACTTCTTTCCCGGGGAAAGTCCAATGCAGAAACTTACCTCCTACCTATCAATAGCCCCCTCCAGTTCTAAGTGGAGACATTTCTCACTTGGACTGTTATAGGATTGCTGACCAATGTTAGACAGTTGCTGTACTTGACCTGCCACTGGAATAATCACACCTGTGTGTGTACACATGCTCAAACAAATGTTGCAATTCAACATTTGTGAAGTACTTACAGATCTTCAGATGAGAGCTGCTGTAGAAGAACATACTAGCATTTTGTCCTTAAAAAAAATCTAAATGCCTTTTGTGCACAGCAATCTTACAACTTTCAAGCCTGTTTAAATGCTAGTATCAATTACAACACTTCGTCACCATGTACATTAGACGCATGTTGGTGGTTTTAATTGCTTACGTGCAATGAGTCCACAAAAGACAGGTTGATACTTTACACAGCAAGGAAGAAATAGGAAATATTTATACACAGGAATGTGTTAAAGAAATCTCAATTAAAAAAAAAATACCACCACTCTGAACAGGAATGTTCTATTAGTATCACTAATTTCAGATTAAAGGATCAAACAGAAGATTCCCATCTTGCTTGGAATATACGAAACTGTCCTGGTCCAAACAAAACCAACTTGCACATAACTGTTAGCCGGTGTGTAGTGTTCTTCAGAACTACATCCCATAGAAATAAATCGTTTTTCTTCAGGCTGCAGTAGGTTGGCGGCCACCTGAAGCAGCATGGGTGCAAAGGAACAGAGACACACACTTTCCTCGACACTTGGGTGAGAACACAGCCAACTGTGCCAGCTATTCTCTCACATTCGGATACAGAGCTCTGCCACGCACCAGCCGCCATGTGGCATTTGTGTGTTCCGCCCTCATTTCTGCTCTGCCCCCTCAGACTAAGAGTATTTATTAGGCCATAAATACACCCACTTCTTTGGCAGCAAATCTTGCACCTGCTCTGTGCCACGGCGTTCCGTGTCTCACACCGAGAAAACCGTGCAGGAAGTTATTTGTTATGAAACGAGAACAGTGATTAAAACAAACACTTTTTCCAGTCTGAAACCTGAGATGATCTTAGGGAGGAAGACTAGTCAGACCTTTAAAGGAAGAGGGGCTCTTTTGGCGTAGTCACTTTAAACAATCCGTACTAGAAGTTTAATTAATGCAACCAAACATAAGCTTTGAAAAAAAGCCCGCCTTAAACATAAGCAGGCATTCTGGGCCTGATTCTCGTCTGGTACCATGCACTGTCATTCACACCTGCGGGGGCAATGTGTGCAAGATCCCACGGTGGGTGGGATACTGCTGTAATGCTTCATCCCCATTTTGCACACATCTCCTTGAACGCACACACAGTGCAAGACGGAGATGAATCGGACTCTCTCAATCCCACCTCAAAGAGTTCTAGGAAATAAGTACTGGGGCAACTACTACTTTGAGCAAAAAAGCCAAGTAAATACACTAAGCTCTTTGGGTCAGTTTTGTCCTGAAATACCCAGATGGGATTCCCACAGAAGTAACTAGATGTGGGAGACTCTGGAGCATGCAGGTCTGCATACCCACAATGCATTTACGAGATACTTTAAAACAGGGGTAGGCAACCTATGGCACGCATGCCAAAGGTGGCACGTGAGCTGATTTTCAGTGACACTCACACTGCCCAGGTCCTGGCCACCAGTCCGGGGAGCTCTGCACTTTAATTTAATTTGAAATGAAGTTTCTTAAACATTTTAAAAACCTTATTTACATAAAACAATAGTTTAAGTTCTATATTATAGACATAGAAAGGGGCCTTCTAAAATCGTTAAAATTATTTAACGAATGTATGACTGGCACACGAATGATTTAAGGAATGTATGACTGGCACACGAAACCTTAAATTAGAATGAATAAATGAAGACTCGGCACACCACTTCTGAAAGGTTGCTGACTCCTCCTTTAAAAGTTGATTCCCACTGTTTCACTCACGTGATGTTTTCCCTTTTAGGACTCTTGTTTCCCAAAATTCACCTGCTTTGATTCTTCAGGTACCTCCGAGTCACAGGTTATTGTCGGTCACAACATCAAACACGCACATGCAGCTTTGACAGCCCGTGACAGATCAGCTTGATTTTGTGTTAACTACATCATGTCCAGATAGTCCTGTGGGAACTAATTTTTTGACTGCATCAGCCCCTAATGGATTTGCTCTTAAGAGCTTCATATAGTGGAGGAGTCTCTAGTTCAAAAAGAAAAAAGCCACCAGTACTTCCAAAAGTTACAGTCCCAGCCTAGTAACCGTCTTAGGTTCCTAAGTATCTCTCCATCTGCAGGGCAGTTCTGCAATGCAAGATAAACTGCTGTTCAATGGCTACCTCAGTGGTTTGAGCATTGGCCTGCTAAACCCAGGGTTATGAGTTCAATCCTTGAGGGCGCCATTTAGAGATATGGGGCAAAAATCTGTTGGATGATTTAATTAGTCCTGCTTTGAGCAGAGGGTTGGACTAGATCATCTCCTGAGGTCCCTTCCAACCCTGATATTCTAAGGTGCTTCACAGCACAAGCGGCTCCAGTTGACACGACAGTATTTAGGTTTTACTTTCACCCAGTCGTTGCTCTGGGCCAGATCAGCGAGTTTTCCATTGATTTAAATATATTCATAAGGCTCATAAACTGGCCCTCACCTAGTAAGCTTTGCCACATGCTGTCAGGGCCAGACTCCAAGGGCACTGGGTTTCCGGAGTGCGTTTACATTCATTCCAAAGCACTGCTCTATACCCACTGCACAGCTCAATAACAGACATCTAATGAATGAGACAGTTTAACACATGAGCAGATTTATGACATTCAGTGTTACTGTTAAAGCAGAAAGCATTAAGTAAAGCCATATGTTTGCAGTTATCCAGAATGCCCTTTTTTCTTGGTTATCTGGGAATACTGCAAGTTTGTTGGGGCAGAGAATCATGTTTCCTGACTGTATGTACTTTGCGCTTAGCAAATTATTTGTATTACAGGAATGCTTTGAGGCCTCAGGTAAAATCAGGACCCCCATTGTGCTTGGTGCTGAACACACTTAAAAAAAGAGGCAATTTCCGCCCCAAAGAGCTGACAATCTAAACAAACAATACAGGGAGAGCAGGAGAGAAAACAGTGGCCCAGAGAAATGAACTGACTGGCCCATGGTCCCACGACAGATCAGTGCCAGAGCTGGGAAGAGCACCTAGGTTCCCTGACTCCCATAGCCCAGGGCCCTATTCACTGAGTAGACCACAGAGTCACCCATGGAGCCCCATCACCTACTGGGGTCTTTGGACACTGAAATGTAAATATTATTTACTTAAAGTTCCAAAGAATATTTCATAGAAAGAGCGATTCCCTGTCCTTTGGACAAACTTTCCAGGCCCTTCCGCTGCTTCTCAGAGTAATGGAAAAGCCAGAGAGTTCTCATTTCCACAACCAAGAGGAAGTAAATAATTCATCTGGAAAGTTATGGAGTTCCTCTTTGTTCTATAGCTGAGAAAGTCAGTGTTCAGGAAATTAACACCTCCTACGAAAGTTAACAGAAATATCATCTGATGTTACCAAACAGGAAAGCTTCATTGTTAGGGTTGAGTCCTCCATCTATAGCTGGATTTCTTGGAACCCTGGAAAGTCTGTAATGACCTCCAAATCCTAATAGGTGGAATATTAGCCTGGTACCATGTATGTGTGTATACCATCTGAGTGTACACTTAGCAGAGTCAGAGGAGGTCAGACAACTTATAACTGGCTCATTTTTTTTCCTAGTGAGACTAGGTACATTAATGTTCATGGACTGAGACGAGCCATCATGGCAGGAAACAAGACCAACACTAGCTCAGGCAAAAATAGTCAAGTATATTATTTGCCTTTCACACTACAGTCATGGTCTGGTTCAAGCTTTGTTTTTCAAAATGCTAAGTAGAGTTTATGTTCTCTTCTCTCTCTCACTCACTTATATAAATCAGGAAAGTGATAACTGAGATTTGGGAAGAGTCCATTCGACAATCAAGTCACTTTTGGCATTATCCTATTTGAAGAGCTTTCAACCACTTATCCAAACTATTTTTAACATAGCATCTAGCCTCAAAACAAGTATATAACTGAAAAGAGCAGTTCCCTGAGCTGTTCCAATCTACTGGGTAAATACTGTACATGTTTTATAACAGGCTGCCATGGCTGCAGATTTAGAAGCTGCTATTTAAAAAAAAAAATGCTCCAGAAGGTTTAAAATTGAGTAAAGTAATTTTGCTTGTGATTGTCATGTGATTTTTAGAAATTCATGCCCAATGAGCAACTATTATGCATTATGTATGCCCTACTAGGCAGGTACTTTCTAAATATACATGCCCCAAAGGAGGAATGCCTGGGGCATGCCACTTTCAAATACAGATCTCAAGCCTTGCGGCCTATGGAGAAGTGAAATAAGAATTAATAATTTAACTTTAAATCACTCACTTCCTTGAAAAGAAGTGTTTCCAGTCAGTGACTGCATCTGACTGACAATACAATAAATACCTTGGAGTTTGAATCTTATTTTATCCTGACAACTTGATTTATTTGGAATTAGGTTAGGACAGAATATAATTTATTCGTTTAAATCATCATGGAAACATGTTACCATTCAATTCAACCATGTTATATGCCTAAACATGCACACAGTTACCCAATTTAACGGATAATATCCAGCAATATTTAGATTATAAGAACCTACTGTTACATTAATCTCTCCTGTACACTCCAGAGCATGCTACCGTTGAACTGAAAACTCGTCACTACTGTGCTAAGGGAAAACTAGACTATGGTTATCAGGATAATAAAAACGAGGTTACCTGCTTCACTTTTAAAGGATTAATACTACTTTCCTGTACAAAGGCTGCCATGATTTCTCTATAGATGGCCTAGTGTTTGCAGTACTTGGTACATACCAGTAGAGCAGTGGTTCCCAAACTAGGGTTCATGAACCCCCCAAACTGGGGGTTCGCAAAATGTTACAGGGGGTTCTTGGGGAAAAAATCCCCTAACGGCAGACAGAGCCGTCCCTAGGGACTCCGGGCAGCACAGGGCCAGCAGCCGGAAGCTCCTGGACTTCCAAGAGCTAAACAGATCAAAGCAAGCATCTCTATCACATGGAGGAAATTTCAACTTCAAGACTCCTTATAAGAAATAGAAAGGGAGGTGGATATTTTTTGCTGTTTTTAAAAATCAAAATAGCCAGCTAGTATTTTTAAAAAAATTTATTATGAAGAAATTTAAGCTTTGTTGTAATGTGCATTGTTTGCACAGACTGCTCAAGACCTGAACGCTTGCGTAGGAGGAACTCTGTGTTGGCTTCTTAAATACCTTCATGCTCTTTCACATCTGATACTCCTTGATGAAACATAGGAGCCTTGTCTTATAACAGGCTTACTTAAAAAGAGATACAAGCTATGAAAGTGAGATCTTGGAAGAGTGTTGCTGTTTTCATAATGTAATGAAAATATTGTGATGATAAATAATAATAAATAGTGTGTAATAAGCATGTCATAAAAACAAACGTTATATTTCCAAGATCACTGCTTTTACCATTTATACTCAGGTAAAGGAATAAAGCCCTGGAAATATTCATTTTTAGGAGGGGGTTCATGAGACTTGACATTTTAGTGAGGGGGTTCACAGTTTGTTAAAGTTTGGGAACCACTGCTGGGTGTCTGGCTGGTGAGTCTTGCCCACGTAGCTGACCGCCATATTTGAGGTCAGGAAGGAATTTTCCTCCAGGGCAGATTAGCAGAGGCCCTGGGGTTTTCACACCTTCTGCTGCTGGGGCATTGTTCACTTGCTGGTGGGTGGGACAGCTCAGTGGTTTGAGCATTGGCTTGTTAAACCCAGGATGTGAGTTCAATCCTTCAGGGGGCCATTTAGAGATATGGGGTAAAAATCTGTTGGATGATTTAACTGGGGATTGGTCCTGCTTTGAGCAGGGGGTTGGACTAGATGATCTCCTGAGGTCCCTTCCAACCCTGATACTCTATGATTCTCTGCACCCTGAAGTGTTTAAACCATGATTTAATAGCTCAGACAAGGGTTAGGGGTTTACTACAAGAGTGGGTGGATGAGATCCTGTTTGTGCAGGAAGTCAGACGAGATGATCATAATGGTCCCCGCTGTCCTTAAAATCCAGGAGTCTGTAGAGAAATACTACCCAAAGAGAGTAAAATATTTACAGCTGAGCCTCAAGCATCAAAGTCTGTTTCAGTATTCTGCCTTCTATTGCACAAACCGCCAATCGAGATGGCGTAATCAATGGGACTTTACTCAACTTTAATCGCTGCTTCACCTTTGCCACTGAACTTCTTCCCTGCCCATTCATTTACCGGCACTTCTATGGTGCTCATCACCATAGTATCCAGTGTCTGTTTACATTTCGACACAAGTGACTAAGGGCAGCCCTTCCATAAAGTTTCTATTCCTTAATGACAGATGTATGGAACTAACCTCACGTGCTGAATCACATCTTGCTCATGTATTCTTCTGTTCTAGAACCTACCCCAGAAGTCAGTAGCGATCACCAAAATAATTCAGTTGTATGGAAGAAAATCCCTATATTCTTAGTATATTTTTAAAAGCCTTTCCAAACATCGGCTACAAGTTTCCATTAAATAGTTTCTAAAGCTGTCTCACTACCATTTGCCTTACTCTTAAAATCAACCTTTTCAGTCTGACTGCCTACAAGAAGATCAGCGTACAAGCAGAAGAAAGCAGGTGGTGTATACTGCTTTCCCGATGAACAGCTGTCAAAAAGTTATGTAGTAAGCACCCACAACTTAAAATCACAAAATTATTTCCAGAGAGCATCTCCAGGAAAAATGCAAATGATTGCACCCAAGAAATCTGCTTCTAGCACATCAATCACTTCATATCTGAAGACACAATAATGAGATGGATATCAGGCAAAGTAGGTCACAGCCAAACCTGTAAAAAGCTTCACTTGCTTTCTGCTGTTTGATGCATTGGTGACATAAAATCGCAGGCAGCAACTGAACAGATGGTGATGTACTCTCGGCACTGCTACCAACCTTGCTAACACCTCCAGCGCTGAGCGCCAGCGAACTACACTCCTTTGAATTACTCTGGTTATTGTAGTGCCTGACCCACTGTTCTTTTCCAAACCTTATTTCCTGCAATGCTGAGATTAAAACTCTCTCCCCCTTTACTGACCTGGACCCCTCTCCTTTCCCCTCTGACACATGATGGCATCAGCGCCTGTTCTTTGGTCTGAAAGCGGGCAGGGAAAGCAGTTGAGTCACCCTCTACACAGGACAAGTCGGAGCCTAGCGGTGCCCGGGGAGGCCAGGCCTCTGAGCAGGAGATAACCTGTCCCCCTAGCTGGTCTCCCCTCAAGCCCTTCGCACCCTGTGTCTCAAAGATGCCCAGCAGGCGTGCGCGGAGCTGGTGTCAGATCAGCTCCCCTGGACACTGCCCAGCACCGGCGCAGGTCACAGCGGGCTTTGCTGCCCCGAGAGCCTCACGTCCCACGGCAAACCCCGCAGGTGGGCCGGGCCCTGAGGCGCTGTCCCGCCCGCCCCGGGCTGCTAACTCCCTGCCCGCACCCGGCAGCGCTCTCACCTTCTCCGGCTTGGCGCAGGGCGCGCTGCTCTCCGGCGGCTCCGGGCACTTGCCCCCCTTCTTGCCGGCGCCGCCGGGCGGGCTCCAGGTGATGGCCGGGGCGGCGCCGCCCTCGCAGCCGCTGTCGATCTTGATGAGCCGGTGCTTGGGGGAGAGGTAGCGGCCGTCGGGCGGGGTGGGCGGCCGGCGCTCGCTCTGGCTGCGGAAGAGGTGCGGCGAGCCGGCGGCGGAGGAGGGCTTGGCGGCCGGCTCCTCGGGCGCGCAGGGCTCCGGGCGGCACAGGGCGCGCAGCTTCCGCAGGGACGAGCCGGGCCCGCTGTAGGGGTCCTCAAAGTCGCGCTCCTTCTGGGCGCGATAGGCGCGCAGCAGCTCGCCGGGGTCGTCGCACAGGTGGCGCGGCGCCAGGCGGGGTGAGGTGTGGCGGTGGGCGGCCAGCAGCTCGGCCCCGGGGCGCCGGTCCCGGTAGTCGGGCCGCGGTGGCTGCGGGGGGCTCTTGGCCTTGTTGTTGCCCAGGCTGAAGTACTTGGTCAGCCACTTGGCCATGGTCCGGCGCTAGGGCGCAGCGCCCATGGGGAGGGCGCACGGGGGGCCGGGGCGCTGCCCGGGGCTCAGGGGCGCTGCCTGCCGCCGCGCCCGGCCCGCGGCAGCCCCTGCCCCGCCATGGGGGCCGCCCGGCCGCCTCCTGCCCCGCGCGCAACTTTCCCGGCGCCGGCGGCTCCCCGCGGGCACCGCGGCGCCGCGCCCCGCGCCGCTTCCCCGGCTCGCTCTTCCCGGCTCCCGCTCCGGGCGGGCAGCGAGCGAACGAGCGTCCTGCTCCACTCCGGCTGCTGCCCCGCTGCCAGCCGCCCCACGCCCTCGGCCCCAGCCCGGCTCTGCTGCGCCGCGCTCCCCGCCCGGCCTGACCTCAGCACGCACCGGGGAGGCGGGGACGCGGCTGTTCGGAGACTCCCCCGGCAAGGGGGCCCCTGCCTATCCCGGGCCGGGGGAGGGGCCGGCCCAGGTGCCGGGGAGGCGGGGAACTTGCTCCGTGCCCCGGCTCGGCCCGGGGACTGGCTGCGCCTCCTCCCCCAGCCCCTCGCCCTGCGCTCCCGCCGCTCAGCCTCCCCGCGGCGCCCGCTCTCCCCCAGCCTGCGCGGCGCCGGCTCCCGGGCTCTGCTGCGCGCTCCGGCGGAGGGACGCGTCCCGGTGCTTCCCGCTGGGGAAAGGCGGTTACCGCTCCGATCTGCTCCTGAACAACGCGCCCCGCTGCCGCAGGGGGGGCTCCCTGCTTCAACACGTGTGCACGCTTCATTGAACGCGAGTCCCGCTTACACCTTCTGGGCGCTTTCATTACAATTCGGGCTGGTCTGTAGGCGCCAGGAGACCCACTGTCCTACACGCCCCAGACTCTCACAGGCCTAGGGTGTCCAGATGTCCCAATTTTATAGGAACAGTCCGGATTTTGGGGTCTTTTTCTTATATAGGCTCCTACTACCCCCCACCACCTGTCCTGACTTTTCACACTTGTGAATGTCCAGGGTCCTTTCCTGCACACTCACCCCACGGGCCTTTCCTCCAGGTGAGTGTGGGGGGAAGGACTCAGAGCATTCACTCCTGGTGAAATAAGGACAGTGCAGCACAGAGCTCTGTGTGTATGGAGCTCTGATTGTGCTAGATGTCAAGGCGGACACAAACGTGCCCTAAGGCACTCGCAGGCCGGACTCAGCAAACCACTGGGGCACCAAACTTGGGCTGAAGCAGAGTGAATTGTGTCTAAATAATCTGCCCTGTCAAGTTTTATTTCCGGGGTTTTTTAGGGGTGCGAAGAATTGATGGGTTAAAAGTGGAGTAAACATGCCCAAGCGCTGAGGAAGGGGAATTGTTTCCGTGTTCGAGGGTGAAGGAATGGGGATGAAAACTAGGAAAACTAAGAATATCAGAGTGGGGGTGAGGGCAGTGAAATCTATGGACTAGATCTCCTGAGGGAGACTGGAGAAGCCACATTGCATTAGGATGTTTAAAGCAAGAGTGGGAAAGGTACTTCAGGGTGTGCTGTGGGGAGAAATCTTGCCCTGTCCGGGTGGCTGGATGAGCCTCTTCCATCCCTCTAGCCAGGGGTGCTCAAACTGGGGTTGGGACCCCTCAGGGGATCACGGGGTTATTACATGGGGGGTCACTAGCTGTCAGCCTCCACCCCAAACCCTGCTTTGCCTCCAGCATTTATAATGGTGTTAAATATATAAAATAAGTGTTTTTAATGTATAAGGGGATCACACTCAGAGGCTTGCAATCTGAAAGGGGTCACCAATACAAACGTCTGAGAACCCCTGCGTTAGCCTGTGCTTGTATTACTCTGACACTGACACAAGTGACTTAAGCAATGCAGTGTTCAGCCTGGCCACCGGGCGGGAGTAGATGGCACATTTGGCTCTGCAGAGCCAATGAGTCCTGTTCCTTTCAGGCCCTGTAAGAACTGTACCGACTGTAGATTTGAAGGGATGTCTTTTAAGTGTGTCCCCAGCGGTCTGCTGCTTTTCAAAGACCCCTCCTCCTCAAGAAATGACAGACAACGTCAACAGAATGTGTTTGCAACAACCTGTTGGTGTGGAGAGGGGTTTGGAAACAATCACTGAAATCTTTAAGGTCATTGTAGGAGAGGCAACCCCAGAGGCCAAAAAGGCCTGTCCTGTGGAGGGCTTTGACCATGGGAGAGCCACGTTGAACCTATTACAGTCGAGAGCCATTGCAGAGCTCTGGGGTGACGTGTTCCTGGTGACCTGTGCTGCTAAGCAGACAGGATATTGTGTTTTGTATCAGCTGAAGTTTTTTTTCAGGGCATGTGGCTTCATTTATAGATAACAGCCGCAATAACTCAGACGTGGAGGGGAGATTTGTGTGGATGCAGCTGTGCCTGTGAGGACGGTGAGCAGTTTTTGGACTCCAGCAGTTGGGACTTGGCAGGTTTGGCCGTCATTTGCTGGTTGGGGCCCCATCAGCACTAGAGGAGCCCAAAGGGTCCCCATGGTTTCGGAGAGGAGAGGCCCCCAGTAGGGAAGATTGTGGTTATATGGGAGGCCAGTTCTTCAGAGTGCTTCCTGCTGGTCTCACCTCAGTCTTACCAGCCAGGAGCTGATTTAGGCTTGGCAGGGAGAAAGCTGGGAGATGCTGTTACTTATGTGTGATGGACAGGAGATGTGCATCTGGGTGTCATCAGCATATTGCTGGCACCAGTCTGCATGGCCTCCCCACTATCTATTTATATATCCCGCCCTCACTGAATAGTGGAGAGGAGTGAGCTCTGTAGGACTGCAGAGGTGGAGAGACAATAGTAGCCTCTAGTGACTCTCTTCGTTTGATCTCAGAGGAAGGACATGAAGAGTTCGTGGTGTTTTTGTTCACCTCTGCAGCAAGTTGGTTAGAATTATCTGGCAATGAAGGGATCAACATCGTACCTTCCAACAAGGACCGAGAGCACCCCCAGTCCGCATCTGTGGGTCCCCTACGAAGAGCTCTCCAATGAACCAGGGAAGACTAGACTTCAAGTGTAAAGCTCTGCCCTGTTGAAATCAATGACAAAATGCCTATTAACTTCAATGAGGCCAGGATTTCACCCCAAAACTGATATTCCTAATGCTTAAAAAAGCAGACTTAACCCTCCCCCCATTCCCCAACTTTTGGGCAGTCTTTCCATCCTCTAGAGACACACAAACAATACAGTCCATCTTTTTTGTCCCCCTCTGCAGGTCACCTTTTCTGTGAGAAAATGCTTCTATTCAGATCAGTTAAAATACAAAAAGGTTTTAGATCATGGCTAATTGGTGCCCTTAGTGTTTTCATTTTAAATCCCTGTATGTTAATAGCTGGATGATACTTTTATCAGTAAGCTCTTTGGGACAGGAACTGTCTTCTTTTGTGTTGGTACAACCCTCGCCACCAGGAGTCCCAGTCCAGGTGGGGGCTTTGGGTGCTAGTGTAATACAGATAATAACTACAGAGAGATGCAGGGCCTAGGAAACTAATCGAGGCAAAGTTAGCCTGAGAGAACAACTGATATTCAACTGCTTTTTTAAAAACTCATTGACAATGCCCCACTGCCTTCAGCAAGCGATAAAGATGCCAAGAGCTAATCACTCTGTTCACTATGACTGAGAATCCTTTTATCTCCGGTTTTTATTCAGTGTTTGTGTTCAGAAAAGGGAGGAAAGCTGTATCTCTGCTACCATTATATGCTCATGTTTTGGGGGTGGTCTTTGATACCCCAGTTGATACTTAATTTATATTCTGAAGTCACTGCCACCTGACCACAGTGAAACGCACACTGCAACTGTCACCCTTTCTTGTATTCTTCCATTTGGAACTGTGTTTTCCTTTAAACGTTAATTCCAGATGTGTTATCTTTTTGTGTGAAGTCTGCTGCCTGTACAGATAAACTTGGCCTGGCTTTTGGCCACATCTTCTCTCTGGAAAGTCATGGGTAGGACATGGTAGGAAAGGTGTTTTTTGTTTTGGTTTGGTTTTTTACGGCTGTGCAACTGGCACAAGCCAAACTCTTCTTTATGTTGCAATGACCTCGTAAGAGCACAGCCTCTCCCTTGTGACCATAGGGTTCAATTATCATTCCTTCCCAAGACTCCTTCCTCTGGTGTTCCTTCATCACTTGTCATCCGGGTAGCACGAAGTGGAATGCTTGCATTTCTGGTTTGAGCAACTGTGGCCAGGTTACATCCATCTCTGCACTATCTGCCAAATACAGATCAAGATTTTGCCCCCTTATGCCTGCTGGCAGCCTCCACTGTCTCTAGTCTCAAGTTAACTTTCTGGGGAACGTGGCAATTGCCAAAGGGGATCAGCCCCGAGGTCCATCTAGTCCAGGATCCTGTCTCAAGAATAGCCGGGGACAGATGCTTTAAAGGAAGGTGCAAGGCTATGAGATAACCTTTCCCCCAGGGAAAGTCTTCTCCTCACCCCTTTAGCCAGAGGTTTGTGTATGCCCTAGAACAGGAGAGCTGAGCTTCTTCCAAAGCCCCGAGGCATTTCACTGTTAAAATAGCTCCCCTGTTTAGCCATGGCTCCAGTCTGTTCCTTCTCAGAACCTGCCCCATTCTCAGCCTTCCACCTCCACATTGGCTTGTTGCCAGCCGGGGGAAGCAAGGCGAGGGTGGGGACTGTATTTTGTGTCCCCAGGCCTATGAACTGAGTAACAGGGTTGCCATGAGTTTCACGGGAGATGCTGGCGACTTGGCTGCCTTGATCCCACCAACATATCACAACTGGTAGCATTAGAGGTGTTTTTCAAAGATTCATTTAATCCACACGGTTAGTAATTTCAAGGGTCAATGCTTTGGCTGTAGTTAAAGCTTGGTGGTCGATAGGCGGGGGAGGGGTCGTTTGGAGGTTTTTATACAACCCTAGGAAAAAATCCTTGGTTCTTGTGAATGGGCAGGAGTAATGATTCTTTAAAAATGAGTTGGGAAACAGTGAACAATCTTCTCCTATAACACAACGACCTGAAAAGCAAGGTCTCTCCGCACCTCTTGCTATAGTCAGTCATATTAGGACAGGGTTTGCAACTTGTTAAAACTCAGATAATACATGATGCAAAACTAGTTTATCTGCACTAAGGACAGATAATAGCTGGCAGATGATGTGTTTCTTAACACACTTGACTACTTGTTGGGTTGTGCTGACTAAGAATAAGAACAAGCAATTATATCATTAAATTTAATTAAATAAAATTACATAGCAACTTCTTTTGAGTTTGTGGAACATGGTTTCCTCTTGTAGTTCTGGTCTGCATACTTAATAAGTCTTACAATAAATTTTAATGGCATTTATAATTAAGATAATAAGAACAAGAGTAGATAATGTTCCATGGAGACAGTGCTATGGATTGATAGTCAGCCAGGGACGCTGCCATTTCCAAACTTGGAGTTGATCTGTTGTATCAGACTGGGGGCTGGGAGGACAGTCCTGTTGGTTAATATGGCCCTGGGCAGGCTGAGCAAAGGATCATATAAATTCTGCACATTCAGAACTGCCATAGACAAATGTTCTACCTTTTCTGAGCTTCTTCTCTAAGGCCAAGTCTACACTACCTGCTGGATTGGTGGGTAGTGATCAATCTATTGGGGATCAATTTGTTGCGTCTAGACACAATAAATCGATCCCTGAGCACTCTCCCATCGACTCCGGAACTGTACCGCCGTGAGAGGTGGAAGCGGAGTTGACAGGGGAGCGGCAGCGGTCGACTCACTGCCGTGTGGACACCCAGGTAAGTCGACCTAAGATACGTCGACTTCAGCTATGTGAATACCGTAGCTGAAGTTGCGTATTTATGGCTCCAACCCCAGTGTAGACCTGGCCTAAGAGTGGCTAATGCCACATACTTCAGAAGGAGGGGTATAATATCCAAATGCACTTAACTTCATCCTGTGGTGCCAGATGAAATCATTTTCTGATCCCAGGTAGTCACCAATTTTTGAATGAAGGCTGAGGATTGACAGTCTGTTTTCTGCGTGTGAGTGCAAGTGTTATCGCTAGCAATGTGCATCACTAAATGCCCAGGTGGCATCCCATAGCCATGAGTTCACTTAGCTAATTGTACTTTGTCATTTCTCCTATCCATTCGCCATCCTCCTGTGTTCTCCCGTTATGGGGAAAGGTGCCCAGGTGTGTCTCTTTACACTCTGCTTTGTATATAAACCTCTTTCTCCTCCCACACCTGCTGCTGTCCTGCCATCAAGTGCTGCTAGTCAGTTTTGCCACCTTTCTGAGGCGCTGGTCTGTTGTTGTTATATTGGCTCGAACATCAAGGATCAGATCTCTAAAGGTATTAGGTGCCTGAAGGGGCAGGCTGGCACCCGCTAGGATTTCCAAGGCACGTAAATCTCCCTGATGTCAGTAGGAGTTTGGAGCCTACGTGCTTTTGGAAGGTTCACTCAACGCCTGTCTGAACCTTCAGGTGTCTAAATACCTTGTAAAAAACATGTCCCAAGTGTCCAGACAGGGCTCGGCTTCGGGTGCATCCAAGCCAGGGTAGCATGCCGCTGCCTTGCCCTGAGAGCAGACCAGAAGGCGGCACGACTCTGAGTCATGCTCTGCCTCTGGGGTTTCCCCTGCTCTGTGTGGGCATACGCCTGGTAGATCGGACTCCACCCACCACCTTGGCACCGCTAGGCTCCCCCACTCCCATCCCATCCTGCACCTAATGGCACAAGGAGGGGACAGAGCAGCCCCATGGAGACCGCTCTCCTCCTTGTGCGGCTACCCACAATCTGGAGGGGGGTGCAAGGCGGTACAGCACAACGCACACCTCCTACTTCCTTGTGCTGCTCTGCAAACCGGGACATCCTCTGCGGCAGACCATCAAACACGCCAGTCCCCCAGTGTGGACCCGGGGCTCTGCATGGCTCTGCCTGCTCCTACCCCTTTACAGGATGTTTAACGGTGTTAGAACATTGTCCGATTCTCCGTCCTTTTCTTAACACAGCTTTGTTCCCTATTCGCCTTGACCCTTCTTTGGGGGTTTGACTGCACTTCACATTAAGCAGATGCCTTTGCTGAGCTGTCCACACTCCTGCCAAGATCTTCTCCTGAGAAGTTTCTATTCATTCTAAACCCTCCAGCGTTGATCTAGTTTACATTGTCTTTCCTTTATCTATTATTGGGGGTGTGTGAATTTCTTTTGTCAGTGTCGCCTGCTTACCTAGTTTTCTTCAATCCTCTGGAGACATCCTCAAAATCTTCCCTAGTTTTAACTAGCCTAAATAATTTTCTGTCATCAGCATATTTTGCTGGCTCTCTATTCATCCTGTCTTCCAGGTAATTATAATTGAACATCAGCAATCCCAGTACTGATCCCACGGGCATCTCATTATAAACCTCTCTCCAGGCTCAGAATTGGCCATTTAGTCCTTCCCTTTGCTTCCCTGTTTTAATCTCTCACAAGACTTCAACTCCCACTCCTTAGTTACCTCATTTCCTTAATAGCCTCTTGTGAGGAACTTTTATCAAAAGCCCTTTGAAAGTCTAAATAAATTATATCCAAGGGTTATTTTTATCGACTGCTTTAACTCTTTCAGAGAATTCTAACCATCAGAGAAGCATGGTTTGCCCTTACAGAAACTGTGCAGATTTATCCTGACATTGGCTTCACCTAGGTACTCTATAAACATTTGCATTGTATTCTATTATTTGATACTTTACATCTCAAAGTGTAACTTCAACCCCCGCTGTTTCGTGGAAGAGATTTGGCTGAATCACTAAGGGTGTGTCTACACAGCAATTAAACACCTGCAGTTGGCCCCGTGCCAGCTGACTCCCAGAGCTCAGGCTCCAGCCCAAGAGATAAACAGCCTCTTTGCCCAAGCCCTGAGAGCCCGAATCTGTGGTGGCTTCTGCCAGCTGGTCTCTAACTGCAGTGTGGACACAGCTTAAGAGTCTGCTGCCTCGTCTGTGAAGTCTGAGTGCATGTGTCTGCCTGACAATGTAAGCCCAGGGGTAGTAGAACTCAGCAGACCCTGGGTTTGTTAACCTAAGGCTTGAATGTCTATACTTATTTGTAACCCCAGGTTAGGAATTGTTGAACACTGGGTTCCAACCTGCAACTCTAGCATCTACACTGCATTATATGGACCCAAGTCCGTCTACTAGGGGTTACAGGACCTAGGGGTTACAGTGGATGAGAAGCTGGATATGAGTCAACAGTGTGCCCTTGTTGCCAAGAAGGCTAATGGCATTTTGGGCTGTATATGTAGGGGCATTTCCAGTAGATCGAGGGACGTGATCATTCCCCTCTCTTCAACGTTGGTGAGGCCTCATCTGGAGTACTGTGTCCAGTTTTGGGGCCACACTACAAGAAGGATGTGGAAAAATTGGAAAGAGTCCAGCAGAGGGCAACAAAAATGATTAGGGGCCTGGAGCACATGACTTATGAGGAGAGGCTGAGAGAACTGGGATTGTTTAGTCTACAAAAGAGAAGACTGAGGGGGGATTTGATAGCTGTTTTCAACTATCTGAAAAGGGGTTCCAAAGAGGATGGATCTAGACTGTTCTCAGTGGTGGCAGATGACAGAACAAGGAGTAATGGTCTCAAGTTACAGTGGGGGAGGTCTAGGTTGGATATTAGGAAAAACTTTTTCCCTAGGAGGGTGGTGAAGCACTGGAATGGGTTCCCTAGGGAGGTGGTAGAATCTCCTTCCTTAGAAGTTTTTAAGGTCAGGCTTGACAAAGCCCTGGCTGGGATGATTTAGTTGGGAATTGGTCCCACTTTGAGCAGCGGGTTGGACTAGATACCTCCTGAGATCCCTTCCAACCCAGATATTCTGTGATACTGCTCATATCCCAGGCTTCCTAGTGCCCTCCCAAAATGTGGCTGCTCTAGCCCTCTGGTTGTCGTGCAGTCCGCCAAACTTCATTGTCCAATGGACAAAAGTTAGCCCATGGAATACTTTGGTGGATTCCCAGAGCACGAGTCCAGTGGGGCTGTGTCTACACTACAAAGCAACAGGGCATGAAGCCTGGGTGCCAGCTTGACTCAGGCTCAAACCCTCCATCCCGGCGGGTCCTGGGACCCTGGATCTGAGTCCAGAGGTAGCATGATTTGTGTGCAGACAGAAGGAGGGTTAGGCTTGATCCTTGGCTTACATGGCAGTGTAGACCTACCCAGTGACAACTGATCTCACATCTCCACTACCAGAACCAAGGGATGCCAAGCGAGCTGAAAAGAAAAGAAATCTGTTTAGAATAACGTGCCCCTCTCTCCCGCACGCCAGGGAACATGCAGCACAGATCTACAGGGTTAATATCTTCCAAAACTTTGCAGTCACCTTTAAAGAGAACTCTGGTTTATGTAACGTTTGGGGGAGTTTATACAGAAAATATTTTCATTTGACAGACTAATTCCTTTGACAGGTCATTCTTCTCGTGTACTTTGCATTTCAGTGCACTGGGAGTTTATTCTTTTAATGGAATTTTCTCTATAGTATAAAATACATGTAGCAATACTGTAACAAATCCCCCTCTTAGATAAGTTCCTGGAGGATAGGTCCATCAATGGTTATTAGCCAAGATGGGTCAGGGATGTAACCCCATGTTCTGAGTGTCCCTAGCTTCTGACTACCAGAAGCTGGGAATGGGAGACGGGATGGATCACTCAATAATTGCCTGATCTCTTTATTCCCTCTGAAGCATCTGGCATTGGCCTCTGTCGGAAGACAGGATCCTGGGCTAGATGGACCATTAGTCTGGCGCTGTATAGCGGTTCTTACGCCAGGGTGTCACTGAGTACTGTGCTACCCCTCCCGCTCCCTCCTACATCTCTGGTGGCATGCTCAGGATACTGTAGACTTGGAGGTCAGTGCTAGCTGCCGCAGACTAGCTCCTGGTGGACTGTCCGTGGTACTCTGAGTGAAGGGCTAGGGCAGACAGAAAACGAGAGTACCAGTACCCTGCTGTCACTGCAACGGTAGATCAATCTTGTATTTCCTAACTCTTCCCCGCAGGAATAAAGATGAGCAAAGGAATTTCACCTCCTGGGCCCAGGGCCCCTTCAGGTCTGTTCCTGTACTGTAGGGCCACGAAGCACTGATCCGTAGGGCCCACTGACCAGAGAACCACGTCCCACTGCAGTGGTGATGGGAGGCGGGAGTTCCTCTGAATTTTCCTTGTGTCCTCCAGCTACAGCAGTTGTTTCACTTCCCTTTTTGCAGGCTGCTCCCCCGGCACCCTGCCGCTGCTGCTGTGACAGACGCTGCAGCCACTCGTGGTATTTCCGGGGACCATATTGTCTTCAATTGTTTATGGATGTTCTGTGCATTGTTACAGCCTCCAGACTGGGTTCTGCTCCGTGGTGGAAGGTGACGCAGCTCCTCCAGGAATTGCAAACAGTGGGGTGTGATTACGGCCATCTCTGGGCCTGTAAACCTCTCTAGAGAAGTACTGCCTGGGGCTGGATCAGGCAAGTATCCAAGTTCTAGGACACAAAGAAAGGGCTTCGGGTATAAAAGGCCGAGTTTAACCTGACAGAGGGGCCTTCTCTTTCATTCAACAGATGGACACTGAAAAAGCCCTGCCCAGAGCCGCACCAAAGTGAAATGATGGGGGTAGCAGGAGTAAGTGTTAGCTGGACACCTCGGGATATGTCCACTGGCATGGTATCACATGGAGGGGGGCAACCCAAGGGAAGCAGTCCCCTAATAATGCAATTTGTCATCATTTGCATGGCATTAAATTCATTCTTGGCGACAGGTATTACTAATGGAAATGGATTATTTTATTTCTCTGTCATTTATATTCATTATTATACCAGTCCAATCTCGGATCTGTCAGAATATATATATATATATATATATATATATATAATTTTATGAAGTTGGTGAATTTGCATATTCCTGCGTTCAGTTTAATGAATAGCACTGGCTGATGACCTCTGGTTTCTCATGCTTGCAGCTAGTATAGAATTAATATCCAGAGTTGGGTGACATCTTGTCTGCCCCTGAAGGAGAGGAGAAGGGTATTTGCACTGTTGGTGTAAAGCCAGGCTGTCAAACCTATGGCCCACTGGCCAGACCGAGCCCTTGGAATAGTTTTACCTAGCTAACAGACTTTCCATCAATATTTAGGCTTATCTGCATGACCCAGCAGTCTGTACTTTGGGGGTGTGATTTGCACAGGGACTCTAACTCCCCTGTGTAGACTCTGCTAGCGTGCTTTGAAGTATTCTGTATCAAGCTGGACTAGATCAATGCACACTAAGAACAGTCAGTGCACACCAGCAGGGTCCACATGGGTGAGTTAGAGAGCAGCGTGCTGATGAGTTCTCAAAATCATATCCCTCTAGGCCAGACTCCAGTGCAGCAAATCAGCAAAACCTCATGTACAGGTGCTTGGCCATGTTCACAAGGAGCTGGAGTGGCAAAGTCTGGTGGAAGCTGGCACGTGTCTGGGTGAGGGGAAAGGGCACTGAAGAGAGCTAAGAGAAGCTAGGTACTGAGGAATGAAGGTAGCAGTCACTAAAATCGAAAGTAAATGAGTGCAATGACCAGCACGGTTTAGCTTTAGTTATTTCTGTTTTAAGAGCTTTTGCTGAACGTCATGGTCCAGGCCAAATGGCCAGGTATTGGCTCAGGACTGTCATATGAAATGACTTTGACACCCCTGCTCAAAAGCACCAGAGGTGAGTAATCTAGCCGGTGAATGAGAGCCCTGAAAGGGATCCAGAAGAAACAGGCCAGAAATCCTGGTAGGTGGCTTAAGACGTGAGTCCAGCATAAGAAAGCAAGACAGTTTGCTGCATCCCCTCGGTGCCAGGGCAAAGCATAGCACAAGAAAAAGGCTGGGTATCCTGACACTTGCCTGAGAATTCCCACGGACTGTAGCTCACGGGGGCAGGGGAGGAGCCAGCACTGACAGAGACAGTCAATATAACTGACAATGATTTCAGATAAAGGAGGAACGAACAGGTGATCGTCTCTGGAACCATGTTACAAGGTGGTCAAAATAACAACCCTAGCTACTGTATTAGAGATGGGGAAACTGAGGGACAGATAGGCGCTATGACTTGCCCACGGTCACCCAGCAGGCCAGGAAAAGGGCCAGGATTAGAATCCAGCCCTCCTGAGTCCCAGTCCAAGACCATACTGCCTCCTTGAGTAAGTGTTTACACATCTAGAAAGGTTAAAAGAAGTACAAGCGAGAATGTAGGTCCTTGAATGAATGGATGAAATGAGGCAAATATATTAATGACTCGACTGTCTGAGAGATTCAGCTTCTACTAAAAATCTGTCCATACAGTTCAATGAAAAGAAAAGGTGCTGGGGTAGACAATGAGGTAGTCAAGAAGCCTTGTAACAGCAGCTCCTGTAGCGACAAGAGCAGAGGAGGGATATGTGGAAAACCTGTGCGAATAGGGTCAAATGCATTGAAGTTAATGATCCAACTTCCACTGAAGTCATTGGAGCTACGCCAGGGACAAGAAATCTCTCCTACAGGGTTTGGTACAATTGCTGCAGACGTGAAGGAAAGTCTTTCCGTTGACTGGGATCTGGCCCGTGCCAACCAGTGAAGTGAGGCAGATGATTCCGTGTTTGCAGGAGTGGGGTACAGTGCCCTCCATGGGAGGAAAAATATTCCGAGCCTGATGTTCAGTGCACAGACATGCTGGGAAGCAGTAATGCAGGAAGAGGCTTTGGGGAGGTGAGGGCAGCAAGCTAGACATGAGTTTGCAATGCTGTCTTCATAGGCAGACTGAGCTGTGCTGTTGTGATCATTCTTTGGTGCAAACACTAACGGCATACGGTGGTCAGCTATCGTGCACCCTGCAATGTTTGGGTTGAAATCTGGCTCCACTGAGGTCAATGGGGTTTTGCAATTGGAGTTGTCCAGTCATAATGCCTGGTTTGGAGTTGTCTGGAGCTGGGCTGATAATCAGGTGGCTCTGTTCCCTTGTGAGGCACAGTTCCTGTCTGCAGTCAGACGTGAACTGCTGCTCCAGCATGAGTGGGTCAGGGAGAAGCAAGTGGCAGAAAGCAGAGGTGAGTAACCTGGGCAGGGGGTACCTTGACAGGGAGGCGGGACCCTCGAGTTAAGTGTGTGTTTATCTACTGCTCATCTTTTGGGGCAGGATGGGAAACTCTGCCTGTGCTAGGGCACCATGTGACCGATGTCTGGTCACCCCGCTAATGGCAGAAGGGGTAAGTGAAAACACACTAGAGTAGCACGCCTGGCAGGTCTCCTCTGCATCTACGGTGTTCATCTCGTCTGGGCAGGGCCTGAGCCAGGATGAGCGGTCAACAAAAAAGCATACATCCGACTCTGAACTTAACCCTCCTGAATCCTGCGGAAGACAGGAGCCTGCAGTGCAGTGTGTCTTCACGTGGAAATGAAGCTGTCACATACCATTAACTGTGTCAGAGCAGGAGGCTGGTGAACCCAGCCTAAAAGAAGCCTGTCCCGCTACTAGCACTCCCCTGCCTCAGGACTTCCCCCTCCTCCCCGCTTTAGCAATGGACTCTGCCCGGCATTGCAGCATGGTGCAATGCAAACATGGCCCTTCCTGGCTCAGCAGCTCTGCTCTGGGCTGTCTCTGCTGAGGTTAGTGTCTGCAGTGAAGCCGTACCGTGCTGCTGGCCTCCTGCTAGCCCGGCACAGCGGAGAAGGGGAGCGGGACTGTGTTTCTCCCAGACCAACCGAGTGGAGGCAACGGAATTGCATAGGTGTGACTGAGAGCATCATTGGAAGACAATGGGGCTGTAGTTGGGGCTATTTGAAGTGCAGACGTTTAATTCTCAGGGATAATATTCAAGAAGGAAGAAATTCAGCTCGATTCTCACAGTCTCAGAAGAGTTTGCAGGGCAGACAGTTAGAAAAACTCCCATTCATTTCAATGGGGCCAGCGTTTCACCCACCGTGATTTTACATGTCAATTGAGCAGAATTGAGAGAGCCACGCATGAAGGATGCCCAATATGCCATTTTTAGGATCATCCTCCAGAGTAGGGCCGGGAAAATGGATTCTTTTTAAAATAACATGTCATTCAAAACGATTGGGTCTTTCTCTTCTCCTTCCCCACCTGGGCTGATCCTCGGAGCACACTCCCTACCTCCCACAGTCAAGTGCACTCTTCACTGCAAGTGGTACCTTGTCAACATTTTGGAAATACAGCCCCCTTCCTACCCAAAATGGCTGAGACTTGTATTGTGTTTCACTACCTTTCCCAGGCCTGGGCATTTGCTCGGAGGTGGGGCTGGGTAGAGAAGGGACCAGAAATCTAGGTCACTTGTACAATCTTGTGTTTGTTCATTTTGATACGGATCACAGTCTCCTTTATTAAAGCGACTAAAGGTTCAGTACCCTCATTTTTCCCCTGTGAGATGTGTTAAAAGTGTGTCTACAAAGCATTAATATCTTTCACAGCTGCAAATAGAAAAGGGCTAATAAATTATCGGATGACTCCAGAGTTTGCAGTGAAACAGAACGTACACCCCATCAATACCGACTTCCAGCTATTATAGCCTCGTCTTTCTTTGAGACAACAATTTGATTTTCTTTGTGGCTTGCATGCAGATGTAGCCCTTGGAAACTGAAAGGCTCACGTCTGAATGGGAAGATAAAGTGTGAAGTTAGCCATGTGCAAAACAAGATGCTGAATGAGCTATTTTAAAATTATAGTCTCCCCAAAAAGAGACTGCCTCAGACTCCCACAGCTCATCAATAAAACATTGACTCACTACTGTAAGTTGTTTTACCACTCAGCATTTCCAGAGGAGCAAGGTAGCTGTGATGTAGTCATCTTTTTGAAAAATGCATATTTAAAAGAATTACCTGCCGCAGGAAGCCCACGAGAACCAGACATTGCCCTCCGTGAAACACTGGGATTCAATCTCTGGAAATAAGAAACAAAATGTCTGACTTAATTACTGGGAATAGTGAGTCTTAGCTGAAGGTAAGGTAGGGAAATCTAGGCAGGCACTCTTTACAGAAGGGGAGGGCTCCAGCCCTGCGGAGGAGCCATCTGGACTCCAGTGACATTCTTTGACCTGTGCTTTGCAAGAAGTGAGACAAGATGGTCATAATGGTCCTGTCTGGCCTTGCAATCTGTGAATGAAATGGGGCTACGTGTGAATGTATGGGTCTGCTTGTGCAAAGCAGCTTGCAGGATTGGGTCACGTTCAAATCCCATTGAAGTAAATGGGGTCCGTCTATTGAGATTCATACTAGGTATTGGATCTGGGCCTAGCTCAAGGGAGATTTGGGACCTCAATTCTTGCCTTTATCATTGAGTATAATAACTGTATTGATTAAAAAAACTCCCTAGCTCCCAACCAACCTTGTCCCCACTGACCCAAAAGGTTCTAAATATGGAGTGACATTCGCAGAGCCAAGGTTTTAGATGTTTAAAAAGTGTGCAGGGCAGAGGCTGAGAGAAATGTCATCGGAAAGAGAGTGGCATAGCTGGCCAATCATCATAAATTCTGAATGGTCTGTGGCCTCAGACAGAATATGACATCCCTTAGAGGTGTAAAATATTGCCACTGGGGCTGGTCAAAAACTTTCCATTAAAACATTTTTTTGAGAGAGAAAATTGGGTTTTCAATGAAACTCCCCCCACTGCCCCTGAAAATTCTCCTCCTTCCTCAGAAATTTGACTTTTTCTTGAAAAACCAAACACCAAATTTAATTGGTAAATGCTGGATTACATCCCCCCTGGGAGGCACCGCCTCAGTCCATGGGACCATCAGAACACACCGCCTCAATCCATGGGATGCTCAGGCTGCCCTGAGGTGGATCAACGGGAGGGGAGACCCTGGTGTCTCATGGGAGATGTAGGCCAGTCAGGTAACCTGACCCAAGAGAGGAGAATGGGGAGGGTGAGGGGAGTACAAGGTACTAGAACTACAACTGCCATGATGCACTGTGGTAGCATTTCTGAATCAAAAGTTTTCGCCTGAAAATGTTCAGTTTTTCACAGTTAAGTTGCAAATTTCCATGGAAAATGCGGAGGAAAATGTTTTTTTCCTTTGTTGTGGAGATTTTTCACCGGATCTTTCTCCCCATTTTCTAACCATCCGGTTAGGAGATTTGAGCTCTGGACGCCATCCCTTTCAGGACAAGGCTCAAGAAGATGATTTAATGAATCCAGGGCCTACATCCTTCAACATTTTGAAGCCCATCAGGGGCCGGTTAAAGTCATGAGCAGCCCATGTAAGGAATGCAGAGTAAGTGTAATATGAGCACAGTGGCTCAAAGCACTGAGCAAAGGGGCTGTTGCATTCTGAACAAGATGCTAACAATAAAGATTTCTGTCTGAAAAGCCCGCTAGCTGGAAGTGCAATAAACAACCTCATGGTCTCAAGGACATGTGCTGCTGTCGTAAGGGCGTCAGAAGATACAGAAAGACTCAGCTTGAAAAATATTGTACAACAAAAAAGAAACCCCTGCCCTTTTCATGCCCCAAGTGATGTGGCTTTCCATGTGGGAAGGCCTAGTCACAAATTATTAGACTTGTTGAAAATTTGGAATTTCTGTCTCATGGGAAATTCCAATATTTTGACATCTTTTTTCACCTAAAATTGGGAGGAAAAGTTGAAATATCTACATTTTTCCAGACCCAAAAGTTCCAAAAAATGTCCATTTGGATACACTGAAAGCTTTAATTTTAACTCAGTTCAGAATGGAACTACTGCTATCTGCGCTCTGACTTCCACGATGCACTGTGGCAGTTCAGCCAGAGAGGAGACCATGGTGCTTCATGGGAGATGTAGTCCAGCCAGGGACCCCAGCCCAGGGAGGAGAATGGATGCATTGATTTTTGCAGAAACTGCATTGTTGTTGAAAAATTTGGATAGAAAATTCCCAGCTAGCTCTACAAACGACACCAAGGGTCTGAGCTGGACTCTCTCCCTCAAATCACATCCCCGACAGCCTGTACGTGAGCATACAGAGCAAGAGAGAGCAGACTGCTCTGAGATTTCTGTTCTGCTGTGCCAGGAGTAGCTGCTTTTAATCCTCTCACCATGGCATCCCACATTCTTCCAAGTCCAAGACCGAATTTGCAGGACCGCAGTCCAAGAGGTATAATTGTAAAACATTAAAATGAAATCTCTGAGGTGTCTGACAACAATAAAGGAATGAAAAAAACCATTCCCCTTGTTCTCATCCTATTTTCCAACTTTTATGGAACAAACAGCCTGGTTAATGAGGAAACACCCCTCATTTAATGAGTATCACTTTACGTTATTACAGAGTGTGGGATTCAGAATATCACGAATGACTCCCAGATTTGCTGGAGAGCTTGGAAAACATTTAACATTAACCAACTGCAAACTCAGACTGAGAGCAACTAATTACCCTTTTCACTGGAGGACAAAGAAAAGATCAGGTCCTTTAGATAAACCATTAGAATAGTCAAATTACTCGTTACACTTTTCAAGAAAAACTGTCAAAGGAATTATCTCTGGTATTAGCATCGCACCGCTAATGGAAGAGGGATGTGTAGACTTGGTAGTCAGGCACATTTTCTTAATGAACTGTTCAACAAAACTGGAGCAATTAGAGCTCTTCAAGCTGGGGAATATTCAGCTTACCTCAAGCACTTACTTAAGGCCTTGTCTACACCAGAAAAGCTTCAACGCTATACAGCAGCATAGGTATGCTGACATACCCTCTACTGGAGATACAGTTTGTACAGGCAAAAAAAGTTCTTTTGCGGGTGTAGCTTGTGCCAGTTCCCTGATTGTAATAAACTACGCTGGCCAAAGGTTTTTCTTTCTTTTCTTTTTTTGCTAGTATAATGACATCTACATTAGGGCTTTTGCCGTATAAAAATATCATTAAAAATCCCATCTCTAGCAGCCATTGCTAGACCAGCAAAAGTTTCTAGTGTAAACCTAGCTTTAGTAAAATCCGCAGGGAACTGACTGACTGGGAGATCAGGAGCTCAAGACACTGGTTTGTATTCATGCCTTCTCAAGGAGGTTTGATGTTGAGATTGGTTCACAGGACAGCTAAGTCAATCAATTTGACTCAAGCAACCATCCTGTGGGATTTCTCCAAGGACGTCGTAAGAGCAGTTAGACTGGATCAGGCCAATGGTCCATCAAGTCTAGTATCCTGTCTTCCAACAGTAGCTAATGCCAGGTTCCCCAGAGGGAATGAACAGAACAGAGCGATTAGGGTGTGATCCATCCCCTATTGTCCAGTCCTAGCTTCTGGCAGTCAGAGGTCTGCGGACACCCAAAGCACAGGGTTGCATCCCTGACCATCTTGGCTAATAGCTCTCGATGAACCTGCCCTCCATGAACTTATTTCAATCTTTTTTGAACCCAGTAAGTTATACTTGAGGCCTTCACAACATCCACTGGCAATGAGTTCCACAGGTTGACTGTGCGTTGTGTGAAGAAATACTTCCTTTTGTTTGTTTTAAACCTGCGGCCTATTAATTTCATTGGGTGACCACTGGCATTGCCTGACCTTTGCGTGTTTGATGTTGCCAACTTCATGTTCTTTAAAGACATTGTTTGGATGTGATGTGTGTTATAGGAGGACCAAGATCAATTTTAAATGCTTCCTTTACACTGACTGATTGTACCTCAAAACTGCCCAGTATGCCTGTCTGAAAAATCAGCTGGTAATTCTATTCTTTTAATTAAGAAACACACTCATATAGCATCTCAGCATCAGGTCTCCTCTGGGTCCTTGCCTCTCCACATGCAAGTGGTGGATTTAACAGATATGAATGTTGGAGCCTATTTATAAGAATAAAGGTCTTTGGACTTTGGCAGAAAAATGGGTTTAGGCCAGGCTTACACACACTAGACTTTTGCTGGCATTGTTTTTTTCCTGACATTTCTGGGCTGCCTAAAGCCCTCTTGTAGACACAGTTACACACTAGCTCCATTGGGAAATGGTTTTCCCATCCTGCAAAAAATCTCCGGTTTCAGAAATTTTCCTATTTTGCATTGGGACAAAACTGAGACCTGTCAAAACTTCTCTCTCTCTCATTTTGAGCAGAAATTCCATCTTGGACCTGAGACACCTTTCTGAGTAAAGTTTTCTAGAAACTGAGCCTTTGCCACAAAAAGTTTCTGTTTTGACAGACTGGTATTTTCTGTCTCCTTCCCCTTCCTCCTCCTGCTCCCCAAAAAACGGTTTGTTGAAAAATCCCCATGCAGCTTTAGTTATTGCCAGTATGGCTTGTCTCATGCCAACACAAGCTGCACAATAACATCAGGAGGGTTTGCCGGTATTGGTACAGCAAACCTATTCCAGTGTAGACTAGGCCTGGGTTAAGTTGGAGAATCCCCCAGTGCGGCTGCAGTTTTATGTAGGTAATAAAAGTCTTTATACCGAAATCAGGCCATATTAGGACAAACACCTTTATAGCATGTGACGGAGTCAGACCTGAAGGGTATAAGAAAGTGCTGGAAGGCAGGTATATCAGCCTCAGGATGAGCAGGTCCCTGTTCCCTGAATAGCCAAACAAAGGCTACTCCAGACCATTCAAGACACCTGACCTCAATTAACTGGAAAAAGGGCAGTTAAGGCCGTTAGGCTAATGGATACAGGTGGAGCCAATCAAGGTCTCACTCAGACTGCTTACAAGCTCTCCTTTCCAGTTCCCTGGGGGGAGCCGAGGAGAAAGGAGCTGGCAGAGAGGAGGCTTTGAGATACCCAGAGGTAAGGGAGAAGCAGGAGTGGTGTGGGGAAGTAGCCCAGGGAAAAGTAGCAGCTCTGTCAGTGAAAGGTTGGCTGCCAACAGCTGCTACCATTAGGGTCCCTGAGCTGGAACCTGGAGTAGAGGGTGGGCCCGGGTTCCCCCCAACCTGCCACTACTGAAACACCTCCTGGAAGGGGAAGGCAGGCCCCTAGCAGGACAGGAGGCTGTACTGTCCTGAAATAAGCCCAAAGGGACAACAGAGACTGTGGGAGTTCTCTCACTAGCTGCTCTGCTGGCTTATGATGAAAAGGGCTCAGTAGACTGTAACCCCGGCCTAGAGAGAAAAGGGCTACGGGGAGAGTCACAGTGAGCCTCTCAGGCTAGCACAAACCCCCTGGAAGCACAGGACCCACAGGGACAAGACCAGAGCTTTGCCACAACCCGTATAATGGCATCCAAGTTCGTTTTTCAAGGGCTTCAGTAAAAACCAGTACAAAACCCATGCCCTTTGTCTGTCACCTGGTTTGCCTCAAGCCAGAGACGACCCAGGCCTGCCAATAGTGGGGAGGCTGAGTGAGGGCTGCTGGCTTCACAATGTTACTGAGCATGCTCTGTACAAGCCAAGCAGCAAATCTGCGGGGAGCACCTGACCCCACATGCCCCCCAACCTCTCGCCTCTGCCTCGGGTCGAATGGGGCGATTGCTGCGTTTGCCAAGGATGTTTCTGCACATGCCTTCTGCGTGCCAGAGAGTGAGGAGGACAGGAACAATTCTAGATTTCTTCCGGGGCCTGCAGGCGCTTTCCGAACATAGTGGCCTAAACTTGCACTAGCGCAGTGTAAGAGCAATTAGTAGGGGCTGGAAAGGTAATGTGTAGGGCCCCACCAGCCCTTCTCAGCAGTGTGTCCTAAGGGGTAGTGCACTGGCCAGGGACTCAGGAGGTCCGGCTTATGGACCTGGCTTTGCTACTGGATGACCTTGAGCAACTCACTTCCCCACCCCATGCCTCAGTTTCCCCATTTGTAAATTGGGGTAATGATACTGACCTCCTTGGTAAAGCGCTTTGAGATCTGCTGGCAGAAAGTGCCAGATAAGAGCTGGGTGTCACTAATATTCTTGGGTGCGGGGGGAACAGAGCAGCAGAAAACGTGCTGCGTGGCTCAGAGTCTTTCAGAGGGTTGAGAAGGGGCCGTCATTGCTGCTGCCCCTCCTAGCCTGCCCCGTGAGTTCCCAGCCACTGGCGGTTTATAGGGAGAGGGTGCAGCAGAGGGTGGGTGGATGCTGGGGAAATGCCTGTGGGAATTAAGAGCCTTATTTTCAGACCTGGAGTCCTTGGGGGCTGAGGGAGTTCAGCATCGGATAATCAGGCCCAAATACTGCTCCTAGCCCCACTGAACCCCCTCAGTGTGAACCTTTTCTTCTGCCGGGGGAGTGGCTTGGCACCAGGAAAGGTGGTCGCCACAAGGCGCCTGTGAGAATAAGCCTTCCCTGCCCTGTCCCAAAATCCCCGCAGCTCATGGAGCTCAGTCTGTCTGCAGCATCGGAGAGCCGCTGTGCTCACGCTGCAAGCAGACACACCCCTGGTGAGTCTCTGTGAGCTTCCCAGCTGACTCTACCCCGCCATGGGGGACACAATCCTTGCCTTTCGTCTATACTCCGGCGCCAACATCACGGGACTGGTCTGTTTTAAAGTGTCAGCTCTCTGGGGCAGGGACTGCGTTTGGACTGCGCCTAGCTCAGCGGGGCCCCGCTCCAGGACTGCAGTTCCTCCGCACTGCCACAATAAAATCAATGCCGCAGATAGAGAAAGAGGCCCTTGCACGAGGCCCTGTCCCGTCTGCAGAGTGTAACTGATGTGTCACCGTGTCCAGCCAGGGTGTTGCAAAGCTGAAGTCATTTGACTACCGGCTCCCTTTAGAACAACGGGAATTACACGAAACCTGATTTCGTTTCTTTTTTTTAATCCCTTAAAAATCACGGTTCAGTTCCAGCTCCCCAGCCAACAGATGGGCCGGCACCTGTTCCCACAAGCCCCGGGAAAGATGCAACCCGGTTAGTGTCTCAGCAACACCTCCTAATTACGAATGCTGGTGTCCCTGCATAGCTAATGCGAATCTAATTGAAAACCTCACACAGCAGCATGGGAGCTTGGAGATGAATAACGGTTAGTTACATTTTTCCAGCAAAGACACGGCTTGGTTTGTTGTGAGCTGAGCAAACCGGTCATTACCAAGGTAAACACCGATATTTAATTTTGCTGTATACTACGTTGTGCAGCACACATAGAAATCTTTCCTCCAACGCGCTCCCTCCTAAACAGCAAGCCTGAGTCAGTCGCCTGCGTTTGGCTGCTGCGTTAATTCCTAGCTGGCGTTTGTTTGAAGAAGACTGTCAACATGGCGGCAGTTTGCTCACCCTTGCTCTAGCAAGAAAAGCAAAATTTTGGGGCCGAGGGCCACATCTGGGTGAGAAAATTGTATGCAGGGCCATGAACGTAGGGCTGGAGCAAGGGGTTGGGGTGCAGGTTGTGGGAGGGGGTGCGGTGTGCGGGAAGGGTCTCAGGGCAAGGCGTTGGGGCAGAGAAGGGGTGTGGGTGTACAAGGCTCAGGGCAGGGGGTTGGGGTGCAGGATGTACAAGGGGGATCAGGGTAGGGGGTTAGGGTGTGGGGTGCTTGCTCTGACCCCACGCTGCTCCTGGAGCGGCCGGCACCACATACCTGCGACCCCGCAGGGGCGGTGCCTGCAGGTGAGGGCAGTGCATGGATCCCCCTTCCCCCACCCCAGGGGCGCAGGGATGTGGTGGTGGCCATTTCCGACCACTTCCGTGGTGCCGCAGGAACATGGTTGCTTCAGATGCAGCGCAGGGCCCGTGGAAATCCCATGGGCTGTTTCCAAAGCCCTGATGGGCCATATCCGGCCCACGGGCCATAGTTTGCCCACCCTTGCGCTAGAGCAACGTACTGGGAGATGGTAAGGGCCCAGGTTCTGTCTCACTCCAAGCTAATGACTCAGTGTAAACATGGACAAGTCACCTGACCTCTGTGTGCCGCAGACCTTCCAACCATGAACTAAAACAAAGGCAGATGTCCCCTGAAAACCACATGCTGCAGCTGGCCTGAGCTTGCTTAGGCCTATCAATTGCAGATTGGGAAATGTAAGGGGCCATGGTGTTTGCCGATTTACACCTGTCCAACTTCCACTGCTTTCAGCAGGAGGGGACGTCTGCCCCGGTTAGCTCACTGTAGAAAGCAATTCGGGGGGGAAGAGCACTGGAGCTAGGGACTGGTGGCTTCCAGGAATCCTGCCTCTACCCGTAACACAATAGGGGCCGGCGTTCTCTGGCATGGGAATGCGACAGAGCCGGCAAGTTCTTCTGAGTGCTTTCCCTTTCCGAACTGCCTCGCCTCAGTCTCTGCGGGCTCCGCTCTCAGCAGCTGATCTTCATCCGGGCACTGCTCTCCGCCGGGCATCCGGCCAGCAGGGAGGTGGTGCTGTCTGGGAGGGCTCAGGGCTGCTGTTATCTGTGTGCGGTTGGCCTGTCAGCTCAGGTCATCTCACCAGTGGACAACACCGGGGAGAGGCCTGGGCCTTGTGGGCTGCCTAGCGGGAGAAGCAGTTACCCAGAGGGTCACTCTAGGCTTGCCCTGAGAAAGAGCTAAGCAATGCCAGGGTCACACAGGTTTCCTTTTCCGTTCCTCTCCTAGTGGATCCAGGCTGTTAAAGCTCCGCTTTTGTGATGTGTCTGATGCAGCAGAGACAGGTGGAAGGTGTGTACCCTGCTCCGGGAATGGGCCCGGGCCTGGTTCCCCAGAGAGAGATCTGTGCACCGCACCCAGCTGCTTCACCCCTGATGTAGACTGTGAATTCGGTGGCAGCAGGCACGGCTCTGAGCATGAGGCGAACCCAGGTATAAGTCAGGGCTGAGACCTCAAACTTCATGTGGTATCCTGGGAAGTGGGAGGGGGGTCAGCAGAAGCCGGGTCTGAGGTGGTTGCAGTCATAGGCTGAGGAGCCAGGGATGGGGGGCACCAGGCCAGGGCCCAACCACGTTAACTAGCGACGGTGTGCATCACAGCCGGGAGCGTGTCATGGCTGGCGCCCAGGTCCCGCTCTGCATGTGCATGTGGCAGTGTGCAGCGTGCCGGGACCTCATGGCAGCAGCACAGGGCCTGTTGTAGAACCTCAGGCAGGAGAACAGAGCTGACTGAAACCAGCTGGAAAATCGCTCATGAACTATTAATTCAGAGATGCACAGAATTTAAGGCCAGAAGGGACCATTACAATTGTCTAGTCTGAACTTCTGCATAGCACAGGTGATAAAATTTCACCAAGCAATTCCTGCATCAAGCCCATATCTTATGGATGAGCTAGATCATATAGTTCAGAAACAGATATCAAACTTGATTTAAAGATTCCAAGTGATCAAGAATCCACCACATCCCTAGATGGTAAATTGTTCCTATGGTTAATTCCCCTGAATGTTAAAAATGTGCACTGTATTTCTAGTCTGAAACTCATCTAGCTTCCAATACCAGCCACAGGATTTTGTTCTGCCTTTATCTGCTGCTAGATTTAAGAGCCCTCTGCTCTCAAAGCTCTTCCCCATGTAGGTACTGTAGACTCATCAAGTCATCTCCGATTCTTCTCTTGGATAAACAAATAGATTGTGCTTCTTTAGTCTCTCACTGTAAGGCAGCTTTTCCAAAACTCAGCTTATTCCTGTTGCTCTTCTCTGAACTCTTCCCAATTTGTCATCCTCTGTTCTGAAGAGTGGATACCATAACTGGACACCGTATCCAGCAATGGTCTCTCCAATGCGCACCTACGTGGGATCTCATGAATATCCCAACTCTAGAAGTAAGTTGATCTTCCCAGGGAAAACAAACTGTCAAACAAGTGAAGAGGAAAGAGAAAACCAGGGGGCAGAACATCAGAAAGTAATGGGGGATGGGGAGAGTTTCCATATACAGGCAGAAAGGTGATTCTAGAGCCCTTCTCCACAGTGCTAGGAGAGATGACGGGGCCCCTGCTCCAGCCCCTTTGGGCTGATCCGCGCAGCAGGGATAGGAGCTGCCCTCTAAGGGCATCGGAAGCCAGCATGCCCGGCTCCAAGCTGGGCCCATGCTCATGGCGTGAGAAGGCAGAGCCAGACCACACTATTCCAGCTAGTCCCCAGCAGCGGAGCCGAGCCCAGGGGACCATGCTAGCTGGCATCACTTAAAGCTGCCCTTAGGCACGGCCCCAGTCTGGCTGAGGCTCAGAGCCACCCCTCCCATGCTCCAGAGGCAGCGGGGCTGGCCCCAGGGATCTGGGCCAATGTGTCAAGTGGCGTCTAATCTGAGCGTTAGGTCGGAGGAGAAACGATCCGTTTTCGTTGTGGAAATAGGAAAATTGTTGACAAGCCTGGTCCCATGCTCGCCGGGAGGCCCAGGCAGATAGCATCAGTGTGTTCTGCAGGACGCCCGTGCCCGGGCGAGGGCAGCATTCCACACCGCTCTGCGCTGGGAAAACACGCCTGGGGACAAAGCAGGGATGGGGGCGGAAGGGATGGGGAGAACGCGCGCCCCAGTAACTTTCCCTTCCCCTGAGCCCTGCGGTCCACCCAATCCCTCTTCCTCCTCCCGGGAATTCCAGACCCCTGTCCTCCAAACAAACAGACCCCTGCTCCCACAATTCACAGGGGGAGCCCCGGGAAAGGGAGCCACAGTCACCAAATACATACAAACCCCAAGAGAGTTTCCACGAGTATCCGAAGATCAAATACATGGAGCCTCAGCTGTTTATTGGTGCTGTTCCACTGAGTGCAATGGAGCAAGCGCCAATTTACACCCGCTGGGGACCTGGCCCCACTGACTGCAATGGAGAGAGGTGAATTTACACCCATTGGGGGGTGTGGCCCTGTGTTTTTATACAACCACAAAACAAAAAGGCTCCACGGGGCTTAGGGCTTTCCTCCTGCCCCTGGTGCCTGGCTCACTGCTGTTCTGTGTTGTCTCCCACGCTATACCAGGAAGTGCCTTCAGAGCTTACGCTGATTTAACCCTGCAGTTGCTGCTCGGACGCTCTTTAGCAGGGGGGTGAGGTCTTGCTTGCTGAGGGTAGGGTGGGTTCCTGCCATTTGGCATTTGCTTACCCTTACCAGGAAGTGGTAAGACATGGCAGAAAAAGTGTATGCCTGCAAAGAGTTGGAAGAGATTTCACCCACAGGAATCAACGGGCCCTCAGCAAAGAAGCAGAGGTGACAGACCTTGTGGATCCAGAAATTCTAGTCACCAGCAGAGAAAGCGACACACCAGAATATCTGTGTGATTTGGTCTGCTGAGGAATTCACAGTCCTAGTTTTGTTTTATAGTCCATCAACCTGACACTGAAGTTGCTTCTTGTCCTTAATTACGCCATTGATATGTCTTGAGACAATGGTGTACTTCTGAGTGGACCTTGCTATCAGATGTTTCATTCCATCAGGATCAATGAGAGTCATTGCTCCCCATTTAGACAAAGTCCTCCAGCGTTTAGCAATCATATCTTTTCAGTGTGGCATGTCTGAACCTGGTCATGTTGGGAAGATTTTGCAAGGGGTTGGCCACTATCTTTAGTCTAAATCCAGGGAAGTTTAAATGAACTTTGACTAGAGGGGATCTAGGTTTGTACATGCTTGGAGCTCATTATAAGCACAGAAGGAACTTATCAACTCAAAACTTAGTGAAAAGGCCAACTTCTCCGAAATGAGATGAAAAGTGTGCAACAGATCTGGAAGCCATAGGTCCCAATCCCGCAAACACTCATGTGCTTAATTTGCATCATACTGGAGCAACTCCCGGATGTAAAGTAAACCTGGGTGTAATAAATCTTTGAAGCATCAAGGTCTTGGTGAATCAGCTTCCATAAAACAAAGCCATTGAAGGTTTGATCTCCCGGCACAATATACTCTACGTATTCAAACAGAAGATGGGTTGGCCTGTTAACATATATTAAAACTGTCATGCTCTCCAGGACCAGCCTTGACAGTGAATATTAACAGAGAGAGATGAAAGCAAGTCACTGTGTGCATGTGATAGAGATATTTAAGGAGGTCATGTTCTTTTCCCAGGAAAATGTAAATGCTATCTTTACACAGTACTTTGTTCTTTATCTCAAGTCAGCCTGAGTGATGGATGCTGTAATTGACCACAGCAACAAAGATGATATTGGCTGAGTCTCTTGAGAAGTTTTGTATAATGATCCATTAAATATCCGACACACTTGTATTAAAAAATTGCCCAATGAATATTCATTGAAAGTCTAATTTTGTTTTGATAACTTTTGTGATCCAGCAGCACCCCGATCCAAATTCCCGCTGGGTGGACTAATACTGTATTCTGCTCAGACACAACAGGCCTCTCTGTGGTTTGCCTAAAAGGAAAGTTAAAGTACCTGCAGATGGGGCATGTTTTTTCTCCAGTTTGGATGCACAGATCCTGCAATGGCAACTTCATGAGAGGCTAGGAATATTTACAGTCCAGTGACAGGAAGTGTGCTGTTCCCATTATTCATCTTTAATTCTTTGCACCTAGACACCGCCTTCCCATGTAACATGCTTTGCAGCACATTAAAGGCTTTAGGTGCCCACTGGGGAGACAGTAAGTATAGGCTTCAACGTGGAGATGAAGAAACGGTGAGGGGTGGGATAGCCAGTGGTTTGAGCATGGGCCTGCTAAACCCAGGGTTGTTAGTTCAACCCTTGAAGGGGCCATTTAGGAACTTGAGGCAGAAATCTGTCAGAGACTATCCACTAGATCCCACTGCTTTCAAGGTGCATAATGTGGTAACAGGACTGGGACAAACCCTGCCCAGAACCCGAACCCCAATGGAGATTGCAGGTCTGTGAGCACTGGCAGTTGGCACACAGCACCGTGCAGAGGTTACTAGTGCTGCTGGATGTTGTCAGACATTTGCCTGCAAAGCCACAAGTTCAGTTCACATTGCAGTCCTGCTTCTTCCCCGGAGGACATGGTGTGAATTCAGATGCCTTCAGTGTGCTGCGATTCATGGGACAATGAATAAGGCATCACCCTAAAGATAATCAAAAATGCCCTTGGTCGCAAGTGGTGGAACGTGAGCAACTCATGGCAACTTCCACCTTTCCATGTTCTCTCTCTCTATATATATGAAGATCTGTATGTTCCACTGTATGCATCTGATGAAGTGGATTCTAGCCCACGAAAGCTTATGCCCAAATAAACTGGTTAGTCTCTAAGGTGCCACAAGTCCTCCTCTTTGTTTATTGTATTTCAATCTGGGCTGACAATGTAATGCAGTTTCCCTTATTGCTAATGTAGACGTGCATAACTAAGACGTGTTACACAATTTAATCTTTAACTAAGTTGTCAATATAATTTCATCTCTAAGGCATTATCCCAAATCTTCTTGTAAATTAAATCTAGGGCCCCACAAGGTCAGGAGGGTTTTACTTCTTTCCCAGAGTGGAAATGGGACAACATCAGCAGGAAATTCTTTCCCATTCAGTTGGACTGGATCATATTTTGTGTGTCAGAAAATCAGGTTCTGTTTGAATAGTTCTTATTAGGAGCTCATGATGAAGCCCCCTGTGTCCAACAGATTAGGGATGTGGAGCTCCCAATAACTTTACCCACATATCAGAGATGACGTTGGGCACTGATGCTACCTCCTACCTCTATTTACTGACTCTTTAATTTAAGGTAGAGTTTTCTTTCTTCTCTTTTAACCTGAGCAGATTTGCTTTGTATGGATTTTTCCTGGAAAACGCCTTGATCCTACTAAAATACCCCATGGGAGGTAGTAGGGCTTACTACTATGAGTAAATAATCTTCTTCGTGTCTGTGAGACTACTCCTTGGAGTAAGCACTACACACAGTAGGGCATGATTGCAGAACCTCAGTAATTGATAACACAGAGTTTCTTCATCTCTTTTAGACACTGGGAGGGTGAGGAGTGGGTGAGAATCCCCTGGATGTGCCCTGGATCCATTACATCTGACTCCGTATTTATCCCATGCCTGCCCTCCTATGGGAACCTGCTTCCAAGCTGGGAACCTTGATCCTTCTTGAGACGCTTGGTCTGGTTCTGAGATCCGCCTTGCTGTGTTAGGAGACTGGGTGCAGCGGGAGGGATTGTTGGACACTGACGTGAACAGGAGTGCAGGACCCAAGCCATTAGGCCCCAGTCCTATTCCCATTATGATGTCAATGTGCGTTTTCCCCTGATTTCAGTGGAAGTGCCCTTGGGGAAAACCCAGTCCCGTTCTCCCTAGCCAAGGGAGACAGAGACAGAGCAGTTTCAGTGTGTTGCAGAGAGCTGGGACTGGATGCAGAATGAAAGCCGAAAGCCAGTTAGCACGTTCCTTTAGGGCCGCTTCATAACTGACTTACTCCTAGAATGCCACTCCATCGAGCTGTGACAGGGACCCAGCAGAAGAACATTACCTCAGCGGTTGGGGTGTAGCCTTCATGTGAACTCCTGATTCTAGCCCCCGGGCTGTTGTCTGAGAATTACAGCTCACATCCTCTCTAAAATTTCTCCCCGTGAAGCCCGTCCCATGAAGTTATTTGAATCAAAGTGTGGAGCTGTCATGATGCTTAACTAGCATTGATTTTTCACTAACGACACGGGTGACCAAATATTTATGCTCACATATGATGCCAATAGCCAGGAGAAATTTCTGTCCCTCATCAGCTCAGACATGCAGCTGCTGCTTTCCTAACATGACTTATTAACATCAAAAAGGGACGAGCTCTCTCCAGGGAAGTATTAGATGATGAGATTTTTTTTCTTTCATAGGAAATTCAGGTATTTCAAAATTACTTTCTGTTCCTGATCATAGTGAACAGTCAAAATATTCCAAAAAGTTTTGAACTGCAACAGAAAATGTCAACCTTTTTTGATGGAAATTAAAGGATTCAATAGGCCAAAATGAATTTTCTCCCCTCAACTTGTCAATTTGAAATTAAATCCTTTGTTATGAAGCACCAGTCCAAGCCAAAAATGTCTGTTCTCCCAATCAGAAAATTAAAAAAAAACCCAAAACATTAGTCTAAATCAACGTTTTCCCAGGAAAGGTTTCTATTTCAAAACAATCACATTTTTCTGACAGGAAAATTTCTTAGTCAAGAAATTTCTCTCAGCTCTAAAACGTAGTATCTTTTGATATGGGGGATCCTAAATCTGAACATTTACACAATTACATTTTAAAGGTGGAAAACATTTAGTCGATCCAGCCTTGATTTTTGGTATTACAGAGGACAGTACAAAATAGGAAGACAGGAATTGCCAGACCGTGGTCCATCTAGTCTAGTATCTGACCTCTGCCAGTGGCCAGTGCCAGCTGCTTCAGAGGAAGGTGCAAAGACTCCTGCAATAGGCAGTTATGGGCTAACCTGCCCCAGGGACAGTCTCCTCCCCAACCCCCATAGTTAGAGGTTGACTGCTGCACTAAATCATGGGGTTTATGTCCATGCCAAGGTCGTTTAATTTCTAAACTTTGCTATTATAATTCTAGACATATTTTATTCATATAAATGTTTGATGCTGCTAAGCTTTTTGACATTGATAATATCATGGTGCAATGAGTTCCAAAGGCCAATTTTGCACTGTATGGGGGAAAATATCCCCATGAATCATATCAGTCTTATTTCTCTTATTTCTACTATATCCATTCTGAGTCCTCTAAGAGCAGAACTGCATCTAGATGCGTGGCCTCCAGTAGAACTCTGGACTAAGCAATATGGGAAGGACTGAAACTTGTTCTAACACTTACTTCAGCTAAAAGCACCTACAAATAGAAAAGGTGATGGATGGTTTTTTCCCAGGTATTAAAACACAACAAGAGAGCAGGAGGAGGAGATGTTGATTCATGAGACCTTGTGAAAACTAGATAAGATTGTGTTGACTAAAGACATGAAAGAGGCATGAGTCACAGCAGAGGTGAGAAGCTGTTTGAATTATACACCCTGCTCCTCCATTGCCAAAGATAACAGCCAAGCTGATTTGTTAGAGATCAGGTCATTTCTTCCCCTCTGCCTCACTGAGATCCATACCGAGGCTGGGGGTGAAGATTTATGGGTAGTGTTTGCAATCTGGTTATATGACCATCTTTCTCCCATACTCCATTTATTGCACCTATTTGTCCGCCCTGCTGGCTGAAGGACACTCCTACCAGAAGCGGTGGCCAGCCATAACTGTCACTGTTACACAGACAGGGGGTATTTAAAGTCCCTCAGAAGGGGAGGGTATTGGAATACAAAGAAGAAGCCTGCAGAACAGGAGAAACCCCTACTAGAATCAGAGTGAAGTAGGTTTAACTTATGGAAATCTTTCCTTAGTGTCCCATAGAAAGCGGCCATGTGGTGCATTCCCCTAAACCCGTGGCTATCCTGTGACCCACAAGGGTCTCTGAGAATCACAGGGGCCTACATTCACCCAGGTACTTGAAGTCCCAGTTTTAGGCTCCACTACGACTCACAAAACTGTCCCTGAATCCTGCTGGTGCCTAAACTCTTGCAGCTCCTATGTTTTTGCAGTAAAAGTCCCCTAGGTGTCTGTTTATGCCTCTGGGCATGTGCCCTGCAGCCTCCCTCTAGGGGCCTGGGTTCTGGGCCAGGGCGGGGTACGATGTGGGGAGGGCTAGGCCCATGGAACTCATGTGGGGGGCGCAATCCGGTAGGTGTGCTCAGATAGGGACCTGCACGCGCGCTCACCCCAAACAACTCCCTCATAACCTTTAACCTCCCCTGGAAGGTGGGAGACACCTGGTTCAAGTCTCCCCTCCTCCTGATAGGAAGGGGATTGAACAGGGACCATGGGGGAGTCTGCCGGGGGACGCACTCAGTCTCTCCTGCTGAAGCTACTGGACGGGGGCTATAGGATTACAGAGTTAGTGGGGCAGAGGGACTGAACCCTGTGTCTGGGAGGGGAGTTCTTTAACCAACAGAGTCCCTCTCTCCCCCAGTCACCCTTTCCTTATTTAGTCACAGGGGCACAGCTTCAACAAGAGAGACTGAGGAGCCCCCTCCCACCAGAAGGTCCCAAAGGTTAGAGCGCTCACTAGCGAGGTGGAAGACCCCCTCGTCAAATCCCTTTTCCCCCCTCAGGCAGGGCTCTTAAACCAGCCGGCTCTCAAATAATTACCCTGACCAGGGGGCTGACAGTGAGGAGGGAAGTCCTCCTCTGCCTTCCCCTCCTCCTCAGGTGCCAAGCTCCCCCGAGCGGTCACGGCTGAGCATCGCCAGCAGAGAAAGGTGCCAATCTCTGTGGGAGGCGTAGGTGCTAAAACCTGGGGCGTTGCAGCACCCTCTGGCTTGAAATGGTTTCCATCATGTAGAATCATAGAAGATCAGAGTTGGAAGAGACCTCAGGAAATCATCCAACCCCCTGCTCAAAGCAGGGCCAACACCCACTAAATCATCCCAGCCAGGGCTTTGTTAAGCCGGGCCTTGAAAAACCTCTAAGGAAGAAGATTCCACCACCTCCCTAGATAACCCATTCCAGTGCTTCACCACCCTCCTAGGGAAATTGTGTTTCCTAATATCCAACCTAAACCTCCCCCACTGCAACTTGAGATCATTACTCCTTGTTCATCTGCCACCACTGACAACAGCCAAACTCCATCCTCTTTGGAAACCCCTTCAGGTAGCTGAAGGCTGCTATCAAATCCCTCCTCACTCTTCTCTTCTCAATAAGCCCAGTTCCCTTAGCCTCTCCAATTTGTCCACATCGTTTCTGCAGTGGGGAGCCCAAAAGTGGACACAGTACTCCTGATGTCTACAGGAGGGGGGAGTCAGACAGGGGCAAGGGGGACGAGACTGAGGGTGGGCACACGGTCAGCAGCCAGGGTCAGAGCCCCTCGAAAACCTGGGGGTGCTGGAGCATCCCCCTCAGTCTTAGTCCCCGCACCTATGGAGTTAGGGACTGTGACATTGACCATCGCAACACTAAGTACATTTGTGAGTCTAGGCTAGGATCATTCCACACAGCTGCCTATGCTACCCCATCCCGCACTGCAACACAGTTCCACGTGCTCTCTGCTCTTCCATACCCCCATGCCGCCCTCAGAGAAGGGAATTGCACTGGGATCGGCACAATCCATTGCGGGTGATCCTGGCTGCATTGGTGTAGTCCATTGAGCATGGCTCTATCCCAGCCTAGGGCCACCTCCTTCTCTGTCCAAGCAGCCCATGTCCCATGAGACAGCTGCACTGTTGGAGGAGCCGGTGAGACGGAAGTTGGAAGCTCAAAGACCAGTTGGATCCTCTCTCTCTGACAGAGGGAGCTGCTGGGGTGTGCCTGGGACAGAGAGGTTCTGGAGGGGAAATGTGTAGGAACAACCATGACTGGCACACAAGTTGTGTTTAGCTGTGTTTGAATTACCAGTAAAGCCAGACCCGAGGAAGGCAGGTCTCTACAGAGAGTGAACATCATTTATTAGGAGCAGCTATAAAACACTGGCCCTGACAAAGCACGTTCATTTGTTTCAACTAACAAATCAGATCTCTTAGGTAGAGGAGCCCGGTCCTTACTCTTCAGAGGAGCTCACAATGCGAGGGGTGAATATTTGGACTGGATAGCTTCACGATTGCTCATGTGAGCTGCTTTTTGCATTATGCCACCAGTGTGGCTTTTATTTGCATTAATGCAATTGATATGTCTAAGCATGCAGACAGGCTTTCGAGTTCTTAGAGACTGTGGCTTGGAGCACACCCTGAGTAATTGGAGTGGTGAATTATTGGAGTTACTGGATAGGCAAATCCCCCTGTGCTGCATCTCAGGGAATTCTTTTAAATGTTAATCTGCACCTGCTGCAGGCAGAGGGAAAAGAGGTGATGGATATGCGTGGGAAGAGAATCGATGGGCCTTGGGGACCTAGACAAGAGGCATATTCTGGTTTCATGTCTGTGTGAACCAGGAGCAGCCCCGCTAGATCCAGTGGACTGATGTTAGTGTATGCAAGAAGAAAATCAAGCCCCTAGTGACATTTCTGTCTAATCCCTCTAGGTATTTATTTGTGTTCACTGCCATGGTATCCAAGCCCCTGTGCAGTATGTGAGTTTGAGGCTCCTCTGGGCTGGGTCTGTGTCAGAATGGAGTGACTCTGCCCACATGTAGGAGATTCAGTTCTTCAGATATGTTGGAGAATAAACACACACACTAAGGACACAGAGCGGCTCATACATTTCCCTTCAGATTCCTCTCGCTGGTTCATTTTCTGCTAGGGATAGGAGAGAACTCAGGGATGTTCATTTGTCTCTTTTCTCTCTCTGCTCCAGAGACATGTCTGGACAGTAGCACCAGGAGACCTTGCTTTGCAGTTTGAGAGCAAGCGTGCAAACTCTGTGTTCCTGATTTAGATAAAAAACACAAGAATTTGAGGCTTGGAGTGTGGGCGGTGAGCCGCTGGCTGGCTGTGATTTCCCTTCCATTGACGTCACTGCCAAGAGAGTGGAGCCCGTATTTTGAAACTGTATTTCTGTTGGGAAAGGGAAGCTTTGAATTAAGGGGAAGTGTGACAGGATTCGCCTCACCACCGCTGGTGCCTCCTGCTGGTGGCTCCAGGAATTAGGTCTCGACCGCTGCAGAGCGCCCTTGACGCATGGTGTCCAGCCCATCGTTTGCTCTGCTGCCCTGGGACCCGTGTTTCTCCCTGCTCAGCGACGTCCTCTTCAGGGCAGTCCTCGTCTGCCTCAGGACACTGCCCTCCGGCACTGCCCACTCCTCTGGTCTCACCCCCTTCCAGGGGGTTGTTAACAGCTCTTCTTCTGCTTGCACCTGCCACCGGGGGCCAGCCACAACCCTAGAGTCTAGCCCCTAGTCTCAGGGGCAAAGGGTCTGTCTTGGCTCCTCTCCTCGATGGCCAGGTGCAGTGCCAAGGTGGCAAGGTGGGGACCCAGGCCCATCCACTACTCTGGGTCTCGACCCTGGGACCCTCTAGCGGCAGCCTCTCCTCCCTGCCCTTCTTGCCTGCTCAGTTTCCCTGGGCCACTTCCCCTTTGGCCCTATGCACCTTCCCGCATGGGCCACAGCCTGGCAGGTAATGGGCTGTGGAAGTCCATTGACATTTCCCCTCCCAGCCCACACCCCTTCGGTCTGCTTCAGCCACAAGGAGCAGCCTGCCCTGGTTCTAGACTGGGAGCTCTCTGTTGCAGGGGCCTTCACTGGTGCGTACAGTGCCTGACACAAAGAGGGCTGGATCCACAAGAGGGCCTCTAAATGCAACTACCATACACATTACAGATAACACCCATAAAGCGATGCTCTGATACTAGAAAGCCGGATGCGGCAGGTATTTCAGGGATATCGATTTAACCTCATACAAACGAAATCTCCTGGTGTACAACTACCTACACTCCCCGAATTCCTGTTGCTGGGATGTGGGACTATTCTGATTTATAGCAATTAAAGAAAGTGGGTTAGGGGCTGTGTGGCTTGCAGCCACTAACGGCTTTTAGCACTACAGCTGCAAAACCAAATATTTTTCTATTTTAAAGGAAGCTATTGATCCCGAGCTGTGGTAGAAACACGGATAACTCAGTTTTATCACCTAGCTGCCCGAGGACAAGGCCTTCCATTAGAACAGACACACAAAATATATTCTGCTCATAAACCCCAATGGCCCAGTGCTTCAGAGCACGACAATTTAGTGTTGGAGAGGGAGACATGTTATTAAGACCGTTACCCACATGGAGAGGACTTCTATAAATTCAGCGGCTGCCAGAGTTATTATCGCAGGACTCTGCTGGCTTCTGTTTCCTAACTAGAGCCTCCCCTCTGCTGTTTTCAGCCCCGCAAAACACTTAGGATGAAATGCTGGCGCAACCAAAGTCAATGACAAAACTCCCAGCGACATCAATAGGGGCTGACCCGCCACACTGGGATGTCTGTAGAAATCTGACCATTGCTGTCACTCCTTTGTCTGATTTTATGTATCTACTTCAATCACATCTACATGAAAGAAGGGAAGTGGGTTTCTGCCTTGACTCTGAATGTTTCTGCTGCTGTAGTTTTAAATTCAATGCTTAATGATACTAGCCGGTCTGCGGGCTGACGGCAGGGATTTCAGCCCAGATGTGGAAGACCTAAAGTCCTTAGAAAAACAGCTTCCAATCCCTGGAGAGGTCTGTCAGCTTGTTTCGGGAAGGAGGATACCGTGAGGGCTCCGCACCTGAGGAGCTCTCTTTAATAAGCTTCTGCAAAACTCTTAAAGAGCCCCTGGCATTTTTTGCTAGATTAAGGCATTTGACCCTACGTACTTGACCAACTCCTCACCCCTCCAGTCCAGTGGGGATTAGATATTGCAAGTTGAGAGTGTGTCCTCTCAAAGAACTGCCTTGTCTCTACCGTCACAGGCAGTCTGGGTGGAATCTGAGTGATTTTCTCCACAACACACCACGAAATTTTCTCCCAACAGTAGCAATTTTAATCAACTATCAAGTGGAGACAGCTGGATTAATCTGGCTGTCCACCACCCAGAACAAACCTGCTGATTTCATATTGCCTGGACGATGTGGCAAACCAGAGACCCTCCTGTCTCCTGCAAATCACAGCACAGGAGCTCAGAAACAGAAGTGCCCATCTGCAGCTATCTCCTTTTTCACATCACCCCTCACAGGTCACCTGGCAACCAATCCCAGGAATGGGGCTTCTGGTATCTATAAGAAAAAACAAAGGATTGTGGTGAAAACATGAACTACTACAGACAGACTGGCCTCCAGAACAAGAGTTCTCTCCCTCAGAAACATTCCTGTTCTCCTAGACAGACCATGCAAAAAGGAAAGGTTTGCCCGACCTCCATCCACCCAGATATCCAGCTCATATAATGGCCTACTTGCCCCTCTACCAGCTCCACTGCAAATGCTAGATCAACAGTATGGCCAACTGCATCTGTTCACAGTGTCAGAGACTCTGAGGCCAGAAAGGACAATTCTGACCTCCTGCATAACACAGGCCAGGGAACCTCACCCAGACTCTTGCATCAAACCCACAGCTTCTTGCTGAGCGGGCGCAGATCTTCAATACCAGCAGCCAGCGATCCCACAGTGGCCATGAAATCCTGAACTAACTTAGAAGAGTTGTCATCAATATGCACGGTTTAGTCACCAAGTATTATCCGCCTCAACCCTCCAACTTCATCAGCTGAGCAAGGACACTGTAGTGCTCCAGTGCAACTTTATCCACTCTGAGTAGTCCCGTCTTCACTCTATATGGGACTCACATGGGCAGATGGTATTCAGTCCAGTTTTGAGATGAGAAACAACAGGAGAATAGCTAAAGAAAAGAGACAACCAAATACAGAAGAACTGGTGATTTTCTTTGGGAAGCCTGGAAGTGAAAATTCTGGTCATATGCTGTGGAAGATGTGCTTGGTGAAATACATTTGAACAAAGATCCAGAGGGTATGAGAAGATTTTCACAGTTTGAAGGACAGACAAAGACCTGCCGTTCTTATTTGCAGAGTGGGTGGGGAGAAAGAAAAACCAAGTTGTAGAATCCTCTTTTCTGTTCCAGGCTGAGAACTTTACAAAATGCCAGCAGAGGTTTGTGGGAGCACACTGAGCCCCGGGCGGTTTCTCCCTGACACTCAGAACGGGTGTTCGCTGAATGATTTACGGAAGCTGACAATACAGTGCTCCAGGACTCCTTGACTGCAGAACTTCTGAAGGTGATTCACCTTCAGACAAGCAAGTCTGGTTTAATACAATTGTGATAAGCAAGAGCATGGTGTAATTTGATTCATCTCACTTCTGATTTATATGAGTTTCTGCTTAAGTGACTAATGAACATCGATAGCACAGGGGGAAATGCATTAAATAACAAAGGCCTAGTCAATTAGAGAGGAAGAATGGCCTTGTGCTTAATCACGGAATCATAGAAACATAGGGCTGGAAGGGACCTCGAGAGCTCACCAAGTCCAGCGTCCTGCGCTGAGGCAGGAACAAATAACCCTAGAGCATCCCTGACAAGGATTTGCCCAGTTTGTTTTTCAAAGCTTCCAAAAACAGGGATTCCACGACCACTCCTGAGAGAGAGGTTTTCCTGATATCTCACCTAAATCTCCCTTGCTGCAGATTAAGCCCACTACTTCTTGTTCTACCTTCAGTGGACACAGAGAACAATTGATCACAGCCATGAACATGGTGAAAGACTGTTATCACTCGCCATCTGATCTACATCTTTCTTAAGTGTGGTGCCCAGGACTGAACACAGTATTCCAAATCCATCTTGCACATCTATAAATAAGGGAAGAGGGAAAATCCAGGGAACTACAGACCGGTCAGCTTCACCTCAATCCCTAGACAAATCATGGAGCAGGTCCTCAAGGAATCCATTTTGAAGCACTTGGAGGAGAGGAAGGTGATCAGGAACAGGCAACATGGATTCATCAAGGGCAAGTCATGCCGGACCAACCTGATTGCCTTCTCTGATGAGATAACTGGTTCTGTGGACATGGGGAAAGCGGTGGACTTGATGTCTCTTGACTTTAGCAAAGCTTTTGATAGGACTCCCACAGTATTCTTGCCAGCAAGTTAAAGTAGTATGGATTGGATGAATAAACCATAAGGCAAATAGAAAGCTGCCTAGATTATCAGGCTCAACGGGTAATGATCACTGGCTCAATATCTAGTTGGCAGCTGGTATCAAGAGGACTGCCCCAGGGGTTTGTCCTGGGGCCAGCTTAGTTCAACCTCTTCATTAATGATCTGGATGATGGGGTGGATTGCACCCTCAGCAAGTTCACAGGTGACATTAAGCTGGGTGGGGGTCAATATGCTGGAGGGTAGGGACAGGATCCAGAGGGACCTAGACAAATTGGAGGATTGGGTCAAAAGAAATCCAATGAGGTTCAACAAGGACAAGTGCCAAGTCCCGCACTTAGGACATAGGAATCCTGTGCACCACTCCAGGCTGGGGACTGACAGGCTAAGCAGCAGTTCTGCAGAAAAGGACCTGGGGATTACAGTGGATGAGAAGCTGGACATGAGTTAGCAACGTGTCCTTGTTGCAAAGAAGGCCAAAGGCATACTGGGCTGCATTAATAGGAGCATTGCCAGCAGATCGAGGGAAGTGATTATTCCCCTCTATTCGACACTGGTGAGGCCACACCTGGAGTATTGTGTCCCGTTTTGGGGCCCCCACTACAGAAGGGAAGTGGACAAATTGGAGAAAGTTCAGCGGAGGGCAACGAAAATGATTAGGGGGGTGGAGCACATGACTTATGAGGAGAGGCTGAGGGAACTGGGGTTATTTAATCTGCAGAAGAGAAGAGTGAGGGGGGATTTGATAGCTGCTTTCAACTACCTGAAGGGGGGTTCCAAAGAGGATGTAGCTCAGCTGTTCTCAGTGGTACCAGATGACAGAACAAGGAGTGATGGTCTCAATGTGGGAGGTTTAGGTTGGATATTAGGAAACACTATTTCACTAGGAGGTTGGTGAAGCACTGGAATGGGTTACCTAGGGAGGTGGTGGAATCTCCACCCTTAGAGGTTTTTAGGGCCTGGCTTGACAAAGCCCTGGCTAGGATGATTTGAGCAGGGGATTGGACTAGATGACCTCCTGAGGGCTCTTCCAACCCTAATCTTCTATGATTCTATGATTCTTCTATGAAATGAGGCTTCACCAGTGCCAGGTAGAGTGGGACAGTTACCTCCCATGTCTTATATACAACACTGTTAATACACCCAGAATGATGTTAGCCTTTTTTGCAACTGCATCATGTTTTTGACTCATATTTCAATTTGTGACCCACTGTAACCCCCAGATCTTTTTCAGCAGCTCTATCACCTAGCCACTTATTCCCCATTTTGAAGCCGTGCATTTCATTTTTCCTTCCTAAATGAAGTACTTTACATTTGCCTGATTGAATTTAATCTTGTTGATTTCAGACCAGTTCTCCAATTCGTAAAGGTCATTTTGAATTTTAAATCCATCCTCCCAAGTGCTTGCAACCCCTCCAACCTTGGTGTCATCTGCGCATTCTATTAGCATACTCGCCATTCATAAGAACATAAGTACGTCCATACTGGGACAGACCAAAGGTCCATCCAGCCCAGTATCCTGTCCACCAACAGTGACCAATCCCAGGTGCCCCAGAGGGAGTGACCCTAACAGGTGAGAATCAAATGATCTCTCTCCTGCCATCCATCACCCCCCTCTGATAAACAGAGGCTAGGGACACCATTCCTTACCCAGCCTGGCTAATAGCCATTAATGGACTTAACCCGCATGAATTTATCCATTATCAAAATCATTAGTGAAAATATTGAATAGTGTTGAATGTTCTTAACTGGGACTAATGAGACCTGGGTTCAAAACCTGGTTCTGGTGCATTTTATCAAATGACCTTAGTCAAGTCATTTAATCTCTGTGGGCCTCAGCTTGCCATCTATAAAATGGAGATAATAATACTTTGTCAGTTCACAGCTGTGCAACACCAGCTATTGAAGGCCAGGGCTGTACAGCACCTAGCACAATCGGGCCATGCTCTTGATAGGACAGTAGCACCTGCAGGCTCCAATCAATAATGATAAGTCAAAGGCTTTGGGGAAGGAGCCACGGCTCTGTCTGTTTTTGCAGGGATAGTAAACCTCCTCCTTCAGGTTTTAATCCAACCTCTGTTAGAGACTAGGATGAGACCTGATGTGCAGGCAGATTATCCGCAGGAGTGTTATAGAGTCCTTACACCTTTCTCTGAACCATCTGGCACTATCAGAGACAGCCTGACTCCTATGTACCTGACTGCTTTCATATAAGAAACTCATCTCAGCTAGATTATGCCAATTCTTCCCCCAACAGTAGCAGACCTCGATCTCGGTCGTATAGTCCATACGTGGGCAAAACCGCCATTTGAAATCAGTTGGAGATTTACTGGAGTAAGAATTGCAAGAACAGGTCTATGGTCTGACTCACAGTTTTAAACAACGTTAAACCAATGTTTATAACCAGGGAGCAAAGGAACGCTGTATCACTGGCTGAGAAGATAAGGAATTGTCAAAACAAAGCAAACCAGCTAGTCTAGCATCCCATCGCTGACACTAGCACCATAGCCGTCCTCAGAGGAATGTAAAACATCCCCTGCACCTGGACAGTTGTGCAATTCTGTCCCACCCGGGCATATTTCTTCAATTCAGCTGGCAAAGACATTGTGCCCTGAGGCAGGAAGTCTCGTCGTATTTATTATTACTCTTGTAACTGCTGCCGTATAAGATTGTCTTGTGTGTACAGTGGAGAAAAATCGAACCCATTAGGCATTGCAGCAGGGTATTTTACAGTGTCTTGTGTGGCTTAGAATAATACATACAATGGGACCCCCTAGGGCAGCTGCTCACTGACAGTCTCTAAAATATGGTTCCTGTGTAATCCATACAAGTATTGTTTTATTATTCAAATCTTCTTTTACATGAGATTAAAAGTATAATTCTAAAATAATATGTAATAACCCCTCTGAAGTTAAATGGAGAGGAGAGCTACAAGAAGGGATCCAATAAAGCTTTTTCTTAGCAGGGTTATGAACATTCATTGAAAAAACAGTGTTAATTCTTTCCATTGTAAGATCCTCAGGGCAGTGAGGTTATCTGCCAATGTATTTGTATAGCACCTAGCACTACGGGACCCTTATCCTGAATTGGGGCTTCCACAATGCAGATAATAAATTATGAATACAATAGTAGGTTCTGAAAAATCAGGCTCTACAATGGTAGAGCTAAGGATGAAAGCTCAACTTTAAACCCCTCCTTTCTGCATATGCCTTAAAATGTCTCTCTTTAGAAGATATCAGCCAAGTAATAGAATACAAACAGGAATGTCTCATGCAGCCTTCCATACAGCAAGTTCTGTACATGATGTACTGTAAGAGCTCAGTGAGACCGTGACTGCACATTTGCATCTGTGCAAATGCACGCCTGTGTTGCACCACTAGGTATGTGTATGCAAAGCCCTGGTATTGCACGTGCACATAGACAGGGGCCTATGGGTCTGGATGGGCCAGGGGTAGCCAGAGAAAAGGGGACAGGATCTTCCTTGCTTAAAGTCCTTTTCTTTTCGGGACAGATCTACACTACCTCTGAGGAGAGGACAAGAAGCAATGGGTTTAAATTGCAGCAAGGGCGGGTTAGGTTGGACATTTGGAAAAACTTCCTAACGGTCCGGGTGGTTAAGCACTGGAATAAATTGCCCGGGGAGGTGGTGGATTTTTAAGAGCAGGCTGGACAAACACCTGTCAGGGATGGTCTAGATAATCCTTAGTCCTGCCTTGAGTGCAGGGGACTGACTAGATGATCTCTCGAGATCCCTTCCAGTTCTACGATTCCTAGGCTAGAAATCCCTTTAGCCTAGGTCCAGCACTTCCCACAGTTCAGTCTTTGTTCCTCAAGTGTTTCCACGAGTCTTCTTGGGTGGGGAATAAAGAACACCACATGACATAACCCTCTCCCCCATGCCTTACATAGCTTTTGCATTTGTTTGAAATCTTGGTTCCCAGACCAGTCTATGGAAAAATACTGACATCCCAAGATGGAGTCCAGAGACATGTGGTCTCATCACATGACCTTGTACAGTCAGAGCAGCCATCCCTTGGAGGCTGTCTGTAGCGTTTTCAGGAAGGTTCCCCAGGTGGGAGATAAGTTTCTCCTAAGGTCTATTGTTTTTTCCTAATGGCTCATTGGCCTGAATAGGCCCTTCCCCACCCACCATCTAGACTGAAAGCATCTTGTCTAGTGGGCGTTACGCTGGTGTGACTACATTTGAAATATAGAGACATAGTCAATATTCCTAACTTCAGATACAAAAACGTTACATGCATACAAATAGAATAATCATAATCAGCCAATCATAACTTTTCCAATGACACCTCACATGACTTCTCTTGCATAAAATACATCATAATTGTGTCAATCACATCATAATAATATCACTGTGAAGAATGTGGGGGTCCAATGTTACAAGCTTCCTGTGCCACATACCTTTTTTCACTTGGTTTCTGTAATGCTGTATGTAGCTGCATCGGCAGGAATGCAGATTTTTTTTTGCAGTGTTTGCATGGCTTGGATTCCAACTGCATTGCCGCAAGTACATTTTACTTACCAACTTTTAATTACTGACAGAATTGCTGGCAGTTCAATTTATTTTCTGGCATGGAGAGTGATAGATGTAAAAGATCAGGAAGAGCTACAGCGGAACGCAGGCTATGAATTAAGGCGAATTTGCATATTGCTATTATAGTAAGTTATAGCAATGATTTTATTTAATCATTCCATCTCATTCGACCCATCTTTCCTCAACTAGTTCAGCTGTTACTCCAGCCCATTAAGTCATTTCATTTCCCCCCCTGCTTTTATTCTAGGCAACTATATTTTTATGGCCGGTATTTGTTTTTGCAGTCTTCCTGATGAAACCCAGGCCTTGGCAGCAGGCCTAGTGATTCAGAGCAGGACTCTATCTTTGTCTAATTGTGGCAGAGGCCAAAGGGAAGTCTTGTTTGCTTTTGCCAGCAACGGTTGAGAAGATGAAGATACAATATCTTATACTCACCCTCGGGTAGCAGAGCTCTACAAATGCAGAGAGAAAATACAGCTGTGCAGCTCTGGTGAGGAACCAGCTGCCTCTGCCAGACAGATCTGACCAGTCATTACTTAGGGGCAGTGAGAAGTGAGTGGAATTAACTGTGTGGGCGACTGTAGGCTTTAAGGGGCCAACGGCTTAGCAGGGTGCTTAGAGCAACTCTGACCTTCTAGCCAGACCTGAGAGCAGGGCTTTTGTCCCTCAGGCACCCTCCTCCTTTAGCATGTTTCATAAAGCTGTCACTCAACACTGACTCCAGCAACTTCCCTTCCTCCAAGAGAGAGCCAAAGTCACATCTTCATTTAAACAGGCTGCACAGCCGACCGGAGGGGACTGCCCAGGCCAGGGGATGCCCCACGATCAGTCAACGAACCCTTCATCAGCACCTCTGCAGATCGGCCCAGGGCACGTTTCATGCTCTGCGTCAGCCTTGGGGAAGGCCACATTCAGCCCTGATGCAATGAGGGAGAACTCCATGGGAGTGAGTGGTCCTGAACTGCTTAAACCAGGGCTAAATTTGTCCCAGTGCCTTTAACAGCTGCCTGTGGGTGCCGCCTTCTAGTACTGAAGCATGGAGCCGGACAGGCCACCGAGCCAGGAGGAACATGGACGAGCGACGTGCATCATTGAAGCCGATGAACTATGACAGGAGAGAGAACTGGCACCGAAGAGCTTGTTAAAGACAGAAACGCTGGGTGCAGCAGAACCCAGAAATCACTAAAATGCCGCCGCCTGCAGGGCTTTGGAGCTGCTTACCTGGCTGAGAGAGATTAGGCTGCAGCATTGGGATAGCACCTAGCAATGGGGGCTTTGAGCTGGTATAGGAACCCAACTGGTATTTGTTTCTCTGTCTTAATTCCATTACAGTCCCCACACCCTTCCTGCCTGGGCTGCTAGGAGCTCTCCTATGGGTCAGATTTCCCACGTTTCCCCCACACCAATTGCCATATCCCCATATCTCTCATCAGGTATTTTCATTCTGACCCCTGTGACCCTGTCAACGGCACCATCCAGATTCCAGCTCCTCACAGGGTTGATCATTTTCTCATGCATGGCATCATTCAGTCCCCACTGAGGACTACCACTAGAGCTGGTTTAGTGATCCCCCTGTGGGAAGGAGAAAAGTCTCCCCCTGGTAAGTAGGAGGGTCGTTCATGTCCCGTCCATTATCACTAACAGGAACGCTTTGTGGAAGCCTTCACACGCCCATGGCACCTCACTGTGAATCTGGGATGAAAGGCCGTGCAAGGAACCAGATGCATTTGAGGCTACAGCCCGCTGCTAAGTGCAATCCAGACATTTCACCTGCCGGCTATGCCTGAATTCTGACTTTGACCAACCGCCTTAGTAAGGTCAGAAGCCACCTGGGCTCCATTTGTATGTGGAGACATTGCCAGATCTGTGGGCAAAGCAGGAACACTTTGGATGGCTTGAGTCTGAAGATAGCTACAGAGTGACTATCATATCCAGGCTTACTACAGATGCTACGCCTATGGAAGATAGCTACGGAAAGGGCTTGATTTGTCAACGGGAGCTGCAGGGTACTCAGCAGCACGCTGGAAAATCAGGCCACTTACTTTTAACGACTCCCTTTAGGCCCCTGTGGTTGATAATCTTGTCTGAATGCGCACGGTGCATTGCAACTGGAGCTCAGATGGCACAGCCGTGGGTGACAGGAAGAGCCAGAGGAATGGAATTGAGGGATGGAGAGCTGAAGGGCTGTTTTTCAGAAGCTTGGCTTAGGTCCCTCTTCGAATTCTTTCTCTCTGAAAACCGGCTACATCAATAGCTTGTCATGTACCCTTTGGACAGGCACCAAAGACAAATCCACACTCTCATTGTAATCAAGGGCTGCTAATATTTACCGCCGCTCGCCTTCTGCATACACTACACAAACCAGCTTCTCCCGAGCTTCGAGGCAGGGCAGCTGGCACCCAGAATTCCCCTGGGCTGGGCCTGGCCCACTCCACAAATCACCAGGATTGCTATTACCCTGCCATGAGGCACAGAGACAGGAGGAGGACGTCCCACAGGGAATGGCACAGGCAGGGGAGAATCAGCGGTGTGCAGGATGGGGTGTGGGATAGAAGCAAAGTGACGGGTGCCTACCGAACTTTAATTCTGCATTTTCACCCTTGCCTACACGTCGGGATTGTAAGTGCCCTGAGCTAGGCATTTCCTGGCCAGCATTTGGTGTTATACACACACACTGAGCCTGGAAAGGGGCCCCATCCTAAGGGTGCTGTGTACTTGGGATGGGAATAAATGAGCCTTGCAGGAGCTCTGCACCTCTTGCATTAGGCCCGAATTCTCACTCCCATGAAAATTACAGATCAGGCTCATAACCTTAACGCCTTCTTCCTGGCGCTTTTTGTCTGCAGGCTCTGCTGCGCATGGGAGGTGCATCGCAGGAGATAAAGACCCGGAGAAACTAAACACAATACATGAGTGTTTGGGCTGCCTCCAGCACGTACAGCAAAAGTAGTCAATATCATTTCACGGCAGCAATTTCACATCAAATAGCCTATTGACAGCTCAGAGGAAGCCAGGAGAAAAAGGAATCCATACAATTGCCCCATCCCCCGCCTTGCTCCTGGGACAGATTTCCCCTTGAACACATTTATTCAGGTAGAGGAAATTCCATTTTGATGATCAGAGAGTGATTGGAAGGACAGCCTCTGGAAAACAATGCCTCTGATGGCTTTCACATCAGGAGTTACTTGTTCATATTGGAGGGTAGCCACACTAGACTGCACCCCTCCACAATTCACAGTCCAATCTCCCCTATTTATTCTTACTCTCCCGCTCTGTCAGGCAGAGAGGGGGCTCTATGGGATGGATTCAGGCCCTTGAATTTCAGCACCGCATTCGAAACACTGGCAGTATTAGCCAGACGGTCAGCCAAGGACTTTGTGGGGGGGGAAGTGGGTGCACAAAAGCGGCAACAGTCAGACTAGCGCTGCTCACGCAATGCTCTACAGCTGGTTGTGTAGTGCTTTTGAATGGATTTTAACAGTCTAAAACACAAACAGCACCAGTGACCCGCAAGCAGATGTGTTTTCTATCCTCTCCATTGTTGGCACAAGTAAGAGGTGTAATAGGTCAGGAAGAAATCAGTATGCCTCAGACCAAAAAAAAGAAAATGCAAACTCCTGACAAATGTCCAGTGATTTTGAGGAGAGCTGTGTTCTGTGCTGGTAAATGGGACAGCTCTAGCGGGGAGCAGCAGCAACAGAGGAACGCCCAGCAGAGATAGGCACACAGTACCCTGTGCTACTAGGGAGAGAACAGGAGGCTGCATATACAGGGTCTCCCGGGTGAGTACCCCCAGGGGGCTCTTTGCTGAAGAAGGCTCCCCTCTGTGTGAGTCAGGGTGTGACTGGCTGAGTTTTTTGCTGTGTTAGGTTTGGAGAGGGCTCAGCATTCTAACAACTGTTCCTGTCATCCCCCTGGCCCACGTGGCTCTGCACTAGCAGACAATAGCTGAGTCACTGATTCTGGACGGTGCGTAATCACATCTGTTCCAATGAACTAGGCTGTGCTGAAGAACGGGGCTTTGTCACCAACATTCCTTTGGCTCTTGAAGAACGGCCATACTAGGTCAGAGCAATGGGCCATCTAGCCCTGTAGCCTGTCTGCCGACTGTGGTCAATGACCGCTGCTTCTGAGGGAATGAACAGAACAGGGCAATTATCAAGTGATCCATCCCCTGTCGCCCAGTTCCAACTTCTGGCAGTCAAAGGTTAGGGACACCCAGAGCATGTCTGTCTTTCATGCGCTTTGGATCAGGCACTACACAACCCTTTGGTTAGAGGGTGAATTCTCAGAGCCTCTGATTGTGGGGCATGGTCAGTGGAGTTTTGTTGTGGAAGGACTGGGGAGACTGTGAATTAGGGTTTAGTTAACTGTTTTACTTTCAGCTGTATTAGTAAGTATCTCTGCCTAGAGCTGCTTGAAAGCTAAGGAAAAGTGGACTAAATTCTGCTGAATTTTTCTACTCTCATTGTGGGAAGTTGTATGCTGTTTCTTTAAACCTGGAGTGGGAAGTCAGATGGGCGGGGCTAGGCAGAAGCTCTACAGTGAAGTAGTGTGGGTGTGGGTGTGCGTGCGTGTGTTTGCGAGAGGGTAGTTCGAGGACAATACTTTTTTCTTATTCTAATAAAGTTCCTTGTTCAAAGTTCGGGGAAGTGACTATTCCTGTGATTCTGTGCGTGACAATGACACTAGCAGCACTTGCAGCGCTATTCGGAGCAGTGCACTCTGGGCAGAGCACAGAGCATCTCTTTCTCTTTTGCCGCAAAGACTTGTGGGAAAGCGGAGGGGTTGCAGAGCATCCTGGGTCCAGTCCCGATGCCCCATGATGCATTGCTTCACATCCCTGCAGTTCCATCTGCATTTGGCACCATCTTTCAACAGCTTGTGTGCTGAACGCTCTGCTTCTTTGGGGTACAGGAACAGATCCAGAAGCGTTGACCAGTATACTGCTCACTCTGACCAATATGTCACGAGTGGCAGTGGAGTTTTTCCTTAAACTACAAAGGCAAGAGGAGTGCGACGTTGGTCTCACCATCTGTAGAAGCTACGACACGAGATTGCTTGTGGTGTTCATGGGGGTGCTGACCACAGGGGAATGAAGCTCTTGGGCTTAGGAAACAAGCACTGAGTGGTGCACATCTAGGATGACGAGCGGTGGCTGCAGACCCTTCGCAGGAGAAAAGCCACATTCATGGGACTGTGTGAGGAGCTCGCCCCAGCCCTGCGGCGCAGGGACACGAGAATTAGAGCTGCCCTCTTGCTGGAGAAGCACATGGCAATTGCACGGTGGAAGCTGGCTACTCCAGACTGCTACCGGTCGGTCGCTAGCCAGTTTGGAGTGGGAAAGTTGACGGTTGGAGTCATGTTAACAAAAGTGTGCAGGGCCATTAATCGCATCCTGCTCCGAAAGTCTGCGACTCTGGGTAATGTGCACGACACAGTGGCTGGCTTTGCACAAACAGGTTTCCCTAACTGCGGAGGGGCGATAGATTGGACACACATTCCAATTCTGATACCAGACCACGTAGCCACCGAGTACATGAATCATAAGGGGTATTTCTCAATGGTTCTCCAGGTGCTTGTGGATCACCATGGGCATTTCACAAACATTAACTGGCCTGGAAGGGTGCTTGACACACGCATCTTTCGGAACACTGGCTTGTTCAAGAAGCTGCAAGCCGGGACTTTCTTCCCGGACCAGAAGATCACCATAGGGGAAGTCGAAATGCCCATTGTGATCCTGGGAGTCCCTGCCTACCCCTTAATGCCGTGGCTCACTCCTGGGGAGCCAATTGAGTTTTGCCCTGGACTTTAATTGGGGCAGAAGCGAGGCCTGGTTGGAAGATAGGACAGCGTGCCCTTTGCGAATTAACCTCCCCCCGCCATGTGGACCAGACATCAAGTCCATGGACTGGCATTGGCCATGCTGTCACGGGGCTTCTGAGCCTGCTTGGACTCCAGTCACTCCTCGTTGGGTTGTCCGGCTTCAGGGCCTCAGGGCAGACCCCATGAGCAGAGGTGAGTGCATTGCATGATGGGGGATCGCACGGGGGGATATCTTTTCACAGCACTTCTCCCCGTGCACGCCGAGGTAGGATCCTTGCAGGGGCAGCAGGTACTTTTCAGTGCAGGCTGAGACTCAGGGGGGAAACCAAGGAAGCTGTTTCTTTTGTAAAGAACCCCGGTGTTCTGCCTGGGCAGATGGCGGCTCGCCAGCTGATTGGACATCTTCCCTGCAGGCCCACAGCCTGACTCTTCATTAACATCATTTCTCCAAGTTGTCTTGATGCTTCCCGGCTGCTGGAAGCACTTGGATCACTTGCAGCTGCTGCATTTCATGGTCTGCTTCTTGTGCCAACTCTGACAGGGGCTGGTCTGTGGGTGGGTGTTAGCAACGCCTGGCTTCTATCCTCGTCGCCCTGCTGAACGCTTTCCCATCAGCGATCTGTTTCTCTCTGTTACCTTGTTTCTCCTCATCAGCCAAGACAGAAGATGAGCTCTCTAGCCTGGGAAAGGACTGCAGTCAGATCCCCCAAGCCTGAAAAGAGGCTAAAATGCAGGGATTGGCCAGGGTGCAATGAGCGTGGGTGGAATTAATCAGCCGTCGTGCACATTACAAGGTGGGACTCATCTGAATTATTTGTTTCATTTTTGTGAATTGGAAGGGATGGGCGGGTGTTTCCCTCAGTGTTCCGGTTCCAGCCCTGGATGGGATTCGTGAACGGACAGACCCCTGGCACCGCGGCTCCACCAGTGACCAGGGTAATGAATGGCCCCCGGCAGCCAGAATCCCCTCCTTGGGCACAGCAGTGACTGATACTCGCCAGGGAAGGACTCTCAGCCCATTCAGCCTCTTTTCTTCACTGGACCGGAGTCACTGGATTGAAGGAAGGCTGTCCAGTTGCACAAAGAACCTCTTCCTGAGTCCAGTAACGTACCCAGAGTCACCTAGACCCACCATCAGAGCAGGGGGGTCCTTGATGTTTTCCCTTGTTTCTCCTGATCAGCACCTCTTAGAATGAAGGTGATTGGTTTTAAAAACAAGATCCAGTTCCCAAGGACGGAGGGTGCTGAGAATCTCTGAGCAGGGAGGTCTCAACACACCAGTCTCCTTCACACCTCGCAGCAGGGCATGAAGGGAAAACCCCAGCCACGTCTCTTAATAAGCCTGAGTTTCCTTTTCCATTACAGGAACTAAGTTCTCGCTCAGAGCATCTCTTCTCCTAGATATCTGGAGTGTGAAAAGCCCAGAACTATACTAGCCAAGGGGGAAGGGTGAGCTATGTGAGGGGAGCCCAGGGTGGGGATATTGGGTAAGGGGCTGCAGGTCAGGAGTGAGGGGCACCAGCAGAGCTGGGGGTGGGTGGGAGCCCAGGACTGGAATAGCAGTGGGGACTGTTTCAAGATGTGGGTTTAGTTTCAATCACAGGTTTCTCCTAAAATCTCTTTCGACTCATCCCCCCACCCCTTGCCACTCTCGCCTGCACCCATCACCCATAAACTAGAGTTGTTCAAAGGGACCCAGGGCTCAGTCCCACCCCGAGCTGGATTGTCACAGTGGCTGGAAGACGCCCAGTGACTCTGGTGGACTTTGATCAGGATCCAAGTTACAACTGAACCACTCCCTTCCCCCCACAGCATGTGGAGACCTGAATTCCATCCATCCCCACCCCGGCAGCCTGAGCTGGCTGAGTTCAGACCTCCATCGGGCCTCGATTTTCTCTCCTAATGGAACCAGCGCTATTGTTCTGATGGCCCCATAGAAGACACGGCCGGGGTGCTGCTAATCTCACCAAGCAGGGAGGCCATGGCCAGCCTGGATTATCTTGAGAGTGGAGGACGACTCACCCTTGGAGACGATCATTCACACCTACGCCATGCGGTAACCAAGCACAACTAACGGCGTGTCTAACAGATGACACAGAAACAGGACGTGGGAAGATGCAAATAATGGTGAACTTGGTGAACTTTGCTGCCATCAGTGGCCTTACCCCAGGGGTTTCTGTGTCCCGTGGAGCCAGTGACTTGTTTAGCTTTCCGCAGGCAATACCCATAGGCCACTCTGCAGCCTCCTCAGATGTGAATCCTTCCACCTAGCAAAGGCGCTGGATGATGAAAACAGCCTTATCCACCTCTGCCCTCTGTAATCTTGAATACCTCTGCACGAGAGCTGACAAAGCTGGTTAGCCTTGATTGCTTCTCTGTGTGTGCTCTCCAAGGGCACTGGGCTGGCTGGCTGGCTGGGGTAGGTTTAATTAACCCCCAGAATGACCCAAGAGCCTCAGCACAGATGGTTTTGAATATTTGTATTGATGCTCAAAGTAGGCGAGAGACATGGGGTGTTAGCGGGAGCCATGAGAGACATGGGGTGTTAGCGGGAGCCCATTGGCTGACTGGGTCCCTTCAGGAACACGATCTGTTCTAGCTCCATGTGGCTGTGTGTGCTGCCTGGGAGGTGTGTCTCGGTCTAGACCCCATCCAGCAGCCCCAGCCATTGCTCACACATGCCAGCACCAGCAGTCTTCAGCTTTCAACCCTTCCCATTGTTCTGGAGCTTGCAACCAGTGTCTTCCCTGGCAAGAGACTGCCCTGTAGGTACAGCCGTCACACACCCCATGCCCAGTCTCCATAGGCCTGCGCACTCACCACCCCAGAATGAAGGTCTGAAATATGCAGGTGTAGAGTCTACGGGGACACTTAACCGGCCCCCTCCCCAGGAATGGGGATGTCGTCCCAGACCTGAGAACAGTGTATTACGGAGCGGGGCACACGACTCAGCCGTTCCTTCTGCCTCCTGGGCTCTCTTCCCTCACTGCTCAGTCCTGCCAGGGAATTGGCAAGAGCTGCGTATGTCGGCGCGGCTGGGAAAGCCACTGCTGGCTAGTCTGTGCACTGCCATGCGAATGCACCATTGGCTTCCAGCCCCTGCTAGTTTTAGGCACCAAAGGCAAAGCAGTTGTGTGGTTTGCAGACAGCTCGGCTGCACTGCCGTGCGGGCCGGAGGGCACGAAACCAGGGAGATTTCGCAGATGCTCATTTACAAGCCGTCTGCTTCGCTTCCCGCCCGCAGAGGCAGGCTGAGTGCCACAAGGAGAGTCACGTTTCAGAAGAGGAGAGCGCTGTTTTCCAGCCCCAGGCAAAGGTGCCGTTGGCTCGGCTGTGTTCCTCCCGGCTGCACCACCGGATCGGGACGAGCATCCTGCTTTGGGAGGGGCACATGTCGTAGCACCCAAGGTCACCAGTGCTGTATTGGAAAGGGAGCCTCTGCTCAGCTCATGCGTTCCTTCCCCCCACAGAGAGGCAAGCAGGACTCCCCCTTCACCCCAGCAGGCCTTGTTTCCCCCTTAACTGTATTCCCCAGAGGAGAGGATCCCCGTGGGGCACGGTGCGGCACAGTCACAGGAGGAAACAGGGTCCAGAAGAGAGGCTCATTTCAATGGATGAACCAGAGGACATTGTATCCTCCTCCTTTCGCAGATGAAGTCAGAGACTCAGGCCCAGATCCCAACAGCTCCTTCAGGCTTCTGCATCCACCCTTTAGAGAGCAGGGACATTTTCAAAACAGCCGCTAGCCTGCTGCCTGGCCCCAGAGGTGCCGAAGTCCCCTCTGGGCGGCATTTGCACCGTCCTCGCTCAGGCGGAGGCCCGGGGGCCCCAAGACTGGACTCAAACTCTGCGGGAGGACGCCTATCTCAGCGGCTGGGCCTGAACCCGTTGGCAGGCTCTGGGCACAGCTCATTCCTGGCAGCTGTCAGGGAAACGGGGCAAGCAGCGAGGCACGAGTTAGCCAGCTGCCGACCTGGCTCCGGTACCTGACCCCGGGGGAGGGTCTGTGGCTGTGGATCGCAAGCAGAGGGAGGCACGTGACGTATCCAGCCGGTGCACTGGGGCGGGGGCAGTGCTAAGCCCTGCTCAGCGCCTCACCATTCTGCTCCTGGCTCCCTGCTCAGCTTGCTGGCCGCTGCCCGGGCATTGTGTGGGGAGCCTGGGAACCCCATAAGCCTGAGTCTCCTCAAGGCAACGCACTGTGCTAGCCTAGCCTAGGGCTCTCAGCCTGGGCATTGGCACTGAGTTCTTTGCAGCGGGGATTTCCCCAGCCGCTGGAGCAGGACAGGAAGCCTCGGCTGCACCTTGCCCAGGCCAGAAGGGGCTGCTGGGAGCAAGCGGAATCCCGCTGGCGGTTTGGAGCAACTTCCAGCAGGCTCAGGGCTCTTCGTTAGTTGCCCAGCTGGAAAACGTGAGGAGCACGTGGAAGGAGCTTGTGCCTCAGAATTCTTTGGCAGGGGCCTGGCTGTGGGTCTAATTAGGGCACTTCAGCTGTTGTTACTTGTTCCCTCTATCTCATCTCCCTGTCTGGAGACGCTGAGTCCTCCTTGGAGCAGGGGCCTCCAGCCCGTAGATTAGGACATAAACAATGACAGCTTCCCTCCCTCTCTGCACTGAGCCTCCTCCTCCGCTGGCTCCTGTTGTCCCGGTGGCCTGGTAGCTTGCGTCTGCGAGGCAGGGAGACAGGGAACACAGTGGAGGAAGTGCCCGTCCCCCCTGCAGCTTTCTACTGAGGCTGTAGCCAGGGTACGGATGCGGTCGGCTCCTGCCACAGCTCAGCCCCAGAACAGAGCTCTGCAGAAGGCAGCCCCTGCCCTGAACCCTGGGGGCAAGGGCGGAGGGACCCATGGGGTGTAGTGTGTGTCAAGGCTGCTTGCGAGCAGCGTAGAGGGATGGCTGCAAGGTGGCCGTGGTGAAACCAGACCCTTTCCCATGCCCAGGCTCTCGGGAGCTGTATGGGTGACTGCACTAGAGCTGCTGGGAGAGGTGTTCTGATATTCAGCCTTACGTTCACTACAGCGGGTCTAGGGGTCCTGGGTTCTGTCCCTAGCTCTGCTGGAGACCTGGGCAAGTCTCTTCATTTCTGTAGGTCAGTTTCCAGGCCTCCTCTCCAGAGGCTAGGAGCTCTTTTCTCACTCACAGTGTAAACACCTCCCAGCACAACAGGGATCAAAGGATCAAATACCGATGGCTGTGGGCTGGATTCAGATGGATTACTCACGTAAACAGGTAGCCAGCAGCTTTCCTTGCTCATCAATTGGTGTAATTCCTCCTAAATCAATGGCACTACCCCTACAAAAGGATCTGGCCCAGTATCTACAGCCCTTTAATAATTGCTGCCTTTCTCCCTAAATTTCCTCAGTACCTTCACGCAAGTAACACCTGGCACCTCAGGCTTGGAGAAGGTGAAAACATCATCTGACAATTAATCCTGAGAGAAAAATCATTGTCTCTTAGAAAATCTATTTCCCATATGGTATGTACAGTGTGAGTATATACACACACACACAAACCACTAGCATGTTCTCTTTTCTGGTAATTTTGGCTGCATGAGCTCATGACCCATCATCAACAGAAGTGACTCATGGTATGTCAACCTTTGATGGGCCTGGCTTTTGGAGAATGAGTCCTCAGAGAAGATTTGCCCTTGTAGGTGTCTCAAATTGGGTTTCCAAAAATCACTGGTCACCCTTGAAAATCTTTGCCATGCTGATGAAAAAGTTCCCCCGTGAAAGCCTGTTTGCAGAGGTGTATGTACAGAGGTGTACATACATACAGAGGTGTGTGTGTTTTATAGGGTCCTCCTCTGAACCTGATCCCAAAGGACACAAATAGCAGCTCATGCTTTAACTCCAGAGGTCCCCAAGTCAGTCAGGACAGCAGTCATCCCAATTGCTTGTCCTCCCTCCCTCTTCTCAGCCTGAAAGGTGGAAGGGCTTTTATAGTAGCAGTAAAAAGTTATTGCATCACTGCTGAGAGACACTGACTAACAAGTTGGTGCAATGTATTCTAAACACTGAAGAGCAAACTAAGATCCCTGGGGTGATTTTTAGATCCTTTGAAAGGGCCAGATAAACCTCCTTGTGATATGAACCTTCCAAGGTGTTTGCCTGGTTCTCATCACTCCTAGCTGGAGGATGGTTTGCCAGGAGAACATCTTGTGTAGAGAAGCTGCAAAGTGTGGTTTGCATTTATTGCCCAAATTGCATACCACACATTTCACAGGCAGTTAAAAACAATTGTCTCTTCATAAGTTAGCCTTTATCAGGCGTGTCAGGAGTGAAGTGAATTACCAGGTTCCTTTCACTGAAGTACATGGCCTTTCTTCTTATCTTGAATTGCTCTGATAATGGCATCAATTTTGTTGTTTCTCTTCACCTAAATTGATACAAGCCCTGGTAAAGCACCCGAGACATTCAATTAAATGCTGCACAATAGATCACATTACCTAAAGGTTAGAGGTCCTCCTTTGGCAAAGAGGAGACATGAACTTCGGTCACCTTTGAACGAAGGAGGTCACCCATTCATTCCCTGCTCAAAACAAGCCTTAGTCCACTGTCATTCCTTGCTGGTGAAATGCTTGTGTCAGACAAAAAGTCACTGACCTTTGCAAAAGTTTTCATAAGCTCCTGGACAAGTTACAGTCAATTTGCATTGAGCTATCAACAATTGCCAGGGGGTATAAGCAAATAAAGACATTCTCCAAATATGACCGAGGTCAGTCGTTTGCTCCTTGGCTCGCGGGAGAGTTATTCTTCCGTTGTTTGTCTTAGTTAACATACAATTTCAGCCTTTTATTTTTAATGTGATTTTATAAAATGACTCTTTTGGTTTTAAAACGTTCATGATTAATTTGAAACCAAAAACAGGAGAGTAGGGGGAGAAAAACTTATGAATATCATCCCCTTTTTTTCATTGTTTTTAAAAAGGGGATCTTAGCACACAGGTAGGGAGTCTGCCTGCTGGGTGCAGGAGATTCAAGTCCTGGATTGGAAAGGAGGGAGTGTGGTCTAATGGTTAGAATATGCCCTTAGAATCAAGTCTCCTGCTTTCTGTTCCCAAATTTGCTACTAAGTTGTGTGCTCTGTGGCAAGCTCTCTAACTTCTCTGTTTCAGTTTACTCAGCTGTAAAAGGGGTTATCTTTTCTCACAAGAGCATTGTGTGGCTTACAGCCCTGATCCTACAAACACTTATGCACAATCTGTAGCAATCGAACTCCATTGTCCATCACCTCTGACCTATAACACTTGAATCAGTTCAGCCTAGTAGATATAGACCTGCGCTGAAGCCCACTGGCTGACCTTGGGCAAGCCATGTCACCGCTCTTTGTCTCAGTTTCCCCACCTGTGAAATGGAGATAACACGACCTCCTTTGTAAAGGAAATTGAGATCAACTGATGAGAAGTGCTACATAGGAGCTAGGGACTAGTACTCAGAATTTTGTATTCCAGATCTGAGCTTCTTTAACAGAACACACAGGTCCTGTGCTTCCCCATTCAATGAGCAGCATCTTGTAATCAGGCACCTGGTCCAATTACAGAACTGATGTTTACTTTCCACGCAGCATCCAGGTCTGTTTCTCTCTTGTAGGTCTTGTCTTCACTAGTGAATTATAGCTCTGGGGCGCTCTCAGCCCCGCTCCAGACAAAGCCACCCCATCCTGACTGTGCCATGCTGCCAGTCCTAGGAGTTGGCTGGCACCGCTGTGGGGGACAGGGCAGGGCTGCTTCCTGGAGCAGCTGTAACGTGGAAGCTGGCTTAGTGCTAGGCTGTGCAAGGAGTGAATGGCAGTGCCCTGTAGCACCACCCTGGAGCAGCTGGGCTCTGGTGCTGCTCTGGGGAGAGTCAATTGTGCCAAGCCTATACCCCGAACAGCTGCATGGACTAGTGCCACCTGTGCAGGGAGGGAGTGTGACCGTGCTGTACCTGGTGTGACCCACTGAGAGTGCCAGATCAGGACAAATTGCTTCAAAAGGGGCAATTACAGCCCAAAGTTGGGGTTTCTCCACCCTAGAGGCAAACCAAACCAGCCAAACAGAAAAGACTTTGGTTTCGCCCCACTGGCTAGCCACAAGTCACACAAGCAATTCCCTTAGACACTCCAGCTTCCCAGTACCGCCACCAGCAGCCACCTGTCCTGGGGATAAATGGTTATGAAAACCAATACCCCAAATAAAGAAAACGGTTCTCCCCAATTCCAAAGAATCAGGCCCCAGATCCAGGTCAATATACAAATTAGATCTTACCCACAAATCATGCTGTAGCCAATCCTTTAAAATCTAAAGGTTTATTATACAAGGAAAAAAAGATATAGGTGAGGGTTAGGAATGGTTAAAGGAAATCAAATACATGCAGTAATGGCAAATCCCTTGCATCAGTTGTAGAATAAACTGCAGGTTCGAATCAGAGTCTCTGGAATACATTCCCTGGAGGAATGGGTCATCAATCCTTTGGCCAGACCGCCCCTTTGTAGCAAAGTCCCATCCAGAAGTAGGAGCCAGGCTGGAGACTGGAGATTAAAGACGAAATGGGGATGGGGTACCACCCTTTTATATCCTTCCCAGGTGCAGGAATGTTCTTGGTCCTTCACTGTGGAAACTTACAGCAAAATGGAGTTTGAGTCAGTTGGGCAATTCCTGCCCCCCTTGCTAAAACACAGGATGTGTCGCCTTCCCTTAATGGGTCCATTGTATCGCTGATAATCCTTAATGGGCCATCAAGCATGGAGCAATACTTAACACCAAGGGCTCTGAAATGTCCCCAACAGCATAGCACAATATTTGGAAAGACAGACAATACAGAGTAAATATTCATAACTTCAACTACAAAAATGACACACCCCTACAGATAGCACACTCATAATCAGCAGACCATGACCTGATCGTAGACACCTTATATGACCCCCTTTACCTAAGATTTGGTGCCTCTACAGGACCTTAGTTGCACTAATGATCTATATGATCCCAGATAATTTTAGTAACGTGACAGGGAGTAGCTGCAATGCAGAGTCTGCTTCCATTCCTGCCTGCTAGCTGCATCACAAATAGCCAGAGCAGATGCTTACGGTGGGCACCGTGCATGCCCCTACCCCCCTGTGCCCCCACACTCCCTGGTCCTTAGCACCTGGAATCTCTCTCACTCCTATCTCTGTGGGAAGCACCTGAGCTCAGCCAAAGTATTTAAAGAGCAGGAACCATATGCCTGGGCAATTGGTTCCACCTTCACCCAGCTCTAGTATTTGAGTCTGAGCGGCTAGTTAACATTATCCTACATCGTAATTCCACCCTACAGAGCCGCCCGGGACCCACCCACAGAGAACCGCTAAAGGACTGCGGCTGCCTGGCCTTACAGCTGCAACTAAAACCAGTCACTCTGGGTGCACTTGGGGTTCCCCTCCCTTTTTCTTTTCACAGTTTGGCTTTTCTCCTGTCACACTCTGCAGATTTGACCTGGAGTCCCTGTTAGATTTCAACACCGAGTCCTCTGCCTCTGTTCATATTGGCCTTGCCTTAATCTGTCCTGATCTGTGAAGCACTCAGAGATACCACATCAGGCCCAGGGCCTATAGAAATGCCAGGGACTGAGCAATTAATAGCTTTAATGATGACTTGGACCCTCATTGGTATGTTCTCTGGAGGAGTTCACCTCTCTAGAATCACATCCTTGCTTTGCATTGCTGCTGCGAGGGAGATACAGTAGAGAAGAATAACATGAAAGCCGTACAATTCCTTCCTGCTCACCCCTTCCTTCAAACACCCTGTGTCTTTACATGTATTATGCAACCGAGGGTCCATATTGCACTGGGTCAGGTCGGTTACTTTGTCAGGTTCACTGAGTCTTGATCACATGAAGCAGCCTCCGCTGCTATCATCAGCATGGTGAGTCATGCTGCAGCAGAGGAAAGGAAATGAAGGCAGATCCAAGTGTATGATTAACTGGGAAAATAAATATTTTGCCATTGCCTGTTCCCCAAGATAAACATTGAGCAACCAGGAATTTCATTTATATTCTAGCAGATACAGCCCTCATGTTCTTCTCTTCACTCCCATGCACCTATCTGTACATTGCCCCCACTTGAATGCAACCCCCAGCTGCTTGCCCTTTGGCTTGCTTCCACTAAAGGCTCCTGTAGTTTGTATTTGGCAAGATCTCCTCTCCCACCCCTCCCCCAGCCATTCCCAAGTTTTACCAGGGCCTCCTCACCCCACTTTTGGTGGCCCGTGACTCTCCTAGAAGTAAGAGCCAGTTGTGTTAGACCCTGGCTCAACAAAGGTACTTAAGCAAGTGCTTAACAGTAAGCTTTTAGGGAAGCCCTACTGAGGGCACATACATCTCCTTAAGTACCTTGCTGAACTGGGGCCTGGGAGAACAGAAAACCCAATGGGAAGGAGACAGGTTTTGCAAAACCTGCAGGACAGCAGAGATAGAAAGGTAGTAGGGCTCTGCTTGCTAGCAGCCAATCCCTGGACTGCAGCACGTTCAAGTTCTACCAGTGCTCCCAGTCCAGCTCACCTCTCTGGAGCACAGCAAGGTTCCCAGTAGACACAGAACTACCTAAAGAGGGCGAGATTAGCATAGCCACTGGCCCTTGGAGCTGGGTGGTAACTTAACTGTGGGCAATTTCACTGTTTGGAGCCTCTGAGGAGAAAGCAAAGCAGAGCAGAGAATATCAGGGTTAGAAGGGACCTCAGGAGGTCTCTAGTCCAACCCCCTGCTCAAAGCAGGACCAACCCCAACTAAATCATCCCAGCCAGGGCTTTGTCAAGACTGACCTTAAAAAACCTCTAAGGAAGGAGATTCCACCACCTCCCTAGGGAACCCATTCCAGTGCTTCACCACCCTCCTCATGAAATAGGAGGGTGGCCTGGCTAGGCAGTCTGGCTTCCTGGGGATATCACAGTGTAAACAGAGAACTGTGCCACCTGGAAATACGCTAGCAAAGAAGGAAAGAGTTGTCAGTCTCCATGACAGATGACAGCAGAGGAACCTGGACCCCACAGCGGGTGCCCTGACCCATAGACTGTAGTGGGTGAATACAGCTGAGCTGTGACCACAGCTGGCTGTGGGCCCTAGGACAGGAGTTGTGTCTGCAGAGGCCAGCAGGCATTTGAATGGAAAGAACAGAGCCAGCAGCACTGCCAAGTCCTGCTGGGGCTGGATTTGCACCAGGCCCTGGGGACACACTGTGTACCAGACTCACCAGCCTAGAGCACCCTCCACCCAGGACAACCCATGATTTCAGCCCTTCCACTGCCATTTTCCCACAAAAAGTTACAGCACACTCTCACCAGGCTGGGGGGAGGGGGGGTTGGGCCTTCCAGCCAAGCTAGTGTAAAGCCCTCACCCCTTCCAGGAAAAGGACAACCCCAGGAATCTTCACCCCAGCAGGGCCCAGCATCCAGCCCCTGTCCTGACAGGCAGGGCCCTGCTGCAATAGCCTGCCTCAGCACCCACTAACAGGTACCTGGGCTCTGCTCAGCCCAGCAATCCACTCTAGACCCACTCCCCTACACACAGCTCTAGCCAGGTCCTTAGGCAGAACCTGAGCCTCAGCCAGGCTCCCTGCCCCAGGTAGAAGCAGCTTGTCTGCTTTTCCTCCCCAGCAGAGCTGAGTTTTCCTCTCCAGTGCCAAGTTCCAGCCCAGGCCCCAAGTCTCTGGCCCAGCCTCCACACACCTCACCCACTTCCTCCTGAGCCAGGCACCCCAGTTTCTGGTTTTATTCCCCCTGCAGAACACTCTCAGCTTCCTCCCCTAGCTGGGCTGAGCTTCCCTCCTTTTAAGTCCTACCCCCTGCACAGGTGTCACAGGGTGGGGCTAATTGAATAGGGCAGAGTGGCCATTAAGGGGCAGAGCCCAGCCCACCCTATCACAGATTTACATTTGCTGAGGGGTGGGGTGTATTTCTAGGAGATGTATTAGCATGGCTGGAACTGAAGGGATGGGGGCTTTTAGAACTGGCAGGACCCTCAGGAGTTGGGACTAGTGATGAGAGTTTTGAGGGTATTTGGGAGTCAAAGGGCACAGATGGGAGTATGGGAAGATTTTCTAAAGCATACAGGGCCCCCTAGCACAGTGAGATCCCCCTAGGTACCTGTCTCAGCTTTTGGGTGTCTAGCTACAAGGGTTGGGACTGGCTGGGAAGCCAGATTTTCAGTTTGTGAAACATGTCCAGGGTTTGGCAGTGGTTTTGTTCTGCTGTAGAAGAAACCCAGGGCCCTTTGATACTGGTTGCAAAAAAGCCCCAGGGACCCAGCTGGTGCTGAGGGCTGCTAGGGAGGCAGGTTCAAACCCTCACTTTCCCTGAGTCAGGTCAGAGATATAAACCTGGCTCTGCTAGCAAAGGGCTCTGCCTACCAGACTCTCGTGCCAGCAGCTAACCAGGGCTCTTGCTTGGTCCTGCTAGACCTGGTTCCTAGTCAATAGCAGTGGTTAGGACACTCTGCTGGGATGTGGTTGGAGTCCCTTGTCTGAGCCAAGCAGAGCTGGGATTTAGATGTGGTTCTTTCCCCATCCCCGGAGAGTCCCTAAGCAGCGGGCTGGGCCGGGGACTGGTGCCTTCATTCTGGTGAAATCAGCAACTCCAAGGACACTGTTATAACATTTGGGGCCTAACTAGGTAGGCCAGCCTGGACTGGAGAAACCCTCTTAAATTTCTCAGCAGGTCTACTCAATGACTAGCTGGGGTACCTCTGTCTGAGCCATAACCCAGAGCAAATGAGACGGGCCCAGGGGGATGGTATGAGGCTCTGTGATTCCCCTTTTCCATTGTGTGCTCTTCCCCTGGAATAGTCTCTCACTCGTACAAAGTTGTGGCACACACACACACATCACGCTGACTCAGTGATGGCAGGGAGAAAGTGAATGCCTTAAAGAGTTCTTTTCCTTCCCTTGCGCTTTGTACACAAGTTATCTCACTTACACCAGGAGAGAGATGTGTCACTTGTTCATCCATTTTTAGCATTAGGATAAAACCTCTTCATGCTTCCCCCTTCACATCTCTTGCTAATAGTGAGCAATGGCGGCTCCTCGTGCCGTGTGTGATGGTTTTTGAGATGGAGATAACACTTTGCTGGCTCTTGCAGTAGAAGTCAATTGCTAGGGAGCAAAAGGGCCCATAAGCATGAGAAATCAATGCCCAGCTGATTGATGTGTTTTCTGGAGAAACATTATTAATAGAGCACTGGGCTGCACTCAGAGGATTGACTTGTAATAACTCTCTCACAGTCTGAGATACTTTATCACCTGGGTCATTCTCCTTTCCCAAGGACCCAGGGCAGCACTGGTCATGTGTATCCTGGAGTAGGTTATTTATATATCATGTAACTAAAATTTTCAGTGTTGATTTTATTCTCCTTTCCTGTTTAGAGTTAAATCACTTTTAAGAGGTAGACATGGGGAAGCATATTCACTGCCCTATTATGGGGCCTTTCCTCTTCTGGGTTGGTAGCAAATCCATGCAGCAATAGTGTGAGAGGAGTTAGGAAATTTTCAATTAGACATTTTTTTCACCAAAAATGCGGACTCATTGAAACTGAAACTCTTTGAAGGAGTGGGTCGGGTTTGGTGAATTTCTTGACTCAGAAAATTGTTGGGGAAAAAATCTTGAAATTCTCTAAACCTCCTGTTCTTACATTTTCAAGGTGAAAAGCTGCTGTTTTTTCCCCCTAAACATAACTTAACTGATATTTTTAAAAGGATAAAGGGGGGAAAAGATCAAAATCAAAAATAAATGTTTTGAAATGATCAAAACACCATGTTTTGATTGACCTGATCCATGTTTTTTGTTTTTGTTTTTCTTTCCAGTCTGTTGGTTTGTGAAAATTTTCAAGATTTTGACATTTTGTCCCAATTCAGGACGGGAAATTGTTTTGAAATCTCAAAAATACCTGTGGGAGGGGGAAAGCGTTTGTGACCCAGCCAGGTCCATATGATCTTCTAAAAGGGCTCTCTGACCACCAGGAGGGGGACTAGTCGAGCTTTTGCAGTCTCCCTGGGTCCTGTCCCTTGGCACACCAGGCGTAACACGCAGTAGTCTTTGACCTCATTCTGCACCCTCAGCCAATAAACTCTCAAGGTCACCCTTTTGAAGGTCTTCTCTCACCCTAAGTGTCCCCCATAGGGTAGTGCATGTGCCATCCATAATTCTGGCTGGCAGAATTTCTTTGGGACGGCAAGTTGTACCCTTACTTCTCTGGCTTGGGGATCTTTTGCCACCCAGGATAGTCTCTCCTCTCTGAGTCCGAACTGGGGTCACTGCTTGGTGAGCTGATAGACCTGCAGCTGATGATTTTTACACACACACACACACACTCTGACCAGTTAATTACACCATCAGTCCAAGTGCCTGAGTTGGGAGATGATCGGACGCTCTCCACTAGAGGCAGTGTTAGAAGGGCTGCTAGCAGTCGCAGGAGAGGCAGCTTCCCGCCAGCATGCAGATCCATGGAGGACAGCCAGCCAGAGCTGGTGTTAAAGAAATGGCCCTCCAGACCACGCTTTCAATAGATACAGCAGCACATGGAAAAGGACATCCCAGGGCACATACAGCTATTACCAACTGGGTGCCAAAGAGGGGCGAGGAGGTCTGCAAGAAGGGGGAGTGAGGAGAGATTATGGGGAGCATATCCCCCAGATCAAGAGGCAGTATCCTACCTTTGTAGTGGATCGGCCGAGCCCCACTCTGGTAGGAGCAGAGGTTCCACCTGGCCGGGATTTGACCGGCCTGTCCGGTTTATTTATGGATTTGCCAGTTGCCAGAAAAATAATTTAATCTGCTGGGGTTTTTTTACATGGGTTTAAAGCAGGGGTAAGCAACTTATGGCACGTGTGCCAAAGATGGCACATGAGCTGACTTTCAGTGGCACTCACGTTGCCCGGGTCCTGGCCACTGGTCTGGGGGGCTCTGCATTTATTTTAAATGAAGCTTCTTAAACATTTTAAAAACCTTATTTATTTTACATGCAACAACAGTTTAGTTCTATATTAAAGACTTATAGAAAGAGACCTTCTAAAAACATTAATGTATTACTGGCATGTGAAACCTTAAATTGGGGTGAATAAATGAAGTTTCGGCACACCACTTCTGAAAGGTTGCCGACCCCTGGCCTAAAGAGTTGCATTACTCTCCCAATACACTGGGATGGCGAATGGTGAAAGTTTGTGTCCAGCTAGAGACACTGCAGTGTTGCCGCTCTCACAGGTTAAGCGACAGCAGATCAGAACTGTTGAAATACAGCAGCTGTCTGCCCCCAACACGCCAGCGCCCGGCGCGTGTGTGAGAGAGAGGGAGCTTGAGTCACGTGAGAGTGAGGAGCCGGATGACGGTATCCATCTCATTTGTGTGTGTTAGCTCTCTCCAGGGCCTGTAAGTGGCTGTTGTGGGGGAGGGAGGTTGCGGAGTTGCCTTCTGGTTGGGGTTGCGGTGGCCTTGCCTTGTAGGGGGCAGGATTTTTGGCATTTCAAAGTGGGTGACCCTGGGCAGGAGGGGCCCAGGAGCAGGGCTCAGCTGGCCCACACCGAGCTCAGCTGGGCTGTTGTAAAAGGTGAAGGAGGCTGGCGATGGGGGGAGTCTTAGCGGACAGGGTAAGAGTGGCCACAATGCTGCTCCCTGCGAGCCTTAGGGTCCATGGCCCCTTCCCCGCTGCTCCTCCCGTCAAGCCCCGTCCCTGCGCTACAGGGGAAACATCCCTGCTGCGCTGGAGCAGACCCACTGGGGAGGGGTCCTGGGGAGGACAGAGGAGGCAGCAGAGCAGGGATCTGTCCTCCCCCGTCAGTGAACAGATGGATCCAACACACGAATGGTCTCTCCCTCTCCAGGCTCTTCTAAATTACTGCCAAAGGCCAGAGGTTGGTACATCCACCAGGGATGGCCAGGGCAGGGGGTGGGAGGTACATCCACTGCCCGTTTCCCCTGGCGACTCCCTTTGCACCCGGCAGGCCGGCTCGGAGCCATCAGTCACCCTGTCCCTGGACAATCCTCCCTGGGGCCAGTGACGGGGTGGGGCAGCCCTGGGTCAGGCTCAGCGAGTCCGATCCCTGAGGTGGAGACAGGCATCGCTGCAGCTCCGATCTGCAATCAACGTCATCTATTATTATCCAGAGTAACAGCTCTTTGTGACCTCGGTTTGCCACTGCTCAGTTGCTGCTCGGAGACCTCTGCTAGCCATGACAGAAGGAGTCCAAATTAACACTCTTTGCCCATTCCCCCAGGCCAGGATCTTGCTCAGCAAATGTTACCCAGCGCCTAATTCAGTGTGATCACTGCAGTAAAGAACTGCCAGAACGGATGCATGCAAGGCCAAACACATGGCATGTCAAACAGCTCCCAGGGATAAAGTTTTGAAGTGTCAAACGAAGGCAGAACCATGCTGTGTCTGTAGCTTCAAAATTCATCATCTTCCTACGTGACAACAGCTTTGGAAAATGACTGCAGTGACTTTAATAAATAATGCTTTAGGCGCAACAACCTCGTTCTTCAAATGGATGAGGGCTGTCTCCCAAGAGACTTTAAAGTCGGGCTGGAAATTCTGTCTTGGATCTCAACGCTTTAACAGCCTATTTTCCAATTAATAGAATTAATTTTTGGTTTCCCAGAGAAAAAGTAGCCCCAGCAGCAAAATCACATGTGTTAAGAGCTTTGTGCTACTGTCTGATGTTAACCCAACAGAGGAGAGATCACACAATACAATTTTTAGGAAACTGATTGTTACAATGGACTGTAGCTCTTTTGTTAGATTAGGATGGTAATGGAGAATGTTAATCTTAATTAATAGTGTAAGAATCATACAGTAAAATGCAACAGAAAGATCATTTGTCCTAATGAAATAATATCCCAACATGTAATATACTAGCAATAAATCAGTGATTTTATGCCAGCCACAGCTAGGAAAGGAAGGAACAAAAACCTGTACAACTAACGGGTTTGAATGAAAAATTAAAAAAACTAAAATTTGGGCAGATGAGAGGTTTGGACAACACTTAATAGCAATGAGACCTAGCCTTTATCTAGTGCTGTTCACCCCTAGATCTCTAAGTGCTTTACAAAGGATATCAGTATCACTATCCCCCCTTTACAGATGTGGAAACTGAGGCACAGAGTGGGATGTGACTTGTCCAAAGTCACCCAGCAGGACAGGGGCAGAGGCAGGAATTGAAGCCAGGTCTCCTCAGTCCCAGTCCGGTGCGCTAGCCTGTAGTTTCAGTTTCAAGTCAATGGGCCACATTCTCCTGGCAGTTACACCACAGCAATCTCGGGGACGTCACTGACCAGCCTACCCCCACTTCATCTCGAAGAGGCTCCGTTTTGCTCTAAGATTGTGATCCTTCAAACAGAGGTTGGATGTGACTCACATGAGCAGTCATACGGACATGAATATGTGCAGGATTTGGGCCTAAACTACTCCAGTGTAAGGACCTGAGCTGTGCACCGCTGAGCTGAAAGTCAGTGAGAGGGGAGGCTGCTCAGCGCTTTGCAGGATTGAGCCCAAATCTAAAACTCCTGTGAAGTCCATGGAGTCACTTAGACTAACACCTGGTTCAAGGAGCAGAGAATCGAGACAAATGGGATCACATGGGAAATCAGGGCAAAACTTGGCCCCCGGGGCTGAGCAGGGACTTGAGATGCTCTCAGTTCTCAGTGTGCTGATTTCTCTGAACGGCTCAGTCCGGTTTCGGGGACTAAGCCGTATCATACAGGCCCCTCCCCGCACTCAGGAGAGTGGTGCCACTGAAAACCTGTGTGAAGGGCACAGTTCAGTTAAAGTACCTAGGTTGACAAACAAGATACATCTGCTGATCAGTACAATTTTAGGGCCCAAGAAAACCTGTTACCTAGGTGGGTAATCCTGATGTACACAAATAGTGCCATTAACTGCTGGAGGACTATGGCCTGGCTGAGGAACGCCGTTGCTGGATCCAGCCCTCAGGTTTGGTTTAGGAAGGGTGCATGGCTAAAGCACTGATGGTTAGGAAACCTGCCTTCTCTTGGGCAACTCGCTCTGTGGCTCAGTTTCCCAGCTGTAAAATGGGGGTAAGACTCCTTCTCTGCCTCACTGGAATGAGGATAAATCAGCTAATGTCTGTGCGGGACTATCGCGTCGTGGGCCATATCAATTCCTAGACACTCTTGGCATGACTGTTTCAATGTAGGTGTGAGACACTTGGATGTTTACTTTCTTATTTAAAATAAAAGCATAAATTTCCCACGATCTTGCCCAGAAATGTTCAAAACAATGCACGGCTCTATTTACACAAAGCAGCTGTGGTTACAAATACAGCAGAGTTACCAAATGCCATCACAACTGTTTCTATTAGTTTGTTCTGGCGCTTAGCTTCTTGTTCTCATAAAGAATGAGTAAATAAGGTTTTTCATTTCTAGTCATTTTCATATGAAGATTGTGAGTGTGATTGGCTGTATTGTCATCACAGGAGTATAAATACAATGACATTTTGCGTATGTATTTATTGTTGTGATGGAAGGGAAGCATGATTATCTTTGAATATATCATCAAACAGCATATTAAAAAAAAGACACAGGATTTGTCTTTTTCTGAACTTTTTTCCCTACTGCCTAGTGTAAGAAATGGAAATTGAAGTATCTTAAATACACTGGGTTACCTGTGGAGCATTCAATCATTTGGACATTTATTTACATTGATTTTCTTGCACATCCTTGCACAATTAGTCACACTGTGGGCTGAAATTGCCATACCCAAAGGACAGTAAAATTCAAAGGCATCGTTGTGCTTCACAAAGCACATTGCCAAGAGCAGAAGTCACATATTTAAGCGTATCTCAGTCCAGTTAAAAATAGGCCATTGGAATATAGAAATGGAGCCTGTTTGTCAAAGGAATTTACCTTGCGGTAGAGCTGGGTGAATTGCTGCTCTTTGGTTCATTGGAAACTCAAAAAAAAAATTGTTTTGGGTCAACTCCAAACTCATTTTTCCCTCAAAATTCTTCGCACATTTAAAAATTTTTTAAAAAAATCACCTGGAATTTTGTTCATCCTGAAATGAAACATTTTGTTTAGATTTCAAAAATTTTCAAAGATTTTTTCAAAATGTGAATAAAATGGAAGGAAATTGCAACACAAAAAGTTGTTTCGAACTGAAAAGTTGAAAAACTTTGTTTAGAAAATGTCGGAACGAAAGATCTTGGCTTCTTTAAAGATCAAAATTTTCTTTACAAACAATTCAGCAAAACCAGCATGAATTCACAGCGATGCCAAATCCGCATTTTTTTTTCCCCCAAAACCAGTTGTCATGCAAGGTTAAACTGATTTGGATTTGCACTAACATCTAGTTGCTAAAACATTGCCGAATCCCCTACTATTAACAGTCGTTCTCAAGAGGTTTTGGGCCAGGGGAGGAGGGGACAGAACAAATCCAAGGCCGGGAAGACGGGGCCCTACAGGGGTGACTAAGCAGCCTTTGCAAAACCCTAACCTTTACATTGGAAAACAAGTGCTTATCTCTGCTGGAAGCAGTGCATTTTTGGAGAATGATGCTTCAGCTACCCCGCCTCTGAGGCAAAGCCACGGCCGCTTCGCAAGCTTTCCTGTCCAGCTCTGATGATTTAAACCCTCCCTCTCCACCCCAAGGCACAGCGGGGTGGCTCCAGGGAACCCAGCGCTTGCCTCCAGCTGAGACACTGAGTGCTGGTCAGGAAACTGCTAATGACTCCAGCTAGTGGGGTGCTGTGGTCCCTGCTGGTTTCAGCTGTTTTGCTGCCCTAGGCGGTGAAGCAAAAAAAACAAAAACAAAAACAAAACAAAACTCATCGAGCTGCTGCCGAATCGCTGCCGAAAGCTGCAGAGCACTGGCCCAATTACGGCCTAGGTCGCCTATTGCTTGCGCTGGCCCTGGCTGTGGTGAGCTGGATTTTGCTGCCTAAACCTTGGAACCAAATGCCCCAGACCTCAGGGAAAGTAGGCTCTGGATTCAGAGCCAGAGTTCAGAGCAGCTACTGGGGTGGGCGGGGTGGAGCCGTACGCCCCTCTGCAGACCCCTTGCAGAAGGTTTGGGTCTGGTCCAAATGCCGACTCTGCGTGAGATCCATCTCTAATTCTCACTCTGCTCTCAAATCGTAATGCAAACCCCTTATGCATACAGAGAGAGAGAGGGGGGGGTTGGGGAGTCAGTCAGCTTCCGTTGCCTGGAAAGGTGCTGGGCTGTTAGTCTTGGTAGCAGGGTAATGCCAGAGGCCCCGCCAAGCCCAGGCCACGGGGGAGAGGCAGTCCTTGCCCCAAGAGCTGGCAGTCAGGAGAGAGAAGGCAGACGGAGGAAGTGTTGTCGTCCCCATTGAACAGAGCGGGGGGTCCATGAGCAAGATGGGCCCCAGGCCTGGTCTACCCCTAACCCACAGGTCAACACAGCTACCTGCCTGGGGAGGCAGCGGGGAGGCGTCACACCCCAGAGAGAAAGAGTTAAGCTGACTAAGCCCCATTATGGGCATTGTGAGGTCGCCGTAAGGATTCTTCCATTGACCTCGAAGAGGTGGATCCCCTGCGTCGATGGGAAAACCCTTCCAGCGCTGTATTGAGCGTCCACGCTACAGCGCTGTGGCGTCCGTAGTGCCAACATAGCCCAGGCTAGTGCGTTCACCACAAGATCGGCCTCTCCCGCCAGGAGAACCTCTCCCCAGCGGCCATCGTCCCCTCCAGATCCACTGCTGGCCAGTCCAGCAACGTATTGCCCCGGTTACTTGGGGTCTTCAGTTCAACAGATGGCAGCTCTTTATACTGCCCTGGCCTCTGGGGCCATCCCCTGCCCCCCTTCCACGCCAGTCCCCTGCCTGACTGCTCCGGGGAGAGTGCCGCCCCGTGCGACGGCAGGGGTGAAGAGAGCCTGAGGAGGCCTGCGAGGAGCCCTCTCCTAGCAGTGAGGTGTTGGAGGCAGGCTTCTGCCGTCTGGGACGTGAGGAGAAGACTAATTAACAATGCCGCAGCCATGGGCCGGAGCCGTGTGATGCTGGAGGCTCCCGGGAGCGTTGTGTGGGCTGCACAGAACCTGCTGACCCGCCAAAAGGCTTCAGCTACACAGATAATCAGATGTGACATTGGTCTGCCGCTCCAGAGCCGGGCCGTCAGAGGAATGGGAACGGGAGGTACCGCTGGGGTGGGCTGCCTTGGAATAGCTCGGCAGTGATGTATTTTTAGCCTTGTGCTGCTCCGGTAGCAGGGTGCTCAGGATAATAAATGGGATGAAGAACTTATTCAACCCTGCTCCATATGCCAGGACCTTCACGCAGTTAATCAACTCTTCGTTACCTCCAGTGGGGAGCACAGCCTATGTAAGCACCACCAACGGTGACAAATTACAATCGCAGGATCCATCGCTGGCTTTTCAAACAGCTCCATTCCTTGGGCCGTAATAACTGCAGCATTGAGAGCGTAGTCGGAGGGGTGAAGGGCTTGGGCGCTGCGGAAGGTGTCCGTGCCTAGGAGGAGTCTGTCTTGCTTGTCTGTCAAGTGCCTGGTCCCCTCCAGAGACCTCCCTGATCAGGCCTCTGGGATTCTGAATGAAAATGGACAGGACCCCGGCTGTGCAGTGTGAGGAGATGGGGCTGATTCTCTGAGTCTGTGGCAGGAGCTCGCCTGCAGCGGGGCTGGGACAGATTTTGGGCAGATGCTCTGCTGTGAAGCAGAGCGAGAAAGACAGAGCAGCCTTAGGGACGAGTCTGTCACTCGTATTCTCACCAGGTGCCTTGTTCGGTATTGGAAGAAGGCGATTCTTTACCACTGTCGCAGGACAGGGGCTGTACAGAAGAGCTGGCAATGGTCAGACAACACATGGACAACCAGACTCACCCCGGGTTTGTGCCAGCTACCCCTGGCAAGCCCCAGGCATGGGGCCCTCCGTGTGAAAGGCCACAGGGGCAAAGGCTAAGGTGGCATGAAGCAGTCACAAGTTCCCTGCAGCCTAGGGGCAGGCATGAGCCGGCACAACCAGAAGCGTGGAGAGGCACTGGTGGGCTGGGCTCCTTGCTGCATGGATCCATCACAGCAGCAGCCCAGCTGACAACTCCTCGTCTGCAAAGAGAAGAACCTCCTCCCCGCAGCAACCTGTCCCAAGCAGTCCAGATACGGAGTCCAGCCCTCCAAACCCGGAAATTGGCTTTAAAATCCTGAGAGTTTAAAGCAAGAAGATATGCAGGGTTCTTTTTCATCCCTTTAATCCTTCTGGGGCTGAGCTTTTAGGATACACTCTGTGGTTCCTAGCTTTTATCTGCACCCAAGAAGGCAAGAAATTTTCTTTAACTGAAAGCTGATATTCTGATGTATTTCTGGGCCATTAAAAGTCTGGTTGGCAGTGCTGCAGAGCTAAGGCAGGCTAGTGCCTCCCTGTCCTGGCTCCACGCTGCACCCCGGAAACGGCCAACAGGTCCGGCTCCTGGTGGGAGGCACCATGGGGCTCCATGCACTGTCCCCTCCCTGAGCACCAGCTCCGCACTCCCATTGGCCGGGAACCGTGGCCAATGGGAGCTGTGGGGGTGGTTCCTCCAGGCGAGAGCAGCATGCAGAGCTGACCGCTGTGCCTCTATTATCTGTCTTCTCATTATCTTGCCCACCATTTAGGCCTAACTTCCAACATGGGAAGTTAGGTCCATTAACTTCCAGCCCCACACTCTTTGTGTTCCAGGTAACAGCTGAGTTATAGCAGGAGACCTCTTTGTTTGGACCAAGTCTTTCTATTTTTTACTTTTACTGACTTTTAGAAACAATTTTATGTAACAGGCCAAGTTGCACTTTTGTTACCATTTCCTATCAACATCTGGGATTACAGATAATGGGACCATTTTGCAATGCCCACCCTTCAGCTGGGCTACTGCTCCAGGGTCCTTTCTGGACCAGAGATGCCAGGCAACACTCCCAGGGCACTGTGCCCCACATTCAAGGCTCGGGAAGCAGCGCCGAAGGGGTTAAAGGCAGTTTGGAAGCAGGCCGGGTGCATTGCAGTGTGTCAGGTTCTGCATGCCAGTTAGTCATGTGCATGAAAGATGCTTTTAACACTTTGCAATAACCGATGATTCCAAACTGGCCAGGCACGTCCTCTGCAGCTGAGAGACAGGCCTGGCTGATGGGCTCGAAGGCTGGATGGAGAATGAGCAGCTCTTGGCTTGTAGGGCCAGACCTGCAGCTTGACTCATACCTGGCCTTGGTGATTCACTCTTTCTGTGAGTAGAACGGAGATAACAGTACTTAAGAGCTTTGCGAACCTGGGGTTTTATGTCCCCTCCCTGCACGTCTGGGGTGAGCAGTCATTATCTTTAGTTACATTATATGGCACTGATGACCGCCACAGGCCTCAGTGGACATCTGGGCCCTATTGTGCTCAGTGCCATACATACCAGGAAGAGACAATCCCTGCCCGAAAGAGCTGACAGTCTAACCAAAGAAGGGTGGGGGAGAGAATGGATTATTATCCCCAATTTAAAGGTGAGGAAACTGAGGCACTGAGCTATTAAATGACCTGACTAAGGTCATATTTGTGGCAAAACCAGGATCTGAATCCAGATCACCCGAGTCCCCACCTGCTGGACATCTTTCTGTGGTTAGGTAATATTTGTAAAGTACTTTGAGCAGAAGTGTTTAGTATTATTGTTGTTCGGTATACTAGTAAATACAGTTATTCTGTCTGAAAAGGGTTATATATGTGTGGAAGTCATGTTTTCAGTAAGAATATACGTAAGAATAAATTGTAAAATAAAAAAGCGCCACTAATTCTAAATGGAACATGATCTACCTGAGTGAGTTTAAATTTAAAGTAACTAAAGATGGCAATGAAAACATGTCCTTCAAAGAAAAGACATAAAAAACTAGTCTGCCTTAGCTCCGGTCAGCACCACCAACTGGACTTTTAACAGCCCAGACAGCGGGCTGACCGGAGTCGCCAGGGTCCCCTTTGACTGGATGTTCCGGTCGAAAACCAGACACTTGGTCACCCTAAGCCCAGAGCATCGGTCGGTGAGAGTTCTGCTGCCGGGAACCCTGAAAACACCAACCAAAGCTATATTTCCCCTTTACTGTCTGGTCTCTTCCCCCCTTTCCTGTTTGTCAAAAGCAGGAGAGTGACCACCATCTAACTAACCCTTTCCTTCCCACCTAGAAAGACTGTTCAACAAAATAAGAAACAACTGATAGACTCTTTCAAAAGCAACTTTGATAGGGCTTGGTTAGGTTTGTTGTATATCATCGTTTGATTTCAGTATTAAAGTGCTGTCTAGCTTGTTTTTGCTCCTTTTCTCTGGTGTATCCCAACTAATACATTTCCAGACTTTGGCATAAGCTTCTTAGCGTGTTTGCTATGGAGCTAAGGAAACCGAGGTGTCTCTGTGTACCAAGGCCCATGCCTGGTGTTTAATGTTGGCCAGTGACAGGGTCTTGGTAACACCTTTGATTTTTGGGCCTATATAGTCCATCGAAATGAATACAACTCGCCCATGAACGGGAGGGCTCCAAAGTCACAGACATTCAACGGTGTCCCATTACAAATCTGGTGCTGGTGAAAGGAGCTGGCTTGGTAGAGCTCATTCCCCTGTTTACCTAGAGCGCGAGGAGCCCACAGACAGTGCTAGCTTCCCTGTGCTGCCCCCATGAGCGGAGATTGGGGGGAAAGCATGGGGAAGCATTGCTCCCCAAACAGTGCACCTTGACTTGTTTGGCTAGAGCATCCTCCAGAGGGCGCCTAGCCTTGATTAGAAGACAGCAAGAGATGGAGAATCCACCACTTCCCTTGGCAGTTAGTTCCAGTGCTTAATCACCCTCACTGTTTAAAAAAAGTGCCTAATTTCTCTTTTGAATTTGTCTGGCTTTCAGCTTCCAGACACTGTGATTTTTGTTATGCCTTTGTCCAAAATATTAAAAAGCCTTTTAGTGCCCAGCATTTTTCTCCAAAAATGCTTGGTTTTGATAAACCAAAGCTTGGTTTTGATAAACTAAACAGCCAGAGCTCTTCAAGTCTCTCATTGTAAGGGCTTGCTCGAAACAGCCTTGCATTAAAGCACACTAGGTACCCTTTAGTGCACACCAACAGGATCTACCTGGACCAAACAATATGCAAAACATTAGTGCGCTGTAAAATCACAGCCTCATTGGAGACCTTACTCCAATGTATAGACATGATTTTTTTCCAGTGATTAAATCATTTTTGTGGCTCCTTTCTGTACCCTCTCCAATTTTTCAACATTCTTGGGAAAATGTAGACACTAGCAGCATTTGCAGTATTTCAGTCTCCCCGATGCTGTTAACAGAGATGAAAATCACTGCCCGCCCTCTACTCGCTGCCCCCCTGCTTATATCTCCAAGGATCTCATTATCCCTCCTAGCCACCACATTGCCCTGGGAGCTCATGTTGAGTTGCCTGTCCACTGTGACCCCTCAGTCCTATTCAGTCACTGATCCAGTCCTCCATTCTTGAGGCATGGCCTGCACTGCTTGTTCCTAGATGTTGTAGCGCCCGGGGCTAGCTTACCTATAATTCAGCAGCAATGCGAGGAACCTACCGGCCTGTATCCTGTAAGACATTGGCTTCAGGACACAGGCCTGTAGGTTCCTCACATTGGAGAGCCTGGAATACTGCAAATGCTGCTAGTGTCCACATTTTCCCAAGGATGTTGAAAATAAAACATCCTTTCTTCTGCACTGTCTTTAAACCTCACATTGGCCTGCTCCATTTCTGCTGCACTTCCAGTGCATGTGAACAGAGACAGCGGTCAAGAAACCTCCCGCCAGCGTGCTGTCCCTGGGGGGAAGGCTGTGGTGTGACGTCAGCAAGACCCTTCCTTTGCGGAGCTGTGTCTGAAATCATCCGTTCCATGAGGACATCAGTGAGAAGCTGGCAGCGGAGGGGACTGAATGGACGGGATCTCCGTGCAGGAACGGGTTCTCCCACCATGAACTGTGGATGAATCCATGCAGTGTCCCAGGTCAATGCACCGCTAAGAACCATGGGCTAGTAGCCTGCTAGAAAACCAGCCCAGCACATGATGACCCTGTTGTGCACTAATGTATTGTTTTGATCTGCTTAGCTCTTCGAAGTCTGGGGGCTCCGGGCTGCTGGCTCTGTGCTGCCTGGAATCCCTAGGGACGGCTCTGTCGGCCGTTAGGGATTTTTTTCCCAAGAACCCCCTGTAACATTTCGTGAACTCCAGTTTGGGAACCACTGATATACGTTAATTTGTTGCCACAAATTGTGGCACTCTGGTGGTTGCATGTTTTTTCCAAAACTTTCTAGAAGCTGGTATTAACTCATGTTTCTTTGATTAGCTGATGTCATTATGGACAAATTTCCCCCTTACGCTCTCTTTCCAGTACCCCAAATCTTAGGGGTTACCTACGTAGAGCTATGCCAAGTTCATAGGCCTCAAGCCTTATGCAGCAGAAATGGAGCAGGCCAATGTGAGGTTTAAAGACAGTGCAGAAGAAAGGACAGCCCCCATGGAATTGTGGGATAGGACGGGAGGACTAACATCACCTGGGCTTGATTAGCCTGTCTTTTCCCCTCAATGTAAGTGGGTTGCCAGCCTGGGATAATGCAAAACCTGAGCCACCAGGCTTAAAGCACCCACAGACCTGAGCTGGAGGTTCTCCTGTGTGAAGGGGGAGGGTGGTAGGGGCCATGCACAGGATTCACCAGCAGCAGGTTAGAACAGTTAACTCTCGAAACCCCTTCCTCGCCGAGTTCGGTGTCTTTCAAGGGGCAGAAAAGGAGGAAGTTTGTGGGCTGGCACTGAGTGAAAACATCTCTGTGGGCTAAATTGGAGCCTGTTCAGTCATACTGAGCAATACGTTCTGCCAGGTTAATAGTCCTGTTTCAGCAGCACTTCTGGCAGGGCCAGCTGAGTAATGTGGCAGTGCAGCCATTCATTAGCCGTGGTAATTAGCGAAACACAATGAATCATTACTCTTATCACTCGCATTGTATTGCAGTAGCACCAAGAGACCCACTCATAGACCAGGAGCCCCTGTGCTTGGCCTTGTATAAACACATAACAAAAGGACAACTTTGGCTAGGGGCTGTTCTCCCCTAACACAGGCATTGTGGGAGTCCAGACGGGTTATCAGGATTTATGTAGTTAGGTATTTATGCCTCAGTTGTGCACCAGAACCCTATTGCACTAGGTGCTCGACAGATACAGAACAAAGAGCTGCCAATCTCTGTTACAGCGTTTGTCTCTTCAGCCTTTGTTGCAGTTTTCAACGTTTTGCAGGCAGCCTACTTGCCCTGGTTTTCACCCTGCTTTTCATCCCGACCTGAAATGGCTTTTTGAGCTCCTCCAAGCTGGGTTATTTAGGCAATTTTCAGAGCAGCCCAGTGTAGGGGCCAAAAGGTTGCAAACACAGGAGCTGTGGCGGGGGGGAGCACTTTAAAGCACCCGGAAAATTATCCTGAACACCATAAAGCAACAGGATTGTCTGGAGACCTGTTGTGAGAAAACGTCACCTGGTTCATGTTGCCTTTCACATTCCCAGTGGTTGTTTTCACATCCTACTGTCAGAATGCAGCGCCTCCTGTTTACTGCCAGGGCGCACAGCTGGTTTATGGCCGAGATTTGCATTCCAAAGGGGACCCTGGGCAGTTAAATCTCCAGTATTGGGCGTGGGGGGTGTTGCTTTGGGCTTTTCAGTTGCAAACTTGATTAGTTGCTGGTGATTCTTGGGTTAAATTCCTGGAGAATCTTGTCTCCCCTAAGCAAGCAGCCCTCTCCAATAGCTGTAGAGAAACAAGCACAGCTGGGGAAGTTCCAGGAATGCTGGTAGCATTGAAGGTTAAGTGGGGGGCTGCACATTTCTGCAGCCCTCTATTCAGCTAAGCATCCCCAGGCGGGGTCACCTGCTCTTAGTACAGGAGGAGCCCAAGGACGACCCCTTTACTCCTGCAGCTCCTGTTACCTACAGTGGTGATGTGAGCACACTGGCTCAGTGGGGGCTGGCCCAAGCATGCCTATGCAAGCTGGGACCCACAGGTCTAGCCCAGGCCCAGTGTGCGAGGGCTCAGACATGACGCCGATGGGGCCACAGGGTGATTATCGATCAAGAACCCAGCCCCCCTCCGAGGAGTCTCCTCTCCAGCAGACAGCAGGAGTGGGGCCTGGATGCTGCTAGTAGTAATGTATGAATGTGACAGTCCCTTTAAATGACACAAGCCCTTTAAAGGCATGGTGCCATTTTCGGTTTCTTACCCTTGCTTTAAAACGATCTCAAACAATGGGGATGGCTCTTGGCTTTGGCTTATATTCACCCCTCCTCCTCCCATTTAATTGTTATGACATAGGGCCCTCCTGAGGTAGGCAATTTGCCCTTGGAGCAGACCGGTCCTAATTGTCCCCCCGTATTGCAGCTGGGGTTCTAGACCAGGCTCCCTTCACCGGTGCTGGCAGAGGGCTGGGCTGAGAACTGTTATAATAAAACAGGGCTCTGGGGCTAGCCGGAGGAGAGGGGCATGGCCTGGGTTAACTAGCTGCCTTTTCTGAAGACAATATCCCAGACTACACAGAGCCCAGCTACCAACAACTGTACGGGTCGCGTGTGCATAGCTAGCATGGTTCTGACCTGACTACGGACAGGGCTGGTGTGGTGTGACTTAACTAACGTTTGGAAAGCGCTGGAGATGATTGCATGAAAATGCCACATAAGTCACATTATTTGTACACTCAAACAGGGAGTTCAAGCTGCAAGTACTCAGTTTTGCACTCACAATTACGTACCCGTGCAAAATAGACCTGTAGGAAAGGAGCTTTTTCTTCTGAGTCATCAATTCCTAAGGTTTAAGACCAGAGAGACCATTAGATCATCCAGTCGGACCTGCTGTATAAGCAAGGCCATAGCATTCCACCCAGTTACCCTTGTATTGAGCCCAGTAACCTGTGTTCAGCTAAAGCGTCTGTTCCAGAACAGCATCTAATCTTGATCTGAAGACCTCAAGAGATGGAGAATCCCCCAGTTCCCCCAGTAGAGAAACATCCTGTATGTTTTCAGTTTGGTGTCGCAGCATGTTGGGCTACGATTTCCTCACGTGACTAGTGCTTTGGGGGGTCTTTGTTTCTGCAGGCCCAATTTAAGCCAACTTGGATGATCCTTTAGAAGGGGTTGAGCACCTGCCCTCGAAAAATCAGGACCCTTCAAGGAATCACTCATCACTTTTGAAACTCTTGGCTTATAGTTACCAGAGCATTCAAATGAACTGAACAAGCAGAGATCTATAAGTACAGCCAAGCCAGGCAATTCAAATACCTACAACAGGTAGATCAGCTAATCCCCAAAAAGTCAAATACCTCAATGTATTACATTAAAAATTGCTTCCCACTGGCTGCCATGTCTAAGTGTGATACATAATTAGATGCCCCAACAAACATAAATTGTCCATAGTCATTAACAGAGGGATGGTTGGATGGGTATGTCAGGTAGAATTATATTATTGTCTACAATAATGTTAAGAATTACTTCCAAGACATTTCTGCCCATTACCTCAGTAGATGAGGGCTCAAGGTATGAACTCAGCCATCCTGGAAGTAATTGCTAGCAGCGGTGAAGAGATAAGAATATAACGTCATCTGACAGGGGTAATCTCTTGGGCTACTATGTTCATCTTTACTCAGACAAAATCTAAGGAACCTGGGTTCTGCATGGGAGTCCAGCTAAACCAGATCTCTCTCTCCTCCTTACTCTTCTGGGGTTAGCAGCCATCCCAGAGGAGCCCTGCCCTGGACTTCTCATGTCTTGTCGCTTCTGTCAAAGTGATTTGTACAAGAATTCTTGTTTAATGAGAGATTTCTTCTTCCCCACCCCTCTCAGCCCACCCCATCTCCGGCAGTGACTAGTTACAACAGATCCATTGGATTATTTAAATTAGGGGCTGCCATTGAGCAATGGGCCAGCTCATCCCTTGGGATAAATCATCATAGCTCCAGTGAAATCAACGGCAGTTTACACCAACTGTGGAACTGCTTGAATGCTGGCAGAAATGAAGGAGATTACTGGGAAACTGGAAAAAGAGAAAGATCTGTACTTTCCATACACATTCTTCATAGAAAAGGATGTGGCTGGTCCCCCTGAAATACAATTAAAATGTTAGCTGGATAAGATCAGTTCCTCTGGGAGCGGGAAAGGGAGTCAATTTACATATCAGAATAGTAGCAAAACCAAAACTTGCTTACCATTAAGGGTCGCATAAAGATGAAATATGAACTGTGCACATTAAGTTAATGAAGATATCCAGGAGCAGCTCCCCATAATGAAATTACTGACCCAGCTCTCCTTAATCAAAGGTCATCACTGCACACCTCAAGGAAGCACCTGGATCTCAATAAAAATGCCATTGATGATGGAGCACAAACTACCCCTGCAATATATTGAGTGCAAACTCGGCTTGCTTTATGCCAACAAAGGAAGCCATCAGTCAGGCTACGGTTCTGAAACAGAGCATTGATGAGAGCTTTTTAATTAGTCATCCTAATTAAAACTGTAATTATTACAAATGCACAGCTGGTAATTACATGTGCATGCCATACGCTAGCTATTCAGCAGGATCTCTGTTTGAACATACAAAGTACTTAGCTTAGCTTTAAAGGTCTGCCGGGAAACCTGCACGTCCTACTTCTGAAAGGTGACCTTTAAAGGCCAAAAAATATTGTGTTTGTGCTTTTATTTTATTTTATTTTATCGGCGTCAAGAACATCTGAAAGGTTTATTCCATCCAGAAAAAGATTCCCCCCCCCCACCCCTCCGCTCTTTTGACATTAGAAAAAGTAGGTCTTGTGTACCTGGATTTTGCTGGAGGTCTCTGAGGCTGACGGAAGAACTAGTGATGTCAAGGTGACAAGAGACAAACCTGGGTCACTTTGGGAGGTCTGCTATAAGGACCCCTGCTTCTGTGCACTTTGGGAGGCACGCAGGAAACTGTTCTCTCTGGCAAACCTTAGAAACTCAGCAGCTGGGCTAGGGGCGCTATGCCTTGCCCAGCTTCTAAGGACTTGTCTCCACTTCTGAGTTAAATAGAGTTAGAGTTTGGATATTGCCCCGAACTCGAGTCTGTCCACACACAAAACCCTTCACTGGAACGTGGCGGTGCTTTTAACTCGAGTTAGCCTTCATGACCAGGAGCTATTGGGTAACGCTCAAGGTAGCACAACTCATCAGCTGCTAACACTTCCACTCTGAAGGAGGATGCAGGCTAGTTCCACTCAAGCGCTGCTAGTCCTCCAGTGCCTTCCTGCAGTTCCCCCAGGAGGAACAGACCAGTCTCCAAAATCCACTGGGAACGAATTCATGGGGCAGCTCAGCTTAATGCAGCCAATGTGCCCCCAGAAGTCTTAGCACCACACATGAGTGAGTGCACACCAGTGTAGACCAGCAACCCCAGTGCTGGTTGCAGTGTGGCCGCCCACGCTGGAGTTAACTCTGCTGTGAGGACAGACCCTTAAGTTCTCACCTTGCAAATTGTACAGGAGCTGTGCCTTGATCTTTTGACTCCTCACAGATTCTGCAGGGACTGAGACAAGAGCTGGAAGGGTATGTCTGCATTGCAGTTAGGAGGTGCGATCGCATCACGTGTACACAAACCCGAGCTAGCTTGAATCTAGCTAGCGCTGGTACCATTAGCAAAGAATCCACAGCAGCGCAGGCTTCAGCGCAAGAGGTACCAGTCTGCCTGCTACCAGTTCAATACATGCTACATCACACATTCGATGCAGTCTTGTCACACCCTATATTCATTAGATAGCTCAGCCAGCTAGGCATGCATATGTAGTGAATACTTCTTTAGCTTTTGGCCCTGATTCTCCAGCTGGATCTCACGGCTAGGAGCCCGGGGCCAATACAGGCTGACATTGATTTCTGGGAGTTTCATTATGGGTGCAGGGATCTGCCTGCATTGAGCTGATTGCAACATAAATGAGTTGAGCAAAAATAATATACTTGGCATGCTCCAGCTGCAATTTTCAAAGGCTAATAGCGCAGTCCTATCAAAGCCAATCTTCTCTAGAATAACAAAAGCCGCTGCTCCTCAGTGAGGGTGTATTTCCAGACCAAATGTCCACTACCAAGTCCTTAGTGTTGCAACTGTGGGGCGGTTAAAAAAAAAAATTGCCCGGAATGAATTTATTTTCCGAATATGAGAGAAATGTATTTCCCTCCCTACTTGTTCTCTGCAATGGCTGGACTGTTTTCACTTAAACTTTCCAAACCAGTTCATCCGTGTGCGGTCAACAGATTTTAGAACAATAAGCCTCCAAGGTAAGATGGAAGTTCTGGAAATTTATGATAGACTGAAAATGAGGGGGGAGCGGAGGTGGAATGGAAATGATTAGTGAACTAGCACTAAGAAAAGCGCTGTTACTCTGGGGGAGAAAAGCCATATATTACATGACAGAAACCCCAGTGTTTTGCATCCAGCCATCTGCAAACTCAAGCCAATGTCCCTGCATGGCTGTATGTCTACTTTGCTTTTTGGAGGTTATCTTTCCAGTCAGAAGAGCTAGAAGATTAATTTTTTATTTTCCACGACCGCTCACAATTGGAAGGCAGCAAAATCAAACAGACAATTATGTGACAATTCCCACAGCCACATAAACGTGTTAGACACGGTTATGTAGCACAGTCGCAGACACACCTGCAAACAGCAATAGTGAAATCTGAACTTTGTAATGTTCTTCTAAGGTAGGGTCTGATTCCCAGAGTGCGCCCAGCTCCCGCCGGCTTCAGCAGAGCTGCCAGGCTGTTCGTATCTCCTGCAGCCAGGTTTCCCTCGGTGTCTGGGACCGGCAAAGCAGACTTGAAGAGTGAAGTCCAGGGAAGGGGCAGGACAGCAATCAGAGAACCTCCTCCATGCTGTCACTCCGACGTGAGCTTCAGCCCTGCTCCAGAGAGCCAGGAAGGAGATTCAGTCGCCAGAGTCCAACAGCTCCAGGGGTAAGAAGGATGGCACAGTAACTAGGGCACTAGCCCTCCATTCCCTGACCTGTCACAGACTCTCTGTGTGAACTTGGCCAAGTCATTTAGCCTCTCTCTGAGTCTCCCTCGCCCAATCCCCTGCCCACGACCGTCCCTCTGCCAGGCCCCCAGTGAGAGTCTGGCTGGTAGCTACCCCGCTCAGGAGGGCCCACCCCTGCAGGCCAGCGAGGGAAGGGAGGCAGAGGCAGGGAATCGGCCGCTGGGAGCAGAGAGCCAGGCCAGTGGCGCTGTGCACGGGGATGGTAGGGAGGGATCAGCTGGAGGGTGTCCCTGTGACTGCTGTGGGGCCAAAGGCTACAAACAGCTTGTGAGGATTAAATACCTGACTATCCAACACTGTGTCGTGGCCAGCCCCCTGGGCACACAGACTGGCTTTGCCACTGGGCCAACTGGTCTCTGGCCACAGGGCCAGAGCTTCCCCGGGGGAAACTGTCTTCGCTGCATGGGGGACCGTGCCTCACCTCTAGCGTTGCTCTCCATTTCCGAAGGAAGAGAGGACGCTTATTGTTTAATCACACTGGCAGTAGGTGTGCATAGGGCTATAGTGAATACATACAGGCTGGGCTGTGTCATGTGGAGCGTGCAATCCAAGGCACAGAGATTTTAGCTTTGCAGTGGGCATCTGTCCTCTACAATGTGTCTGGTCACGTTTTGATAGGAAAACTCATTTCCAGACAGCATCAGAGGGAGAGAGAGGAAACCTGCCAGGGCAAAATCGCCAGAAAGGGAGTTGCAAGCCAAGGTTGTGAACCAATCAGATACTTCTCCAGTTTCCCAGGGCAGCAGAGCCCTAGTTTACATTAAGCAGTTGACGGAGATGGGATGGAATCCTTGGGCACTGGCTGCTAGAGCTTTTCCAGCCCAGCCCGTTCTCCTACGCCTATGCTCCCGTTGGTGGAGGCACTCTGATGAGTCCCTGCTCATTAACCTTAACTTCTTTGCCATAAGGGAAATATTTGCTGTTTTTTTCTGATCTATGCCTGTATCCTGGAGATCCAGTCAGTCTCTCAGGTTAAAAAGACACAGATCCCAGGTCACTTCTGTGCCCATAATTAATCGCCTCTTGGTGACAACCTCTTTCCAAGAGCTTTGAAGGTTGTGAGCATTCCCTTTAGGTGTGTAATAGAGCATTCAGGCCAGAGTCAGAGCAACAAGGTGCCCTCTGGGGCTCAGGACCATGCAAAGGCTGGGAGTCCTTAGTGTTGGGGTGTTATCAATGAGTCTCTGAGTGTAAGAGCTTCTGAAAAACAGGCCCTAGCGGGACACCCAAAATGTGCAAACGTTTTTGTTAATCGTCTGACCTAAGGGGCATATGGAGCATACTAGGGAGGAGTCAATGGTGGAGAAGGGAAACAAGGATGAGGAGGTATAGGGAGAAGCAGAAGAGATGGGAGATGGAGGTAAAGGAATGACTCCCACCACTCCTTAATGGAAGGCAAGAACCTTGGGACCGACACCTAGTTCTTATACCTGTATAGTTTTCTGGCTGCTCGAAAGGAAGTGTGCAATGCATCACCTAGAGTAAAAAATCCTTATGTATGAAAGATGGATAAAGGCACCTCCAGGAACTGATTTTCAGATGTTCTAGGAACAACAGGAATCTGTCATGTAGTGTAAACCCTTCTGCTACGCGTTCGTACAGGATGTATTGTTGCCATAGAGGAAGGAGACTGCAGGATATTATGGCATCTTCAAAAGATTGAAAGCCTGGAAGCTCTGAGGCATATAGGGTGACCAGATAGCAAGTGTAAAAAATCAGGACAGGGAGTAGGTGGTAATAGGTGTCTATATAAGAAAAAGCCCCCAAAATCGGGTCTGTCCCTATAAAATTGGGACGTCTGGTCACCCTAAAGGCATAAGATTTGAAATTAGGGAAGTATACCATGTTCCTCATTATAGTGAACATAAACATGTTCACCACACAGTCAAAATAGCCAGACCTGGGCTTGGATTTCATTTTCTTTGTTGCATTTTATTAGCTCATAGACAAGTATCATCCGTTAGGTTGGAGAACGATCAAATCCCTACATTGACTACAGCTATAGGAATTAGTAATGAACCTGAGCAAAGTTAAAGCAAAGGCATCCTAGCCTATTAGAAGGCCCAATCCTGCTGGGTTGAAATCAGTGGCAAAACTTTCAATGACTTCAATAGCAGGAAGATCAGATCTAATGTTGTTCATGAGCAAATCATATCCAGTCTTCCTTTTCTGTAAGGCTTCGCATCTGTGCTTTTCGGACGCTCCTTCTTAAGAGTGTGGATAGAGCACTGGACTAGGACTCAGGGTTCCTGCGTCCTATTCTGACTTTGCCACTGGCCTGGTGGGGACCTTGGGCAAGTCCCTTCACCTCCCCATCGCTCAGTTTCCTCATCTGTAAAATGGGGACAATGCTGGTGACTGCCTTTGTAAAGCACTTTGCGATCTGCTGATGAACTATGCTATATGAGAGCTCAGAAGTATTAATATTAAAATTTTACTGGGAGTAGGGAAAGCCTCCCATATATTCTTAAAAACAGGTCATAGTCTGCTCTCAGGAACCTTGGGGGAAATCTGGAACTTAATAACTCTGTTGAAGTCAATAGAGTTCTGCTACAGAATTACACTGGTGCAAAGGAGAGGAAAATTTGACTCACACTGGGTGTTTTTTGCTCCATAACCAACTTTTCCAAGTGGAACAGTGTTATGCAAGCCTTTGATCCCATTATTAACCTTGGTAAAGCTGACTTCCAATTCATCACAATCTGTTTTTTACAGCAGTCAGAACGCTGCTTGCAAAACGAACAATATCATCATTGCAGAGGGTTCTATTGTATATCTAATGTAATAAACTTGAGTTAAGCCCCCCGGGAACATTTTTCAATACAGTTTTGTTCAAATGACACATAATTGATGTATATTTTGGACATGGCCAATATTGAATGATTATTACATTGGACAATATCTCCAGAATAAGGTAAAACAGGTGACAGAATGGCACTGATTTGGGTTTATAGTTTGCTGATTTGCAAATGGTAATGCAAGTTCTCTGAATTAAATTATACTAAGACATTCGTTATTGAGTCCTGTTTGGGATGGCATTAGGTCTAGTTTATATATTCTGCCACTCAAATAATGACTAATTTTCATTTCAATCTAACTGCCAGCCAGTTTGCGTGTTACTGGTTCTGTTAGTTGATGAAGAGGCCAAACAGAATAATGAGTGAAGTGCATCAGCCTTGGAATGAGAGAACTGGACATTTTTAGTCTAGAGACGAGACGACTGGCGAGGGATCCGATAAGTCTTCAGATATGTCAATGGCTGTTTTAAAGGGGATAGCAAACAATTGTTCTCCATGTGCCCTGAAGGCAGGACAAGAAGGAAATCAGCTTCGTTTCCAGCAAGGGAGATTTAGGGCTTGGTTACACTGGCACTTTATAGCGCTATAAAGCCCCCACGAGCGCTATAACCTCCTCCCCGTCCACACTGGCAAGGCACGTAGAGCGCTATAACCGTGGAGTTATAGCGCTCCTCGTAATCCACCTCCGCATGGGGAATAAGGGCTGTAGTGCAGCTGCTGTAGCGCTACAGCAAGAATGTGGACACCCACTGCGCTACAAGTGATCTCTGGAGATGCCTAGAGCCATTTAAGGCAATTGACGTCTCTTCCCTTTGTTTTGAACTCGGCTGGAGGAATGCGGAAGTACCTCTTTAGAGTTTCTCTCTTAACTCGGCAGATAAGCAATGCAAATGTTTAAGGAGGGAGCCTGTGTGAAAACAAAGCCCTCTGTGAACGGAGGCTCGCTGACAGGCTTTCAGAAGAATGGAAAAAACACTGTCTCTCTCCCTCCGCATACACACAACGCGTCCCCCCTCACCCCCCTCGTTTAAAAAGCACGTTGCACCCAGCTGAATGCTGGGATACCTGCCCTAATGCGCTGCTCTTAATGCCCATTAAGTGCCCCAAATGTGGCCATGCTATACCGCTGGCGCGTCTGAGTGTGGACATACAATAGCGCTATACGTATTACTGTATAAGGGGACCGCTATAACCAATAGCGCTATAATCTTGTAAGTGTAACCATACCCTTAGGTTGAGTGTTAAGAAAAACTTTCTCACATAAGGCTAGTGGAAGCACAGGAGCCGTCACTCAGGGAGGCTGTGAAACCCCCATCCCTGGAGGGTTTTATGAACAGATTAGACCAGGCCTGCACAACACAGCCCGGGGGCCACATGCGGCCCGCACAGGCTCACTGTGCGGCCCACGGGGCATGAGTAGGGGTGGGGCAAGCCAAGCAGTGGGGTGGGGGGAAGTGGATGAGGGTGGGGCTTTTCGGCCCGCAGTTGGTTTTTTTTGCAATAATATGGCCCTCGTTGCTTTCCGAGTTGTGCAGGCCTGGATTAGACAAACACCTGTCAGGGATGGTCTCCTGCCTGAGCTTAGGGGACTGGACTTGATGACCTCTCGCGGTGCCTTCCAGCCCTACATTTCACTATCCTCGTGTGGCTCTTAGACCCCGCGGATCCCCAGCCATTACATGTGCATTTTGACAAAGTACAGATCCTTATATGCACTTATGGTGCCTCTTTAACCCATTTGTATTCTTGCTTAAACTGTGTGTGAGATCAGTCTCTTATCAATAACAGCAGGCCGTGACCATTACACTGGCGGTTCAGCTTTATCTCCCGGTCTTTGGGCATTGTCCGATGGGACCCACACTTTATACCTTGTGCTAGTCCGTCACATTAGGGTTGGATTAGTGAGTGAATAATGCCCAGCTGATTGGTTAAGAGGGGAATGTTGCAATGTCAAGGCAACATTTTCAAGTAACATGCTCCACTGACCACAGTCTTTGTACTCTCAGCTGTTCTGGCAGACAGGCAGTTCTCATATTCTAGATATGATCATATCTTTATTTGGCAAATCATTGAACAAAATCTCCGAACTTCTGAGAAAAATTTCTTTTATATATTCCCCATCTGTAAACGGCTTTCCTGTTTTTGCAATGCACTGGGCAATCTTGTAACTTCCTTCTGTAATTTGATTTTTACTTACAACTGAGCTTTTAAAAACACTGCTTTGCTTCTCATATCCTGCTACTGCCTTTTGGATCGATTCAGTCTTGTCTGCTTTGCCAAGAAAGGTTTTCTCAAGCTTCGCTTCAAAATGTCGTCGAACACTTGACGGGTGACAACAACACTTTTACAGCCAAAAGCACAAACAGCACGGTCCTTCTTTTGAATAAATCCAGATGTGTCTGTCCAAGGAGGCTGACGTGAACAGACAACTAACTTTGCTTTCTTAGGAGCTGCCATTTTGTGAAACGTTCCCCTCAACTCTCAGTGGGGAAAAAATGGCGACAGAGGCCATGCACAAGGTCAAACGCAGACGTGGTTGATATAAGCAGCAAACCAGGACCTGGAACAATTTTTAAGGTGTGGGTGCTGAGCTGTGTTCCCTTTCTTGCCCCGTATGCACCCCTCACTGCTCCAAGCTGGGACCAGTGGGCCACAGCCGGGGGCGGCTACAGAGCGTTGGGCCGAGGCCAGGAACAGAGCCATGGGCTGGCTGCCGGTACCCCAAGCTAGCAGCGGGGCCGGTAGCCGGGACCCCGGCTGGCAGCAGAGTGCCACTAAAAATCAGCTCACAGGCATGTCGCAGGTTGCTGACCCCTGCTCTAGGAGATGAAGATCTGTTCCATACAGCCCAGGAAAATCAAGACTATTCCTTGTGTCTGCAGATGGGGTGCAGGCTGTAAACCGAAAGCGCGTGAGAGAAATGATTGAGTCCATGAATATAGAAGCAGTGCATGGATTTGTCTCTCTAGGTTTACAGCTGAAATCACAAAGGCCCAATGAACTCACAATGCTTTTGGCTTCAGTTGAGATGCTGTTCAGTCATATATTCCATTGACAGCTTCACTACCCAGGAAACGAAGGACCCCCCGCCCCCCATCCTGGAATTGGCAGCGGGATCCTGAAGAGATGGCTTGAAGCTTTCAGTGCAGAGAAGGATAAAGACCCATTTGTCACAGCGCCGCTAGGAGCCTGGTGTCCTAAGTCACTAACCACTGTTCCGCATGCTGTCAGAGACATGCTGGTATGTGCACCGCAGTGAAACGTGCTCTGGTGAGGCGAGTGGTCATGAAACCCCAGCTCCTCCAGCTGTCTGTTCCTTCTTCAAAGGGGTTGTGAGTCCAAGTAGGAACGATTCACTGCCACAACAGTGTTAAAGATGAGATCCCTATGGAAGACCCTCTTTGAAGGAGCTGGGCAAACTTTCCCCAATCTTTTGGAGAACGGTCCTGTCCCACCCCCAGGTGCTGGCTCCGTGGCAGACCTGTACTGCCTGAAACATTCTTCAGTAAACCCCTCTTGAAAATCATGTCCAGCGTGGGGAATTGGGGTGGGTGAAGATAAGGCCATAATTCTAGCCAATCAGCATTCGCGATGCAGCTCTGTCACTCCAGACACTGCAGGAACATCTTTGGGAAGCCATGTGCTGTGTAGATGGAATGAGGTCTCATGGCTTCTCATTTTTACTGCTGTCCAAGAATCTCATCAATGTCAACCATCGTCGTCATCAGCAGGGCAATTCCCAAGGGGACGCAGCCTCCTTGCAGCCCAGACCAGGAGAGCTGGCTGGGTATTCAGTTTATGTTCCACATTGACCAGTTCACGGGCAAATCATTTGGTATAAAATAAGCCACAGCTGGAAGCTCCAACCATCCCTGGTTCCAAGGTTGGCAAAAGACGCTTTTTCTTTCTCTGTCCTGGCTGGGCAGAGAGCCGCTTCGCCGAAGCGCCACTCCAGAGCAAAGGTAAATGTCAGAGTGTGTCTGAGTTGCCTGGCTCAGGAAGGACTGAGACTCCCCCGAGAAAGCTGCAGCTTTGCAGCTCCACTGTTCTGCTCTATTGGTCAGGCTTGGAGACAGAGGGAGAGAAAAGGCCGCGCTGGGGACCCTAGTTATTATCAGATCCCCCTTGGATTAGAACGAACTTTGAGCGTCCTTTGCCCTAGGGAAGAGGTGGAATCTCCCTCTCTGGAGTCTGTAAAGCAAGACTGGACGAGTCTTTCCAAACGATCTGCTCTAGCCCCTGCAGGCCAGAGTCACAGCAGCAACTGTGAGACGGGGAAACAAATGCACCACATCCGCACATGGGCACATGCACCATTACCACCAGATCGCCTCGCTCTGCTCCCCACGGTTCCCGGGGGTAACTGAGTACAGCCCTGCAGCATCCCTGCCAGCAGCCATCTCACCCCACCCTCTGTGTGCTCTCAGCCAGAATGGAGCCACCACCAAAGAGCTGGCTCCAGCCCTGGGAACAGCTGTGCTGTGTGAGCAGCACCGAATGCAGCTGACAGGGCTCGTAAAATCACCGTGCGCCCCTGGCTCCCTTCCACTGCTCGCAGGGAGCTACAGGCCTAAACCAGCTCCCCTGGGCCATGGGGTTCCACGTTCGCACACCCCTCCCTCCCCACCCGTGGTTTCTAGAGCTAGTGCAGAACCAGGGGTCCCTGACTTCCGATGGTGGACTCGCCCCACACACAAGCACCACGAAACGTGGCTCCTTACCAGTCCCGTTATTACTTTGCAGTAGCCCCCAGGGGCCCTAAGCCGCAGCGGGTCGCTCTGTGCTCGGAGCTGGAGCCGGCAGCCACGCGTACGTAATGTCAATCCCTTGCCCTGCAGCACAACTGGGTCCAGACTCCAGACGCTTCGCTCAAACCCTGTGGCTCTGCCCCATGGGGAACTGCCCATGCCCCAGAGTGCCGGGGGAAAATCCCCTAGTGCCTCCCAGTCCTCTGGCCCCTGCTTCCTGAAGAGCTCTTCCCCGGCTTCAGGGTGTCAGCCGCTAGGTCGAGGTCCTTGCTACTTCCCACCTGGCGCCTCCATGCCTCATCTGGGGGGTGCACAGCCTGGGATGACCAGACAGCAAGTGTGAAAAATCGGGACAGTGGTGGGGGGGGGGTAATAAGAACCTATGTAAGAAAAAGACCCACAAATCGGGACTGTCCCTATAAAATCAGGACATCTGGTCACGCTAAGCCCAACGAAAGCAAGGCCATTGGGAGTTGCTGGTGACAGCTGGCCCCAGCCAACACAACGGTGTCAATTGTTTCCACGCCAGTGTGAGCTGAGAATGAGGTGTCTGCCTTTACTCATCGTCTCCTGGCTCAAGCCTGTTCAGTGCACTGATTGGCTGTCTGGGGGCGAGGGGGAGTTCAAAGGAGGACTGGGGAAAACTGTTCCTTTTCAAGCTTATTCCCACCTTTGAAAAGCATTTAACTTTTCAGTTCTTGATTTGCACCTTACTGGTTTGCTAGTGTTTCCTCGCCTGTAAGTGAAATTTCTTAGGGCGTGGGGACACCCGGTGTTAGGTACCACTGAAGATTAAATGCCCCAACCCAACAGCTGGCTTACTTCACTGGCCTCATGTTATATGATCTGATCTAGCAGCTAATCCTGAGACGTTGTCATCAGTTGGCTTAGGTTCACCTGCACTGGACTGTCTCCCATCCATCACTGTCTTCCCTAAGAAACTCCCAGTCTGCCTGTTAGCCCCAGAGCCAGACTGGTTACAAGGCCGACAAGCTCTCTGCTCCCCCCGTAGGAGGAAGCTGGAGTCCCCCATCCTCCTGCCCCAGCACATTTCTGTCGAGGGATGAAGGGTGCACGGGTTGAGGTTTGTGTAGTCTCTATTGGCGGAAATGACACTACACGGTGCAACTCAATGCATTTATGAGAGGGGTGGACATTGTGAAAAGTACGGCCTGTGCAAAATGGTTCCCCCGGAGCTGACAGGGCAGCATATGGACTCTAGCAAGGCAGCCTGGTCCGGTCGAGGGTTCTGCTGGGCTCTGGTTTCCCATGTGGAGATGATGAGCCCTGTGTCGAGCTGGGCTGGTGGCAGCGCTGACCGTGCAAGACTGAGCGGATTGGGCATAGCTGGGCTGGGAGCGCCGATTTCAGGAAAGCAGGCGATGCTTCAGGCGCGGTGGAGAGACACGGCCTGACACCACTTCACCGCCGCTGGGTCTTTGTCAGTGAGGCTCCAGGGGGGTGGAGATTGCCATGCGACTGAGGGCTCCCTGGACCCAGCATGCCGGGTTGTTTACCCATAGCGCTGTGGGGTCAGCTGGGCCCTGAGGCAGCCTCTGGGTTTCACTAATTTTATTGTAATGCAAATAGCTTGCTAGTGTGTTTTTCCCAAATCAAAGGTGTTTTGTGGCTTCATGTTCCCAACTCCCCACCTCCCAATGGATAAGGAACACCCACAATGCTCCTGTTCCCGCAGAGTGACCTGGGAGGAGGGAGAAGGATTTGGGCAGGGAATCCAGCCATTCACCGAAGGATCCCTGAGTACCATTTATCCTGGCTCAGCTCGTGACTGGCAGAATGCGACAGGTTTTGCTGGCTGAGTGAACGCGCCCATTTTGCGGCAAAGGCTGCGGAGCACTTCAGCTCCCATCCTGCTCACCGGGAACTGCTGGCACTCAGCACCTGACAGGACTAAGCCTGTGCCCAGTAAATGCTTAGTCCCCCATCCTGCAAAGAGGCCCACCCTTTGCTTCATGTGTGCAAGCAGTCATGCTGCACTCCTGTGCACAGACCAGCAGCTGTGCGGGTGGGAGGTGCAGGACTGACAATTGCATAGGGTTTGATAAAACAAATATCAAGGTGGTTTGAAACAGAGTTTAACTGTTGTGCCTACATCTCTGTGAGCGCGGGTCAGAGATCTCCAGAGGGAATGTTTTTCCACCAGAAAATTCAGATTCATCCAAAGTGAAATATTTTGCAGAAATGTGTCAAAGTCAACAACATTTCATAAGAACATAAATACGTCCATACTGGGTCAGACCAAAGGTCCATCTAGCCCAGTATCCTGTCCACTGACAGTGGACAGTCCCAGGTGCCACAGAGTGAGTGACCCTAACAGGTAATGATCAAGTGATCTCTCTCCTGCCCGCCCATCACCCCCCTCTGACAAACAGAGGCTAGGGACACCATTCCTTACCCATCCTGGCTAACTTAACCTCCATGAATTTATCCAGTTCTCTTTTAAACCCTGTTATAATCCTAGCCTTCACAGCCTCCTCAGGCAAGGAGTTCCACAGGTTGACTCTGCCTGCTGCCCATTAATTTCATTGGGTGGCCTCTAGTTCTTATATTATGGTTCTTATATTCTTATAATGTAACAAACAGTAAATAACTTTTCCTTATTCACTTTCTCCACCCCACTCATGATTTTATATACCTCTATCACAGCGGTTCTCAAACTTCTGAAAACCGCAACACCTTTTTCATTCAGCGGCTGCCGCGACAGATCCTTGTATGTCCGCTGAAAAGCCACTGAATGTGGAAGTAATTCATTCGGCGGCTTTTAAGAGGCACCGGGAGCTCGCAACCCCTCTGAGAGCGCTCAGCGAACCCCAGGGGGGTCACGCCCCCCGGTTTGAGAAACCCTGCTCTATCAAATCCCCCCCTTAGTCTCCTCTTTTCCAAGCTGGAAAGTCCTGGCCTCTTTAATCACTTCTCAAAAATCTCAGAATTTCATACAATGGAAAATCTGTCACATGTTTGTGTGAACATGGAGATTTCAGATATGTAAATGAAATATCAGATTCCTGCAGACTCACTGTCACCGGTTACCTATATTCCTCATGTTGCACTGTTAGTGACCTGAGATACGCATCCTTACTGTCCACCAGGCCAGACCCACAGACCTCAACAATCCCACTCCAGCTCACTGCATCTGTGGCTGCCTAGGTATAGCAGTCCAGCATCATGTTCACCCTACGTTTCATTCCTTGAGAACTCAGCTAATGCACAGTAGGAACATGTTCTGTTGCCATCTGTGGCCCACTAATCATCAGGCAAAGGTAGACAATGAAACACAGCAGATCAAATCGCAACAGCTGTTTTACCAAAGAATGGCCACAGAACGTTTGCTGCTCTCATGTTGTGCTGAATGAGCCGATGAAGCCTGTCCCTTGCTCTGACACCTGCTCCAACCTCCCCGTGGAGTTGCACCCTTCAGACTGCTCTTCATCAGGAAGAAAACGCCTCGGCAATCTAGTTTGAAACACATTGATCATTTCTAAAGTAAACACAGACACAAAGCCCTCAGGCCAGGAGAGCAGAACTCCAGGCACAATGGTGAACTACTCCCAAGAAGTGCTTTAAGGAAGGGACCTAAAAAGAGCACTTAATTGAGAATTATGGAGCAGTTATATGTTAATGAAATATTAATTGACCACGGCAATTACTACTAAAGTTTAATAACTGTGAGCGGTAATCCCATTGTGATTTAAAATGACAAAAGCTTTGATGGTCTAATGAATAATGTATATGCTAGTAATGACCTCATTAAACAAAGGTACAGTTATAAATATGTAAGCAGATTAATAGCAACCTAAGTGCACATTCATTGCTTTTGTAATTTTAGTTGAAACGTTAAATGATGGCTGATGACCTTTAAAGCCTCCCCTAACTAATATTTAACTCATACTGTATTTTAAAATGGAACTCCTATGGCTCGGAGCAAGCTACTGTCTGGAGAAATTGTATATTGCCTTTCTCGGTGCCCTCTGACAATTATATCAATAACATTAAGGATGTACTAGCTGTTTGCTATCGGTTAGAGAAGGTTTTATTGAGCTACTCCTTTAGATCTGCCAGCAGAAATGTGAAGACGTTGTAATGGAAACACGTCCTTAGAGACAGGGGTGGAAATCTGGCTCTGGTGTAGTCAATGGGAGTTTGGCCATTGACCGCATCAGGGCCAGGACTCCATCCCAGCCCTTAAACTAATTCATAACAATCATTACAAAGCTACGGGGTGTGTGTCTTTGAGACGCCCACATTTCAACTGTTATGTACACCCCGACATCGTACGGTGATTTGCCAGCGTAGTTTAGTGGCAAGGGCAAAACAAAGGCATTTTGCACTGAGTCTGCCAACTGACAGCTGTTTTTATCATGACGCTGTCCCCTTTCCCCCACAAGATGGATAAGGAATGATCACACCAAACACTTAAGAACTGGTGAAAGCCATTGTGTTGTGGCGATCTAAAGACACACTGAAGTAGCATGTGATGAAGTCAGAAGGATCCTCCCACCTGAGAGAAATCTGTGTTATGTGGTGTGTGTTCCTTAGACAGTAAGCTACTTCCAGCACTTGTGTGTGCTCTGTATTGTATTCCATGTGTGTGTGTGTCCTGTCTTGTGATCCTTGGCTGCGGCTCATTTGGAATGGGTCAGACTGGTTTAGCCAGGGAGTTGCTGAGAGAGGTTTTATTTTCAGGCATAACGTTTGTTGGGTGGCTGAGCTGTGGGAGAGCAGAAGCAGGAATGTAATGTGAAGCTCTGCTAACGAGAGAGCATGCGAGGGGTCAGTGAGGTTCAGCCACATGTCACTTGATGTTCTATGATCTAAACGACATGTCTGCAGTACCTACCGTATAGGGGCACCTGTTCACGTAGCTCCCCTGAGCTCTCTACATCAGGGAGTCTTGGGCAAGGCCGGTGAACTGACCACGTCTGAGAATACGAGCAGGATGACATGGGAGCAGTAGAAGGGACAGTGAGTACAGGGAGCTACTTCACAGGCCATGGCTCCACCCCACCGCTGTGAGCTCTCTAATGAGCTCTCTGTCTGCTTAATTCCTCCAGCTCCAACAGAGCACTGTTCACGCCGGTGGTGTAACTTACAGCACTTCACAGGGTGGTTTATTCACACCCCAGACTGACATAAGTGGAGGTGTAGACGTAGCCACAGTCGACACCACTGACTTACAGGCAGGATGAACTTGACCAAAAGCTACTCTGTCAAGTAGCTTGGGCCAATGAACCTGGTAAATAGCCATAACGCAGGCTTCTAACAGACAGCCCCCAGGCTCTGCACAGGGTCGGAGACAAGAGAACGTCGTATCGGTACCATTGTGCTATTTACAGACAGCCCCCAGGCTCCGCACAGGGTCGGAGACAAGACAAAGTCATATCGGTACCATTGTCCTATTTACGGACAGCCCCCAGGCTCCGCACAGGATAGGAGACAAGGCTCATGTGCCAGGGGTCACTGGCTAAGTGAGAGACACAGCGCAGAGGCCAGGCAGCTCCATGGTGAGGCTGGGCGGGGGGGAATGTTTCTGGGGAGATCGGCTTTCTGGGGCTGTACTGAAGGGAGGACTGGCGGGGAGACTGTTTGAACATTGGAGGCATAGAGGGAGGAGTGGCCGCACAACGGCAGCTTGGGAGGAACCAAGAGAGGAAGGCCAGAGATGTAGGCAGAACCAGGAGGGTGAACTCAGACCTCCTGGTGGGCCTGAGGCAGGAGGAACGGGGCCTGTGGAGGAGCAGAGAGGACCAGGAGTCAGTGAGGGCGCGGAGCAGCCCCTCCAGAGTTGGGAACAAGGCTGCTTGGAGCAGAACCTGGGTGGGGACGGGAGGAACATGGAGAGGAGAGGGGGAAGCAGGGGGAAGAGGGGCTGGGAGAGATGTTGGTGAAGGGGAAGGGCGTGGAGCTGAGGTTGCGGGGGAGAAGAGGCAGACGAAGAGGAGTGAAGAGGAGCAGCTAGGACAGGGTGGGAGCAGAGAGCTGGGATATCTGCAGGTGGCAGAGAGGACCTGCTGCAAGAAGCCCCTTTATTACAACACCAGTAACACGTGCTAGACAGTGCAGTAGCTGCAGCAAGGAAGACTCATGTCTGGGGCAATCCCACAATGCTCCTGGCGCCGGGGATTATGGTAGTCTGACATCTGTCCTGGGAGAGGAAGGACAGGCTGGTGGCTAGGGCTTCACCTGCTCCACCATAGACTTCCTCAGTGACCATAGGCAAGGCCCTGACCTCTCGGTGCCTCCGTCCCCATCTGGACCATGGTTCTAGGCTTCAGGGAGGTGCCAGTTGAGGCACCAACACCAGAAAACCGACAGATATTGGCTCTCCCCAGGCCTGGGGTTGGACACGGGAGCTGTGTCCCATGTCTGTGGCTTTTAGTCGATGTCTCCAGCCCTCGAACAAGGCTTGCTGCCTGCTGGTGACCCAATGACTGCAAAAGGCAGGCTGGGCATTTCAAGGTGACCTGCTCGGATAGTCCCAGCTGCTCACCCTCTGACTCCATGCCTGGCAGAATAATCCCCCGGAAATGCAGCACCCAGCACCGCTTATGGCATAATTATGCTGAGCTCCTTTAAGCGTGGCCTGGCCTGGAAATGCCCTACGATGAGCTTCTAGCACTGATTTTCTGCTGTGGCCCATGCGTCACCTCCCTGCTGAACAACAACCGCTGAGCCCCGGGTTCAGACGCACCGGAGCACTACGACCCGCCCGGAGGATTGGGGTTATGTAGGAAGCAGACGCCAATTTATAATCAGATTGGTTTGTGCTGAGACTTTGAAGTGGCCACACTGGCCATGTGTCAAGATATGGGAGGACGGAGGGTTTTTTGCAACGTAGGTTGCTGCAGGTCTCCTTAATACAATGAACTGCCCAGCAAAACCTGCGACTTCTGCGCGGGGCGGCGTATGAAACATATGTCAGGATTTCGGAGGGGAGAGTATCCATCATGTTGATGGACAGGGCAGAGCTTTGCTCTGTCAAGGCATGTTCATGTACTGCTTTCCATCTGCATGCTATGCGATGGATTTTCTCCCAGGCTTTTTCAGCCTGTGGCCCTCCCTTGGCCATGGAAAAGGAAAGGTTGCCGTCTGATTACGGAGATGTCTCGTCACCTGTCTGAAGCACTCATCCAAAACAGCCCTTGAAAAATGTCACTGTCACTTGGAACATTAGGCTGGATTCGTCAGTCACCAATCACTCAGCGCGGCACGACTGTGTGGGATTTGTTCATGACCGATTATGTTCTTCTAATTAGGCTCCAAAGGCAGAACAATATTTACCTTGTCGACAAGGAGGCCACAGAGATTTCTTCGACTCAGTAAATAATCTCCAGTGGTGCCATCCCTGCCATTTGGTACGGCCTCAAATCACGAGCCGGCTGGAGTGCCAGCACTGATCACTGACAAGTCTCTGGAACCCTCGGTATTTCAAGGGACGCTGCTTGCTGAGAAATGGCCAATTAATCCGTCCAGCAAACTCACTGGTTCCCATCACGCGCTTTCTTCGCATTCTGGTCTATGGACTTTGTCATCCACAGCCGGGCGAGTGAGCGGGCTCTGAGCATGCTGGGTAACGGGAGCAGCGGGCTGCAATGGGTGGGGCTGAGTGTGGTTTCTCTGTCCTGGTGAAAACCTAGAACCCTTGGAATGAGGAGCTGTGAGGATTCATTTGACACATCAATGGGATGCGGGAGAGGAGGTGTTTTATTCTCCCCAACCCAGGCCCATATTGGGTTTATCTTTGATGACGCACAGAACGGGTGTCCAGGTGAAATCATGCAGGAAAAGGCAGCGCACCATGACCCCAAATGAACGGCAGCCCCAGGGGCCCAGAACCCCTCCCAGCGCTTTGTCCGGGAAGGGCCGGGACACAGAAGAGCCGGAGCTCGCCCTGCTGAGTCTCACAGTGCGGCTGGGCACCGCCGAGCTGACACAGGGTTGGCACAGGGAGCTTGGGAGAGACGCAGGCTCCCCGGGGCTCACGTTCTGCTGCAGTACCCCCCATGGGGCTTTGCAGGGGAGCTGAATCATGGGGGCTCAGATCCACCCCAGGCATGTCCCCGCACCACTTCCCAGTGCCCCCGGCACTCCTGGGTGGTGCAGGGAGGACAGAACCAGCCCCGTGCCTGGCCGTGGGGCCTCCTGGGCTGGGGGAAGTCCCTGGCTGGGCAGGGCTGCCAGGCCTTGACAGGCCCACCCAGGGAGCTCTGCTGGAGGTCCCGGATGAAGATGTTCCCCCCACACTGCGCTTTGCCGGCAAGCTCCAGCGGGTCAAGCAGGGCGAGAAGGAGGATCAATGAGTGACCAGGGATCAGTGATGTATTTCTGGCAAAAGCAGGCGTTGAAAGCAGCAACCTCCTGCAGCCTTTTTCAGAGAACCTCCATTAACTCCTGCCTTGCTGCAGCCTCTGCTCCGGTGGAGTGAGACCGAATCATTGCAGGTGTTCATAGCAACACTGACCCGGCAGGGGTGACAGCAATGGCATAGCCCAGGAGGCCTGAGGTGCCGGGTGTACATGCTACTGAAGCATCAAGAATCAAAGTCCAGAACCTGCCAGCACTCTGCCCACCTGTAATTCTCTCTCCAGCCCTGGCAGTGCTGACCTGCAGACAGACTGGCAGGGGAACAGCGAATGCTTCTCCTGACTTTAATCATTGGCTCCAAGCTGTTACATTATTCCATTAGCTACCGGTGCTGTAAGTGTCACCAAAGGGTCAGGAGGGACCATTATGACCACCTAGTCTCACCTGTTCCATAACCGGCCAGAAAATTTCCCCCGTCATTCAGCCCGTATGGGTGGAGCTCTGGCAGATCTTTTAGAACGAGACCCAGTCACCTCCTAACCTTCCCTTGGCTAAGTGATGTTGACTGAGCTCCTTCCTCTCAGCAGATGCACAAAGTTACTGGTGTGTGCCAGGCTCCGGAGGACCAGGGTGTGCTAGGGACTCCCTGAGGGCCACGCGGAGAGTCAGTGATAGCATTGGGATTAAACCGCATGAGCTCTGGGCTGCCAGCCCCGCACTCAGGGAGAGGTCCACTAGGCTATTAGCCAAGATGGTCAGGGAAGCAACCCCATGCTGGGACTGGATTACAGTGGATGGGTCACTCAATAATTGCCCCATTCTGTTCATTCCTTCTCTCTGAAGCAGCTGGCACTGGCCACTGTCAGAAGACAGGATACTGGGCTGGATGGACCTTTGGTCTGACCCAGCATGACGGTTCTTATGTATGAAGCAGCGTGCTCTGCATGGAAACCAATCGCAATCAATTCACCTCATATAAATGGCAACCTCTGTGACCAACCAATTTTTCAGTAACAAATCAGTTTCTAAGAAATGCAAATCACTGGAAACTCTGTAGTAAATACTATAAACTGGGGTGTGACATACAGCCCAGAAGTAGAGAATGCCCTATCTTCCTGGTATCTCCTTGTACTCAACTAGCTTGTAACAGGCAAATATATTAGGTCTCGGCAGACTTTGTAAAGACAATGCACGTTATCTATATTTTTGCACATGAAACTCAAGTGATGTCACAAATTATTCCGATGAGCCAATAAAAGAAATGGCTTATTGATTCCTCTCCGTTGGCTCAGAGCCCCTATAAAAACTTCCGCTGCCTGCAATATAGAGAGAAAGGACATAGTGGCCTCATCTTCTTCTAATGTCCTTCCTTGCTTAGTGATGCAAATACAGAAATCATTTGGCTTTAAAAGATCTCCAAAGATTAGTTCTTTGCTGTGGCAGAGGTGTCTAGTAGATAACACCATATGGAACGTAATTGAATGGACATAATGGCTGTGAGCTAGCTCATTTGGCTCATAATGAAGTCTAGCCCATAGCCAGGGTAATGTTATTGATAACCCAGTCGTGTGGAATTCTGGGCAGCCATTCATCCGCAAGTCTCCTCAACACGAGAGCAGAAACGTTAACAATCCCCGCTCGAGTTTGTCCATTTACAGCTCCTCATGTGCTTGATAGACAGAGGCGAGGGGTGAGGAGGACTTGGAAGGAAACAAAAAACAAGCTCGTCAGCAAAATTAACCCAGTAGAGGCTCTAGAAGGGAGAGATGGACTCAAGCAAATAGTCATCCATCAAGTCCACCCCATTCCAAACGATGGCTACTAGACCGACCAGCTGTATCCATCCCCGCAGCAAACGCTCTCTCCTGTTGGAAAAACCAGGGGCTGTAACCTACCGCAGCCACTGGGACCACATGAGTTTTATTCAGGAATGAAAACACTGTGCAAAGCTCCCAAGCAACATGGAAAAGATCAATACAAATACTGTCAGGTGCTCCAGTGACATTAGTTTGTGTTGAAGCCGCAGAGAGTCAAATTCAACTGAGTCCTTCAGGAAAACCAAGAGCGGAAGTGGTCTGCCTAGTCATCCGGCACTAAAGCGTGGTCGCCTTTCTCCAGCGCCGCCCCAAGCAACCACAGGCTGAGGGGGGGATGCTATGCAGACGGTTCGGCGCTGGCCCTCGGACAGCTTTGCTAAGGGCACATAACATGGAAAAATAGCAACCCCCATCCCGCTTCCTCGCCTCTTCGTTAATTTGCCAAGTGGCACCGTTATTCAAGGGTTGTTAATCACAGAGCGGCTGCACAGGATTATGAACGACAGCCCTGACGGGAAGAGAGCACCAGGGTTAGCATGGCGACAAAGCCTCTGACTTCTGTGGATGAAACCATGTCTTGTGGGGAGCTTTGCTGATAGTCCAGCCACACACGGGAAAGGCACTGCCCCCCACCATAGGTGCCGACTCCGTGTGCTCTGGGGCTGGAGCACCCATGGAAAAAAATAGTGGGTGTTTAGCACCCACTGGCAGGCCCCTTTCCCCCAGCGCCTCCCACCTGCTGCTGATAAGCTGTTTAGTGGTGGGCCGGAGACACTGGGCGGGGCACGCTTGGGGGAGGGAAGAGGAGGGGTGAGAGTGGAGCGGGGGCAGAGATGGGGCCTTGGAGGAAGGGGTGAAGTGGGGGCAGGGTCTAGGACGGAGTGGGGGTCGAGCACCCGTGGGGAAATCAGAAAGTTGGCGCCGGTGCCGCCCCATCTCCACAGCCACAGGTGATGAAGGAGCAATCGGACTGTGGTGTTGGCTGCAGCCACAGGACTTCTTAGAGCCGTTAGATAACGAGGCTTTGACCCAGAAAGAACAGATAACAAAGGGAGGAGAGGGCACCAGCTCAGAGGGAGAGTTCAGCTTCTCTGGGTGCCTTAAGTGGGGCTGTCCAGAGGTTCAGACAGTGAACTCCGAGTTTCCTAGCTCCCTCCTGGTGGGATTTGGGTTGGTTTGTTAGCAGCGTCTGCCTAAGGATCTTTACCCACTGATCTGTAGCGTTAGCATCCCTCTCATTGTAGAAGATATTGTCTGTTGTAAACAGGTGACCCAGAACTGTGGCTAGTGGAGGGGCACAAGTGACCTGTTCTGGAGGGCACGGGCCCACCCCACGTGTTGCCTCTGCCTCCGCCCCCCAACTCACCTGGGCGGGCGCCTGCAAAGCAGCAGCAGCGCTGGGACTCCAGCAGCAGGGAAAGAGAAGCAGCCGCACGTCGCAGGGTGGGGGAAGTTCAGCCCGCCATCAGCCACCCTGCTGCTTTCTCCCGCCCAGCACTGCATGGACACACAGTGAGTGCCACCGCCGGGGGGAGCCGCTGTCTCCTCGCTGCTGGGCATGGCCTGAGAAATCGGGGGCGTGGAGGGAACCCCTCAGGTCCCCCCCACACCATGCACTTCCTCTGATTTTATCCTACCCCTTTCACAAGTACTGAGGGCTTGCGGTGATCTAGACATCACAGGTGAAGATCTCCAGAGGTGGGGAGGAGGTCTAGAACGCTAGGCAAACCTAGAGAGAGGCTCCCTATTTCTCAAAGGGCTCCCTTACAACGCCCTGTTAGATCACAGGCCAAGCAACACGCCAAGGATTTCTCTAGTCACCAGACGACAACAGGCTGAAAAAATTGTTTCTGACAAATCTAATGGTAACCCTGGCAGGAATTTGGAAGGTCTTGCACATGCATGAGGAACAAATCAAACCTCCTCCTAGGGCAGAGGGCTGGAAGTGACTTCCAGGGTCTTCAGGTCACTCTCTGCTATTGCAGGCAAAGCTGTTCTATCATCCCGTTCAGAAACATAGCCGGTTCCATCTGGACGCCAGTCAGTCTGCCTCCACTGGTCCTGGGGCGGGGCTGGGTCCGAACCTCACCCCTCTGGTGGTTAGCAACCTTCTCATTTCCAGCCTGGATTTACTCAGGGACAGTTTATGTCCATTGGGTCTTGTATCAACATCTTCCTTTAGCTTCAATAGCTCTTCCCCACTCCCTGGTGTCTACCCCGCTACTAATGTATTGATAGCGAGCAATCAGCTCCCCTATCGGGCTTCCCTATGTGTCAGACAACGCTTGCTGTCTCTCTCGCTCTCTCTCATTGGTTTGTAGCATAAGAAGATGTTATCCAATGACATTGACTCTAATTTTGATGTTAACCACTATTGATACATATAATGAAACTGTCTCACACAGGGTTTATCTAGCATGAAGAACGTTGTTTTTTCCTCTTCCTCAGAATGGATTTCGTGGTAAATGTGAAATTGGCTGTTTGCTGTGGAAAGCATAAAATATCCATGGGGTACACAAGGAATTCAGCATTTTTCACTAGTCAGGACCCTGAGGGAAGCCATGAAATCAACCAGAATCACGTCAATTTCACTCCACTGCTGCTGCACAAAGCTGAGAGGAACAGGGACAGAAGCAGCTGGAGCCGGTCTAATGAGGACACAAAGAGGATGTTGGATGGGTGGGCCGTGGGAGGGGCGCATAGCAGAAACCCAATCCCCACGGCAGCCAAAAAGTTGGAGGAGGAAGTTAAGTGAGGGATACACCCCCTCTTCCCTCACACACTGCAGCTGTCCGTATAGAAACATATTTAGATGTTCTGTAATGCACCTCTCCCCCGGCGACATGCGTGTACAGTTAAAAGCACAACTCCATGTCAGTTAAACAGAGAAAGAGCAGGAAGAACTCGTCCCTCGCAACAAGGCCTGTGTAAATGGGGGGGCTGGCTCTGTGCCCTCAGGGTAGAGACTCTGGCTCTGATCAGCACAGGACAGGACTGTGTTCCCCAAGCACGAGCCATTCACAGACAAATGAATGGACAGGGACGTGGTTAGCACGGGTACTCGGCTGAGCTCAGCTGCCAGGACGGAGCGCGCAGCGAGAAGTGGGTTCTAGACAGGGTGTAAATTGTGCAGGGCTGAATACACCTTGAACTGCTCCCAGCAATGATGCAAAAGCCACTGAAGATCCCACGCACAGCAGCCAATGCTCCTTGTCCGTGAGAGCCTAGCTCAAGGAGTAGGCAGCCCGGTGCTCACCGAGTCTGCTTCATTGCATGGCACGTCGGGAGCAAACGTTCTGTCATTCGCTTGTGTTTCATTCTTCCAACCCCCTCCCCTTCCTTCCTGTTCTCCCTTATGCGAGTCGCTAACTTTAAATGACTCTTCATGCCGTTCCCTCGGACCTGTCCCACCTCGGTCCTTCAGGTGGACAGGTCCTGCCTGAGGCAGGAGGAAGTCGCAGGGTGAAAATAGGATGGTGTGCACATTGTTCTCTGCTGGCACCTGGGCGTGACTGGGAAGACAGCTGTCCTGGGGCCAGATCCTGCCCTCACTTAAACTCTCATTGCCTGAAGTGGGAGGGAGAATAGGCCTTGGTGTGTAGGGGTTGTGTGACATAGAGGAGCTTTAATTCACACCCTGATGGCTTTACTGTAAAAAACCCACAACCAAGGCAAGTTTCCAGGTCCTTCTTCCTAGCTCCTGGCAGGCAGGATGAGAGCAGAGCTACGCTTCCATGAGGAGACAGACACGGCCTGCGTTCAGGTTTTACCGCCAAGCTCTCCTCCACTGCAGGGTGGGATCCAGGAAAATATACCCAGGACCTGCACACTCCCCGCTTCCCGTGCGTAGAATCAGCAACCTCAGCCCAACCTCGCCAAGCCCCCAATGCCCTGGGCGTGTTGGGAGACGCTGCTATGAGGCATGGGTGCTGCCCAGGCTGAGGGCTTCAGCAGACCCGGGTGGTGTAGTAACAGAGCTCTGGCTTCTCCTAGCTGGCTAAACACCTGGGGCTGGGGAGCCCTCCTCAGACCCACTGGGATTTCAAAGGAAAGAGATTCCCCAATCCCACTGAAAGTCGATCCACTGGATTTGGGTGCTCAGCTCCCTAGACTCCTGTAGCCATCCCACCTGGTGTTATTTGGGACGTCTGTACAGCACCTAGCACGTGTCCCTTGTGCCCCACACACATCTCCATTTGTGCTTCCCAACCTGGCAAGGCTGCAGGGCTGCAAAGCTGCCGCTTGGTGAGCGACTGTCCCAGTGCGGGTCTCTGCCAGGGCACTGATCCACACTCTCTTCCTGCCGGCTGCTCTGCGGTGGAGCCAGGGATCCAGGTGTCCTTTCACAGACCACGCACAGAAAACCAGGAATCTGGCAGCCGGACTCACACAACAGCCGCCTTTGTGTCTTTTGTGTGTGTCAGGCAGGCTGAGCTCCACTCTCCCCAGCGCAGGAGTGTGGTACAAAGGGAGAGAGACACACCGAACAGCCTAGGAGCCCCTGCGACCAGCTGCCAGACAAGAGTGTTTTGTGCAGGCCGGTGCTGGTAATGTGGCTCCCAGAGAGCAGGACTGCCCGTGGCCCAGCGGGAAGGAAGGCAGACACAGCCGGCCGCCGGCTTCTCTTGTCTTCTCCCCACCTTGTCTCCCTTTCAGACACAGCAACGAAATTCGTCTGTCACTGCAGCTGTCTAATCTGCCGTATGGCACGTGGCTCTTAAAGCAGCAAGTACAGAAACCCCGACCTTCCCTCCCGGTTCTCCCCGCTACCAGATGCCCTGTCTCTCCAGCTCTTCCACCCATGGCACCCCCAAGCGGGCTTCAGGTTTGAGCAGACAAATCACTTGGCTTCAACCTCTGCCATTGGCTGCTGCCACTGATCACCCTCCGGGCCCTTCTCTCCGCGTACCATATGAACACAGCTGTCTCTTCACCTTTGCTTTTCGTGGCCCTACTGCGCGAGCAAACAGACCAGCACATGTGCATCCAAAGCTACCTCTCCCTGTGACATCTGCTCAGATTCACCCCAGTGTTCCTGAAATCTCTGTGCCTCAAAGACCCCATTTGTCTTCCACAGATAACTGTGGTCTGCGGCTCTTCCCCCATTTACAATTGCAGCAAAGGGAGGGTGTCGCTGTGTCGTGAGCAGGCCGCCTCGCTTCGGCTAGTACAGACAGGCCTACAGAGATTAGCAAAGCGTCCCCATGGCCCGTCGGGGTCCCTGCGAAGCATCAGCGAATTGGCACTGAGAAAAATTATCCGAGCAACACGGGAAATGGAAAAAGAGAGAGGACAGATGGGTGGATAATGGGACCCGGTTTCGTTAATAATAAAGAGTATTTCACAGCTAATTACTAAAAGTAATAAAGAATATGCTCTGTCTGTTGAAAATGGGGTGTTATCATGAGCCAAAAATCTGCTATTCAGAGGCTGGAAAGACAAGTTTATCCCATCTGTTACCCAGAGCTGAAGAACCCGAATGAATGCATTTCTATAGGACGCGGTTTGCCAGCTTCATTCAGGCAACAGCAACACAAAGGAAGCTGTGATTGGGCCTCCTAGAGACATGGACTTAATTGTGCCTTGCTAATGAATTTAGATTTCATCTAATAGAACTGAACAAAGACACAGCTCCAAGCTGCATAAGAACGTGTCTGCGGCATAGAGGCCAAGAGCAACAGGACACATTTGCGTGTATGGGGTGGAAGCAGCCGCTGGAGTGTTTGAAATACTGGTACCATCTCTGTAAGGGCCACCTGAATGAACGTGCGCCCTGTTGTCTCAGAAACAGCCAGAAAGCCAATGACATGGAGCTCGGGGCAAACATATACCAGGGAAAAGCTGGTCTGGGTCCTCTCTGGCATGCTAATCTTAGACACAGTTGCCTGTCCAGCTCCTTCCAGCTCAGGGAAGTCTGAGGCTTGGCTGTGCTTCCAGCCAGGGGCAGCCTAACCATCCAGGAGGAGGAAATTGCAGACAAATCGCAGTGTATAACAAAGATGAGCTCTTCCGTCTCCCAGCACACAGTGGAACGGGCCGTACTTTGAGCAGCAACAAGACCCTGTCGATATCCATCCCCGCTTTCAAACACACAAATACAGGGGGGTGTGTTTGTATATACAGATATACCCACCCACACACTCAGTCAAGAGCAGCGCGTACTGAATGAGCTGATTCTCCTCCCAGACGCCACTGAGTTATTTTTTTCCTTGGCAGGTTTCCAAGGCTTTCCCCACAATTTGTATTAAAAATTGCACAGGCCCAAAGGATCAAAGTCTATGCTGATTTCTATGTGTCAGTGGCACTGCGGGATTACGAGGCCCCAGGGAATTGCAGTAGCAGGCACGCGTGGTCGGCGACTCGGTGCTCTTTAAAAGGACAACTCTTGACTAGGGGGATGTTTTTCTCTCTCACTTGTTGCACTAGCGTTAATGCACTAAGAAGCAGCAGAGCAGCCGGGGGTTCTCCACACAGGAAAAGCCAGTGTTTCTTGCCGGTTCTTCTCTGTGATATGGCAACACTCGTGAGTGTTCTGTTGGGCACTCAGTTGGCAGAGTTTTTACACCCATCCCGCTGCAGGAGAACATGCACGGTTCTCCCTGGCCATGACCTACTGGAGTTGGAGGAAAATTATAGGTAGCCTTCTCCTGTACCTACCTAGCCTCAGCCAGCCGTCAGGAAGCAAAGGGTCCTAAGTTTCTCTGAGCATCTTGGTCTACCAAGGATATAAGCTCTGACCCAGCAGGAAAGGACATATCTGGAGCTATTTCCCCCCTTAGCCAGACTCCTTGAGAAGGACAAAGAGGGCTCTGAACATTCAGCAGGGCATGGTCCAGGAGACAGACGTTGGGAGCTATCTGCATATGCAAGGAATGTACTGAATTTCCAGCCTGGTTTGGGGTAGCTGTTGGGGAAGTTGCTCCTGGCTGATGGGGAATGCCCAACCCACTTTAAGGGTATTGTGCAAAGAGCCATCCTCTCCATGCACAACGTGAGTTGAAAGGGTCACAAGCCCAGGACTGCGGGGTGGCCAGTTTTCTGAGCTCCAGTGACCGCCCCCTGGAGGGCCAGGATCAGACAGACAGGCAGGCTAGAGAGGAAGGGCTTAAAGGGTTTGGAGTGAAGGCGCCTTAGCACAAGGCCAAGGCTGAGGACGTGGGTAGCTGGAGAGGGAGTTTTGGGGTCTGAAGGAGCAGTCTGATGGCTCCCGCTTTAGGGCATTGACGTGAAGCTTGAATTCCCCCACTGGAGATCCTGAAAAGGCACCTTCATCATCAAGGGGGATGTGCGCAGCCCCAGTCCAGAGCGTGTGTTGGCCGTGAGCGGGGAGGATAGTCGTCTCTTGCTGAGTGGGGAGAGAACAGCAAGTGCCATGCGAGAACTAGGCCCTGCCAGGACACTGGGCATGACCGTACTGGCTGCTAGTTGTAAGGATTGTTCTGAGATGCATCACGTTTGGAAGGAAGTCTGGGAGTTCTCCCTGAGTCGCCATCCAGAGAACCAACGCTGATGCATATGCTGGCAGGAGCTCATACCAGACACTTCTCCACACAGAGCATTATACAGACTCCCGGCCTTCCTGCCACAGTGGCTCCCATACTTTGGCGAAGGCCAGGGAGCCAGAGGGCCCGACGAAGGGTAAGGTGCCAAGAGGGAAGGGGAGAACCGGAGCAGTCTCTGGTGGTTCTACAAAGTGTTGATGTGAAGCTAGGCATCCTTCTCATCAATGCATGTCATCCGTTGGGTCTGTGGCTGCCAGGCTGGCCTGGGGATACTCCATCAGGAAGTTCAGACAGTGTGCAAAGGCCGGTTTCCACCCTCCTTACCCCTTGTGGGCCGTAGGAGTCATGTCTGCAGATAACACAAAGCTAGGGGAGGTAGAGCTAAAGTTCAGAGGCGTCTTGATGAATTGGAGAACTGGGCCGTAGGCAACCAAATGAAATTCAGCAAAGACAAGTGTGAGGTGCTACACTTAGGGAAGAAAACCCAAATGCACAGATACGGAATGGGGGATAACTGGCTGGCAGCGGCACGGCTGAGAGGGATCTAGGAGTTGTGGTGGATCACAACCTCAGCATGAATCAGCAATGGGACGTTGTAGCAAACAGAGCAAATGCAATGTTAGGTTGCATTAACAGAGGCATAGCCATAGCATGCAAGTCACGGGAAGCGATAGTACCACTGTACTTGGCTGGAGTACTGTGCCCAGTTTTGGTCACTGAGGTAGCAAAACTGGAACAGATCCAGAGGCGAACGCCAAAGATGATCAGAGGGATTGAGTGCAGCCATGTGAGCAAAGGCTGAAGGGATTGGGTAGGTTTAGTTTGGAAAAGAGGCAATTAAAGGGGAACATCATAGTGGTCTTCAGGTACTTGAACTGCTGCCATATGAAAGATGGAGAAAAGTTGTTCTCTTGTGCCACAGAGGGCAGGACAAGAGGCTGTGGGTTCCACTACATCATATCAGGTTTAGATTAAATCTCAGGGAAAACTCCCTAACTGTAAGTACAGTAGGACAATGGAACAGACACCTAGGGAGGTCGTGGAAGTTCCTTCATGGAAGGGTTTCAATAGGAGGCTGGGCAGCCACCTGTCCTGGATGGTTTAGACCCAACGAATCCTGGCAGTCCTTTCGAACTCTGTGGTCCTATGACCCTGCAGTGTCTGGAGTAAAACCCCTTGGCCTGCCTGGGCTGGAACAGCAAGATAAATGGCCCCTAGTGTGTAGCTACAATGATGAACTCACAGAGTATTGTCCGTCTTATGAAGTTTTCTAGGGAAAGAGGCGAAGCTTCAATAGGTCCTCCAGGCTCTGGCCCAGAAGAGGCCTGGCTGGAGCTCTTGGAGGAGTAGGAGAGGTAGGGGCTGTTGACTGGTGCAGATCCAAACAGGGGAAGGCACCAACTAGATACTCCCTGTCCTTCCTCCCCTCATTCTCCAGGGAGCAGATACCCTTGTTTCTTGTCTGGGACCCATGGAGGCTCCGCAGAGGCCCGAAGGAAAGATGGGGCCTCAGCGAGAGGCCAGGGAACAACTGGGAAGGGACTGGGCCTGGGAATCCTGGAGCTGGACTGGCAGATGAGGGGCAGAGCTGACACACTCATCTCTAGGGCTGGCGGCGAGTGTGAGCCGGGCTCTGGGATTGTGACTGCACACAGCGCTGTGTGCAATCAGACACCTCCGTGGACGCTTGATCTCTGGTCTGTGAAAGCCTCCGAGTGTCTGAAGATCTGAGGGAGTTCCTGCTCTGCCCAGCTCTCTGCCGCTGTAGACTGAGCATCCTGCGTGCTAATGAACCGTACTTGCATGGTCCTCAGTAACGTTCTCCTAGCCGTCTGCCCTCCTGTGGGAACACCCCTCCTCCCTGAAGTGAGGTGTGTAATGATGAGGCTGTCCTTCTGAGCAACACTTGCACACAGAACTGCGTTCGGTTTCTGAAGGCTCTGTGTATTCCTGCTGGGGTGACCAGACAGCAAGAGTGACAAATGGGGGGTAATAGGAGCCTATATAAGAAAAAGAGCCCAAAATCGGGACTGTCCCTATGAAATCGGGACATCTGGTCACCCTAGTTCCTGCAGGACTGGAGAGCTCGTAGGAACCCTGCCTGGAGAGTCCCATGGAATGATGTATGGGGCCGATCCTCCTCTCAGCACCGCTGGGGTAAAGCCAGAGTCCCCCCACTCACATCGGGGGGCCAGAGAGCTGGATCGGGCTGGCGGAGTTGAAGGGACTCGGGAGAAGGAGAAGGGAGCTGTATCTCCAGGGAACGTGCCGATGGGCATGGCCGTGGCTGATCCTCGTCGCTAGGGCCTGGCACGCTGACTGTGGGTGGCTGAACATTTGGGAGGGTTCTGTCGCTCATCTCAGGTTACCCCCTAGGACACATCTACAGACTGCTGGTGAAGTCCTGCCCTTCTCCAAAGTCCTCTTTCCTAACCCGCCTCCTTGCCTTTCATCCCCAGCTCCTGGCCTGCGCTGCGTCTCTGTCTGCATGGCTGGCCAGCGTGGCAGGGTGCTGGACTAATGGCGCATCTCCTCCGGCCTCACCTCTCTCCTGCTCCCAGTCACGTTTTCACACATTCGCTCTGGTAATTGGGTGGCTTTTCACGGAGCAGATGTGCCTCAGCCTCGCCACGCTGTGGCACCGGAACCCGGCTCGCGCTCGTCTCAGAGAGGTGATAATTACTTTCCATGGTGCTCAGCCTCCCTCTGAAGGCCGCTGAGAGCTCCGTGGCAACGAGAGACCAAAATGCGCGCCCCCCCCATGCTAATCCGGAGGAAAGGGGAACAAAGGTTTGAGCGCATGTGAGTTGCTCCTTGCTTTGGCAAGGAGATGAGCACTGTGGCAGTCACAGTGTTTTAGTGTCTCAAGCAGACATCAGCTTGACATTCGAGTCACAGCCGCGCAGCGAGAGGCCGACGGAATAGCCATGAGTAAAAGTCCCTGCACACTCACTCCACCGCGTTTCAGCTAACGGCCCCAAGGAACCCATTGCTCCTGCACGGAGAGCTGGCCTGACAGCTTCCGCTTGCTTTGTGTTACCAAGAGACTGGGCTGCAGCATATGCTCAGAACAGGAGCCTCGCTCTCGGGCAATCAGGCCGCAGAGCAGCCCTGGGGCGGGGGCTTGGAAACAAAGGCTAGAAATGAGACTGAGAGGAGAAATCAAAACCCAAAACCCAAGCAGAGGGAAAAGGGAGACATGTCAGAGGCACCAGAAAGCCCACCAGGGACTTTGCTATTGCTACTGATTTTACATGGAAGGCCCCCAGGCCCCAGGGAGATAAAGCTCTAGGCCAGACCGAAAGTTAGATGAAGTTAAGAGACGGAGATAAAGCCTTAGGCTGCGTTTCCGAAACGCCCTCTCTGGGACCAGAGTGGCAGAGAAGAGAAGAAGCAACACTCTGCAGTGAGGGAGCTTGTGCAGCGAAAGGAAGTTGGCTTCTGTAAATTAATCCCAGGGAGGATGAGGAAGACGAGGATGCAGAGAGTTTTGGTTTGGTTTCTGACGTCCAGCTGCCACTGGGATGCTCTGTCATTAAGCACTAGGCTGTTTTCTTCGGGAACAAGAAAAAAAGGAAGGTGTGTTTTGTTTTTGCTGGCAGATGTTGCTCTGACCCCTTACCACGATAAAGGAAGGAACTTTTCCTTGGGTGTATTAGCAAGGATCTTGTGTTTTGGGGGCAGATGGGTTTGTTTGTAGTTTTTGTCTGGAGCACTGAGCATCCACATTAATCTGGTAGATGGGCGGGGACATCACCCTATGATTGCTGACGGGGCACACATTGGTAGAGTCTTTCTTTCTTTCTCTCTTTCTCTCTTTCTTTCCAAGGCCCAGTACATCAGCTAGGGAAAGAGCTGAGAGGAGAATACAACAAAAGCCCAGGGTGAACCTTTCAGCCCTGAAAGGCGGCAACATCAGACAACCCTGGAGTATCCCAGGAGCCCCGGTGGGAAATGCCTAAGGCAGGCACGGACACCCACGGTTTATGCACTGAGCAGCGGGCACCCGCTTTAGGACAGGAACGTCTGCAAGACAGCACTCGCTAGTGGCATGCCACCGTGGCTGCCAGGGGCAGAGGGAAGTGAGGATGGTGTATCCCTCTGACAAGCAGCACGCTGGCACCTCTACCCGAAGGGCACCAGCCGCTTCGGAGAACCCCTCCAAATAGGGCCCCCTGCTAATAAACAGACTATAAGCCCACTGGCTTCCATCCAGGTCAGTGTCTGTGCCTGGGGCAGACAGAAGGGACACAGGACAGAGTGTCAACCTCAGCTCTCCATGGCACACAGAGCTGAAGCGTCCCTGCAAGCCCAGGGAAGACCCGTATGTGTGACAGGGGGCATCCAGCCCAGGGGGTTAGCAGCAGTTCAGTCTCCATGCCCACCGCGTCTCCAGCCTCTCCATGGAGAGGGCCAGTCCTGCCAGCACATGCGAATGAGGAGGCAGTGACATCCTGCCTTGCGGAGTCATGTTCCCCAGCACTTTCCCATGTCCCACCCTGCAATAGGCTGCTGTTCCCTCTGTTCCCACCAGGCACCAGTGCAGTAGCTTTCATTTATGCCCTTGCTCAGCTCAGACCAATCTACTGCAGAGGCCCTGGCTCTGGCAGGTCCTCAGGACTCCCTATGTACCGCTCCATAGTCCCCTTAGCATCACACTCCTCTTGCTTGGCACCTCTGACTCACTGCAAAATCTGAGCACATCCATGCCTGAGCTCTTCACTCTCTGCCCTAGCCCCATGGGGAATAAGGCCAAGAAGCACCTGTCTCCTCCTCCTTGGGGAAGGACAGTCTTCTCCCCATCTCCTCCAGGGGGGCCCTGTCCCCATAGTTGTGATTATTGGACCTAAAGAGTTACCCTAAGCAACTGGTAAATGTATGCAAACGTTTGTAAGATGTCACAATTACCGAGGACTTTTTGCCTGCCAGAGAATTAACCAGGGAAAATAGGTCATGTTATTTTCAATAACTAAATGTTAGGAACAGGTGCAAAAAAACCCAGACAGAAAAACTAAATTAGTCCAGACAAAAATGGCCTGTTGATGTAAGTAAAGAACTATAGTGAGATCAGACCTGGGAAACAAGAAAATGTGGGAACGAAGTTTCCTATGCCAAGTTTGGCCTTATGGAAATGGATGTATTTCATTGCCAATGAGGATAAAATATGCCACCCACGTTTACTTCTTTGTGGGGTTCTTAAAAAGAGACTTTGACAAAGAGGAAGAATCATCTTTCCCCAGCCATCCCCCAACCGGCCAGGACCACAACATAGCTCAGCCCAGGAGGAACAGACTCTCTTCCCAAGCGGAAGGCGGGCTGGCCTCACTCTTGTTCAAGGAATCACATCATCATGACATCCAGTCCTCAGCCCACCCGTAGGGACAGCTAACTGCCTGCCCTGCACAGGGACACAAAGTTCTGTATTGTTTTCCCTTCCCTCGTTATATTGCTTTCTGCCCCCACACTTCTTCCATCCTATCCTCTCTCTCATTCTCTTGGCTTTTCATTGAATCCTCAGGTCAGCTGTACTGCAGCCAGCCAAGTCTGCCTTCTCTAAGGAGAAAGGATCCAGCTATAGGATGTCCCTGTTCAGAAAGTGAACCAGTGTCCAAGAAGCAGGCGTTGTGGTCAGTCAACCAGCGAAAGCATCCACTTGTAATTACACGGCAGTCCGGTGCTCCAAAAACATCAGCCAGCACATTCCACTATAGACCTTCCAGCCTCGGTCCCCTCGCTGCCACTTCCGCCTAGGAGGTCCCCCCGCGAGGGAAGCTGCACACCGACAAACTGGGAGGGGAGGGCTGGTTGGTTTCGGTTTAGCAAATCAAGGTGAGTGACAGATGTTCAAGTGGACACCCAAAGGAAGTGGGGAGGGAGGAAAACTGGAAGAGGCAAATTATTCATCTGCCAAAAGATGCTTCCGCCACACTTCATTCCTGTGAGCCCTGCCACGCCTCCCCTGGGCTCCGTCTCTCCGGGGTCCCTGGCGCGCTCTGAACAATGACGTTTCCGAGCACTGGGAGCAACAGAGCTGACTGCGCATCAAGCCCCGGCTCAGAGAGCGAGACAGCTGGGAGGATCGTCCCCGCCGAGCGGACGTCAATGGACCCTGTACGCAGCCTTCCTGGAGGGGTGGGGAGAGTCTGGGACGCCTACACTGTGTGAAGCTGCCTGCACAGGGAGGCCTAAGATGCACACACCCCTTCTCCCACCTCCTTGGCTTCCTTTTCATCTCCACACGCCCGAATCGCACCGGGGAAACTGAGCAGCATAAAACGGGCTTTTAAAAATGCTTTATCAAAACCGGGGTGGGGAGAAGGAGGAGATAAAGGCACCTGGCCACAGGGGAACTGAGTGCGCTCACATTATAAAAAATGTACTGTCTGGGTTTTGTAACTGTTAGATCCTATCCCTCGGCAGAAGGCTAAGGGAGGAATACAGATGAATGCTGTGTGTAGATATGCGGGAGAGCTTTGGCTTCTGTTGTAATGACTGCCGAGCAGTCAGCTAGCGGCAGGCCGGGGAGCTGTGGGGTAGAAGTAAGATAACAAAAATTAAAGCTTAATGATAGGGAGAAATTGACTGTGAGATCTGTTAGAACATGTGCTAAGGCCAGAAGGGTCCTTTGCGATCATCCAGCCTGACCCGTCTGACACAGGACAAAGCACCTCACCCAGGAATTCCTGCATCCAGGCCAATCATTTAAGAAGTGGCAGATGTCCAACTGCTTGGAATAAACAAGAGAGGACAAACACAGAACTATTGTACCCAGGAGGGATGCTGTAGGTATCTTTCCTCATCTCTCAATCTGATCTACCTGATTCTCAGCAATGGCACAACTTAAACCTGGAAAGGAAAGCCAGTGGTCTTGTTACAAAATACCTGAGAACAGAGACACAGAGCACTCTAACAGCTGACTACAGATGGTATCTTACTTTAATCTAAGAGCTGAAGAACAAGAGCACTGCATTTATATTCCTCAACTCCCCAAAATGCCTAACCACATTGGTACAAGAATCTCCATGTGCAGAAGAAAAAAGCAGCTAACTGTGAAAGAAGCAAACTGGGCAGGGGCTACTACTTTTGCATCCACTTTGGCAGCAGAGGCCACCATCAATCCACCATCAGTAGCTTTACTTTAAGGCTTGAAGCTTGTCTACACAGGGACATCCATGAAAGTTGATCTGAATTAACTAAAGGTGTGAATTTGAAGTGGATTAGTTAAACCACATTAAATCTCTCTGTGAATACTCTTATTCAGAATTAAAGTGGCCTTAATTTGGTTTAGCTTAATTCACTTTGGAAATGAATTAAAATAAACTGAATTAAGGTCACTTAATTCGGCAAGAAGGCAAGGTAAATTCAGGCAAGAAGGCAAGGTAAATTCACACACCCCCTGATTGAATTTACCTTGCTTTCTTGCCTGCTATTTATACCTGCCTCTGGAGATTTCCACAACATTCATCTGATGAAGTGGGTCTTAGCCCATGAAAGCTCATGATCCCTAAGATCTGTTAGTCTATAAGGTGCTACAAGACTCTTTGTCACTTTTCCAGTTCTTGTAGTTAATCACCAGTGCTTCACTGCATCACGCCACTCTCTCCTCAAGCTCTTCCCCAATTAGAATCACAGAATAGAATCACAGGACTGGAAGGGACCACGAGAGGTCATCTAGTCCGGTCCCCTGCACTCACGACAGGACTCGGTATTATCTCTTCTAAAATGTGTGATCAGCAGTTCTGACATGAGGTTTTTTCAGCATGAGTTCTGTGTACACCAGCCACCTATAATTTGTATTTGTTTGGTTTAAGCTTTCTGTAAGAAAAAGGTAACAGCTAGAAGTGACACCGATCTTTAGATGGTTGCTCAGTCATAATATTTAGCACTTCTGTACTATGCTGGTTCTACAGACTCACTGTACAAACTTTAAACAAACTTAATCTAAAGTCTTTCAGCTTTTGAATGACTAGGAGTTGACAAAAACAGAGCTATTCCTTGTTGTGTTCTCTCCCTGAAGAAAAATCAGCATTTTAAAAGAACCATTAAGGATCTTTCAGAAGAATAGTTCAACCAAGGCTGTTGTAGTGCCTTCCTTGTTACATTAGGCTGGTGTTCCTGTTTCATTTGTACGTGTAAATTAAACAGACCTTGCTTATTTTTTTCCCCTTAAAGTGCTCAGAGTTTAGGGGAGGAAAGTGAATGAGATTCTACTTATACCAGGTGTGAAAAAGCAAAATCTAGTCTTGTGCAAAAATCTGTTCTCTCTGAAGTCAATAAGGCTACACAGGGTAACTGTGAGCAGGAATTGGCCTGTGTTCTCATTCCCTTCTCGAATCACATTCCATGCTTACCTGACATTTTCCACTTGGGAAAGAAGTGAGTTTGAATTGGGGCAGAAAAATGAGGACTAACTTCAGGTTTATTTAGCTTTAATTTTTTGGAATGAAACTCAAAAGAAATCAAATGTGAGGTACCTTTATGATGGATTGAACGGCTAGAGAACCAGCAAATGGACAGAACCTGCCGTTAGCTCATTCAGCCAGTCTTTCTATGATAGCCTGCTCAGCAGTGAATTTAAAATCCTTGGGGAAAAGGGGAGGGAGGGAGAAGCCTGCAACATTGTGTGTTGAGCTTCCTCCAGTGCTTGGGCAACCCCTTAAAAGTACAAAGCTGCATTGGCCTAAGGACCTAGGCTGAGCATAAGGAAAGAATTTGGTGGCCGGTGCACTCCAGTACAGAAAAATACATCAAAGAAAAACATTGGATGTCTTTGATTTTTAGTATAGTCCAATACAGTGCTGAACACTGTGCATCATACAGCTGAAGCCCCTCGATGGAAGGGTCTGTAAAAGTTAAGGGTCTGGTATCTAGAATGGGATGTTTTGTTTTGTTTTGCCTACAAATGTGTGGGAATTTGTTCCTTATCCATGGGAGGGACAATCGTTCTGGCTGGAGCTGGATAGAGCGTGTGCAGATTCTGTGCAAGCTTCCCACCCTACCACTCTGGTACTGCCCCTTCCCCCTGCCACTCTCTTGCCCTGCCCACCCCCCTCCAGGCACTCACCAGTTGTCCAGAAATGGGACCCAGCACACGTAGACGATGACAGTGACTGGCACTAGGACCCAGGAGGCAGTGTCCCGGAGCTGCCTGCCAGCCTCAGCAGAGGAGAGGGACAGATGGAGCTTCTTCTCTCCCAGCGCTCTGGAGAAATCGGGGTGGGGGGGGGGCGTAGTGGGGGGGACAGTGCCTGCTCAGACGACACCCACGGCTGGCAAAGGTTCCTGTGCTAACCGGATTTTTAGTGTCTGGTCACTGGTGCTAACTGGATCCCTGGCAGCGTGTTCCTGCAGCCTGGGGAGACGCAGATGGGAGGGGGGAAGGCTGCAGGCTGAGCTCTTTCCAAGCCATAGGGGGCTGCTTTGCCTTTCCCGCTGGCAGGAGCGCTCCAGGAGGACTGTGGGAACAAGCTCACTCCCCCGCCCCATCACCCAGCCCCAGCCGTGCCCCCTGCCTGACCAGTAGGGCCTAAAAATAGAAGACCCTGAGCCCAGAGCCTTGTTAGCCTGATGGTTAGTTCAGCCCTGGGTGTCAGGTGTGGGGTAAATATTTGAACTCTGCCCCCCTGACTCCCACAGCCCGGTGGGCCACAAGGAGACCCCAGGAGACTGTCTCCCATTTGTAGAAGCCAAGCCTCCAACCAGCGTCTCAAAGCCTTTGGGCAAAGGTCAGATGCTTCCACTTCTCCAGCAGGGTGGAGAGCACAACTCCCGATTCCTCCTCCCCGCTGGTTAAAATCCCACCCCAGCGGGTGAACTGCCCCTCCCCACGATCACGCCTTTGGAAAGGCAGGCTGGGATGCGGGGGGGGGGGGGCAAGTGTGTTTCTTTTACAATAACTGTGGCAAGCACTCCCCCAGCAGCGATTCCATCTTTATGCAGCAAGTGTGATCTGACTGTGTGAGCCTGATCCTGCTGCGTGTCAGCTCAGACACCTGCTCCCAGGAAAAAAGCCAAGGCTACGAGGGCAGAGATTTCAGCCCCTCCATGCGTCTGGCAGATACTAAGCCCAGCTTGAAGTGGGGCCGGTAATAATATTGACTTGCGGGCCAGGATTGCTAAGCATCCCATAAATCCAGCAGCTGCAGAGGTCATCCCTCAGTGACATCGCATGTGGTTGCCTAGCTCGTAATTTCATCTCTAAATGGAAAATATGATAATTTTATGTGGGAGGCCAGAGCTCCCTGCCTGCTGTTAAAGCAGCACATCAATAACGTGTCAGAAATGGAGACCACTGGATCAACAGCAGAGACACAGCATCCGGAGTGCATGCCTCAAATAAAACCCCACGTTCCGGGGCCTGGAGCTGGATTCCAGGGGAGGGAGGCTGGAGTTGCTCCCTCGAGGAGGATTTCTGTGCAGCTGGAGCAGATTGACCTTGCTGGATCCTGCAAAAAAACCCCAAGAACACAGCAGGCCAGTCAGTCAATCTCCCTCAAAGACATCAGGAGGAGGAGCATAGCCCTCCAGAAGCACAAAGGCCTGTCCCAGGGCCTGTCTCCTGTTCATCTTTGTACTGACCCAATGGCTTTAGCTTAGTTTTGCTCTCTATTCTTGAGGGAGTTCAAAGCCAAACAGGGTGAAATTCACGTGCGGTGTGAAACCAGGAGACCAGGATAAAGCATTAGGTGAGCCAGGAGAGAAAGAAAACGACCAAGGAGCATGCAGGGCCAGGCCTGGAAGACAGAATCAGAACAATGCCTGGCACCAACCCAGAATGGAAAATAAACAGGTGGAAAAGTGAGACACCCAACAGTAGATTTCAGTTACCATCTGTCTCAGATACTTATGGCCCCAATGCTATAGTATGTGAGCACCTCTGTTTTTCTTTCCCACATCTGAGCTTCAGTCACTTAAAACCAAAAAGTGAGTTTTTAGCCCTTATAATTGCAGAGAAAAGCTGTTGTATTAGGTGTCACATTCTAGCAACACACCTCAAATTCTATCCAATCTCCTGTCCTGCAAACCCTTACAACCCTCATTAACTAAATGGTTGGGTCTCGGCTGGCTCTCTCCGCTTGGGAAGTTCCCCCCCAATCTTGGTCTCTGGAAAGCACTTGGCCAGAATTTGCACAGATGGCTGGACACACTATTCTGGTGGCTCGCTGCTGACATAAAAGATAACTGCATGCCATTATCACCAGGGCTGAGTGGACAGTTTATGGGCAAACATCATAAACATTAGACTCTCTGCTAGTGTGCGGTGTTTCAAAGTATGTATCTCCTAAATCATGGTAGCAGCTAGGAACTCCAGTCAAGGTGCAGGACCCCAGCAGGATTGGTGCTGTACAGACAGACAACAAGAGCAGCCCTGCCCCAGAGAACTCACACACAGACAGGACACAGCAGGTGGAGGAAATGGATAAGCTGAGAGTGGGGGTCAGGATGAGGTACCCAAATAGAGCAGAGTTTAGCAGGAGAATGGAAATCTCAGCTGGCCTCTTGGCTGACCAAGGCCAGGTGGGGTGGTTGGGGGCAGCATAGCAGTGTTAGGGTCTAAGGAGGGAATTAAGGTGGCAGGTTTATGGATGTCGATGGAGAGTTCTCCCCATGCGCAAGGAGCCATGTGGGCAAAAGCAGAGAAGGGCTTGATAGAGAAGGGGGCAGAATCATAGAGTCATAGAGTTTAAGGCCAGAAGGGCCCACCAGATCATCTACTTTAACCTCCTGTCCATAGCATCCTTGGCAGAGTGAAGACCGGGCAGCTGGAGGGGAGCTGAAAGGTAAAAGACCACGAAACATGCTGGAAGTGCACTGGCCCTCAGGCCACTCGGCCAACACCTCACATCCACTGTACAGCCAGCTGCAGGTGTCTAGTTGCCATGTAGGCAGACCCGAGGTGACTTTCCCAAGGTTGCACAGGAAGCCTGTGTGGAGCAGAGAATGAACAGGAAACTCACAAGTCCTGGACTATTGCCCTAGCTACGGGACCAGCCCCCATCTCCAGCACCCCAAAGGACCTAGGCCACCAGGAGTGCACAAGCCAGGTCTAAGCGGGACCTTTACCCTAGCCAGTGAGACATGGATTTTTTGTGTCCAGTGTTCTCTCTTGCAGCAGCAGCCAGTCAATTCATCCAGGCATTTGTTTATATGATGCTCAGCTGAGGCTTCTCAGGAAGGCAAATGAGCCATAAAGCACATAACCCATTGTGCTGTGCAGTTCATGAAGGAGAAAATCCCTCTTAACTCCTATGGCAACCAGCCTTCACCCCAGAGGGCAAGATTTGATTACCCTGATTATCGTAACCTGTGTGACTACACAAGGAATTATTTAATCCTTTGCAAAACCCAGCCGGAGCATCTGACTTGATGCCCTCCTCTTGCTCAGCTTTAGCAAGGAAGCACTCAACAGCGCTGCTTTCAGGGAAGAACGGCTCCCTGTTTGGGGTGAGACAAGTCATAGTCCGAGGCCAGAAGGGCCCACTCAGTCATCTAGTCTGACCTCCTGTCTATCCCAGGCAACCCAATGTCCATGCTCTCTAGCACACGGCTATAAAATAATACAGGGGACATCTGTACACCAGTTGTTTTTTCAGGGGAAGTCATTACCCGGTACATTTGGGTAAGTACACTTAGAGCAGTTATAGGTCAGCAAAGGAAAAGTGACCAAAATGAAACGCTGGGGACTGATGAAATGGGATGCTAGGGAGGGTAAGTGGTGAAATACAGGGGCATCTGACTGCTAATTTGCAGGTCTCCCATCAATTCCCATCACTTCCTAAAGATAACGATGAAGCCAGCTGTGTCCCAGTGCAGTATCATCTGCGTCACTGAATCTTAACACAAACCAATGGCTCTGCTGACTTCACTTAAGGGTTCTGAGCAATATGGAGGCCTTCCGCAGAACTCAGAGATGAATCATTTCCAGTGATCTAGTCTATATAGGTTTTTATACCATGCTCATCATCACTGTATTATCCAAGCACCTTCCAGTAGTCGATTAAGCAAGGGGCCTGCACATCCGTCATGTGTGTTTGCTCTCTTCCTCCCCCGCAGAGAGAGAAGCGCTTGGAGGGTCTTGGTTGGGTCGGGGTCTTTTGTTTGTTGGGTTAAATCTCCCTGTTGCTATGTGTGTGTGTTAGATAAGGCAAGGTCAGAGAAATGCACCTTGCACTTGGAAAGAAAAGTGGCAAGGTCTGCGCTGGCCCATTGTTCCCGGGGGAGTTCTCGGCACAGTTTCAGACCACCCCCAAGGACGGGCCTGTCTCCTGTGCAGAGAGGAGTGGTCTTTGTCCCAGCGCTTTAAACAGGCTTTTAGGGATCCTGGGCCCAGGCTCTGCAGCGCTTTGAAGATAAGGATTGAGATTCTGAACTTGATTCCAAATTCTCTGGGGGGCCAGTGTAGAGCGTGGGGCACAGGGACGCTGTGCTCACCGTAGCCTGTGTTGCTGAGGAGAGGCACCGCAGTGTTTTGTACCAGTCCATTTCCTAAGGGCGGCAGCTTTCATGTCCAGGTATACAGCATTGCCATAGCCCGGCTGAGCGGTGACAAAGGCATGAATAACTGAGGCCGGGTCTTTGTCTGCCAGGGTGGGATGGATTCTCCGAGCCGGGCGGGAAGGGTAGGACGCATCACTCACACCCACTGTGATGTAAGAGCTCACTGTGAGCGAGGAATGGCCTGGATGATGGACTGAGCTGACTGACTGTGGTTGTCAACCTTCAACTAATGGAGGCTGCGAACACCTCAAAATACTCTCCCTTGCTGAGCAGCATCACTCCAGCCAGCCGTGCTTCTTCCACCATCAATGAGGCAGACAAAGCTGATTGCACTGAAGCCTTGGGCCATATTCTTGGTAGTGCTGGGGCCGTACGTGGGGAAGGCTAGGTAAAGCTGTGTATTATCTCCAAACTGCTAGCACTTGAGTCGGGGTCCTCTGAGCAGCTCACACGTGTTTGCATGTAGATGTTGAAAATGACCAGAGACAGAACTGATCCTTGCGGACCCCACAATGGAGAGGTCTAAGGATGGAGGGGCAGTTTCCCAACTGCTCACTGGGTACATCTCTCCAGGAAGGACTCAAACCATTTTAGAGCGTTACCTTGGATTCCTGCCTCACCTCTCTCTGGTGAGACAGCAGAATTTCATGATCAGCAGCGTTGAACACGACAGAGAGGCCCAGCAGGAGGAGAATGGAGGTCTGTCCTCTCTCCATTGACAGGAGGAAATCATCCACCGATCCCACTAAAGCAATTTCAGTTTCTTGTCCTGGCCTAAATCCAGAATGTGCCAGGTCTAGGATGTTGGCTCAGTTAGACGAGTTTTCAGTCAGCCGTTGGCTAGCTTGGAGGAATTGTTATGTTTCATCCTTTCGCAATCAGCCTTCGTTTTCCACCCCTCGCTCTTCATACAGCACAGGCTGTCAGCAAACTCAGGAGATCTTGCTGGTTTTAAGAGGTGGGTCTCTTTGAGAACAAAGTGGTCTCGTGATTAAAGCTGCGAGCAAATGAGATTGAGACACTGATTCCAAAGGTCCTGTGTAATCTTGGCCAAGACTAGAACGGAGGGAGTGCCTGATGCTTTTGGTTCAGGGGAGGCACTGAAGAATCTGGGGGGAGGGAAGGGAAAGGTTCCTTTCCAGCAAAAACTGAATTTAAAAAATTTTTCTCAATGAAAAATCATTCCCCCCTCAAATGTTAATTCGAAATGAAATGCCGATTCAAACAGACTTTTTTCCATTTTGTTTAGAAAATATCAGTTTTTTCAGAGAAAACTAACTGAATGTATTGAACTAGATGCTTAAATACAATGGGAGTTAGGCACCTAAATACAATGGGAGTTAGGCACCTAAATCCTTTTGAGGTGCTGGGCCCTGACGTCCTATATCACTTTTGAAAATGGGATGTAGGTCTCTAAGCCACTTAGGTGTTTCTGGAAATTGTCTCCTGGATCTGAATAATCTCAAATGTTGAAGAACTTTGAACCCTATGGTGAACTTTACAAGTCCTTTTTCTACCCGGGGTGTTTATTAGAATACTAATTAATGTTAGTGGAGCCGTTAAATTCTTCAGATAAAAGAGAAATGTAAAGGGTTATTAATAATACCCGGTGAGTTGAATAGGATGATGATTATTACTGTTGTTGTCTCATTGGTTATATGAACAAGCTATGGTGTAAGCAAGGAATCATGACAATAGTAGACTTAGATTTTGCATGTGCTGACATGAGCCTGCCATACGGTGAGATTTGTTTGCAAGGCTGCTTTTCCTCCAGATTATATAACAGTACTAACAGCTTCCCATATGCCATATCTCTGAAAACCTGCTCATCTTCACTGTCAGGGGAATTGCTTGATATGTCATAAATTAACAGTTCATACTACTGACTGAATCCCTATTAATCTGAAAGACGCACCCTGTAGACGCCTGATAATGAGATGCAGAGTGTTTTACCTTTAGGTCCTGGGTTCAAATCCAGCCCAGCTCAGTTAGGCTAACAGCTTTTTAATTGCACATTTGGAAGGTCTCAGCCAGGTCTCTAGTGGAGCCACAACACCAAAAATATGTGCAATAGTTAGCCGCCTCCGCAGAAAAGACTAGGACCAAATTGGACGAGGAAGACTTTGTAGCACCTTAGAGACTAACCAGTTTATTTCAGCATAAGCTTTCATGGGCTATAGCCCACTTCATCGGATGCATAGAATGGAACAGAAGTAAGATGCATTTATACACACAGAAAGCAAAAAAAAAGGTTGTATGTTACCATAGCAATTCTAAGAGGCTGTTTAATTTGGATAGGCCATTATCAGCAGGAGAAAAAAGTTCCTTTTGAAATGGATATCTGTGTCTGACAGGAGAGATAACCACTATTGAAGGTAAATTAACTGCGGAAATGCAATCAATTAGTGTAATGAGCAAACCATTCGCAAGTTCTATTTAGTTCTTAGTTTATTGTGTCCAATTTGAAAATTAATTCCAGTTCCTCAGTTTGTCGTTGGAGTCTGTTTTAGAAGTTTTTCTGTTTCAGAACTGACACCATCAAGTCTTTAATGGAATGGTCAGGAAGATTGAAGATAGGACCAAATGGACAAGGAAACTGAATTACCCTCCCCCTCCTAGAGAGCTTCTCTCAGGCATATTACCGGCCTGGTCCCCTGGAGTCAATGGAAAGAACTGGCCCCTCACTGGATTCTCTAGCATTACCATTGTTCATAACAGGTAGTGCATTACTGTAAGAACATAAGAACGGCCGTACTGGGTCAGACCAAAGGTCCCTCTAGCCCAGTGTCCTGTCTACCAACAGTGGCCAATGCCAGGTGCCCTGGAGGGAATGAACAGAACAGGGAATCACCCAGTGATCCCTATTGTTTTCTCTATATGGCTTAACAGCCATAGAGGGCCGTAGTCTTCAGGCTACCTCTCTGGTTCCTTTCAACAGAACTTTAATTCACTTGTATTTAAAAATGACACACTGCTGATTTCACATCTCCTCCACTGCATCAGATCAGACACATAAACTGTTCATCTAAAACCCATCTACAAGTCACGAACAGCCTCTGCTCATTTAGACCTCTCATTAAACATGCAAAGCTGGGGAAAGCACCTCCCTTTGCTTTCTCCAAACTGTCAGCATCACCACCTGCCTAGACTAATCCTCAGTCAATCTCCGCGTGAGAAAAAGGAAATGTTGTTGAGTTAAATCCGATCAGGGCAATGACAACCAAGTCCAGTCTCGGGGAAGCTGTTATTTCTTCACAGCCAGGATGTTTTAGTTTAATGACTGACAGGCAAAAGCTGTTTTTCTGTTTGATATGCAAAGGAACGTTTAGTTAGTATCTGAAAATCCAAAGGCAGAGACCGCTGGCTCGTAGGTTCCCTGTCGGAATCGCTGACATTTCCGACTTCAAGTCCGTCTCCTCCTCGGCTGAGATTTCCGAAGTCCGGTTCCCATGTCATGATCCCCAGGCTTCAGTCACCTCCACGGGCCTGAAACGGAGCTAAGCCAGCCAGACCTCCGGATTTACATGAGCTCCCTTCAGAAGCTCAGTGGATCCAGACCAAACTGCAGGTGCCGAGCTCTTCCGTGATGATCCGACGCACGGGAGAATTGCTCAGGTAGGAGTCAGGGCTCAGATCCTCTAAGGCTGGGGTCAGCAACTTTTGAGAAGTGGCACGCGAAGGGTTTACGTGCCAGTCATATCTTTTACATTTACAGGGGCCGGCAGAGGGAACTCCAGACCGGCAGCATGGGCAGCAGATGATATCCCAGATCAGCAGCACAGGAGGCAGATGGAACCCCAGTCCCGGCCGTCAGCCCCGCTCAGCCTGCTGCCGGCCTGGGGTTCTGTCTATCCAGGCAGGCAGGGGGACCGGGCTGGCAGCAGAGTGCCACTAGAAAGCAGCACATGTGCCACAGGTTGCCAACCCCCGTTCTAGGGGGTACCAGATACCTTTGAGGATCCGTCCTAAGGCCCCCGGAGTTCAGGGTTGGGCCCTTGCCCCGTGCCACTGTTAAAAATCAAATGTACTCTTCCCCATTTCTGTGCTTTGTTTTGTATCTCACTCGGCTCACACAATGGAACTAGATTGCTCTGAGAGTCAAGCCTGTACCCCCTGCGGTGTGCCTGGGGATCAACAGGCAGGGAGATGCTTCGGTGACATGGATTTGCATGCTATTAAATATATCCTCATGGAAACGACTCTGCACAGAGGAGGCTTGTAAGCCCATCCCCTTCTTTTTTTACAGCACAAAGAGAAATGTCCTCAGATGCTCTACAGCTCTGCTGAAGTTAATGAGCTAAGCTGCTTTGCACCATTTGAGGATTGGGGCCACCGTCTACATAGTTAGTCCTTAAGCCATTGAAAGAAAGAGATTTTGGAAGACTGTAGCATTACACTCCTGTCAGTGCACAAATTGTTCTCTGCACAGTCTCTCCCCCCGCCCCCAAGGAAATGAGTGTAGAGAATTTGGAACAAAAGAGTTAAAAGAACTGATTAGCCGAGATGGTTCTGCCCAGACAGCGACAAGACAAAATCAGGCTTTCAAGTGCACAAAAGGCGCGTACCCGTCCCTCAGGAAATCAGCCCAATTCAATCTCCTTTGTAACCAATTAGTCCTGCTTGATGCAAAGCTGCATGGTACGTGCTCAGCTTTTTACTTCTTAGCCTGGGTTCCCCGCACAATTCCCATCGCCAGTGGGTCGGGGAGGGACTCCGCAGAGCACGGGATGCCGCTGAGCTTAGACAGCACTGGCGGGATGGGCCGTGAAGCAGCATATATTTGCAAATCCTCCTCTCCAAGAGCAATGGAAATGCTGGAGCATGGGAAGGAAAGGAGAGAGGGCGCCCTGGAAGGGATAATGAAAGTAATTAATAGAGTGGCCAGTCCTTGATGACTCCGCTCTCGTGGGGTCCGCTGGACAGGAAGGTTCCTGAAGTCACTGTTCCCTTGGGAGGCGAGCAGGCAGTGCTTCCTGGAGCGCAGTATTTGTACGGGGCAGGCTGCAGGCTGCAGTCCTGCCTGGCCACAGCGAATGCCCAGACAATGCTGCACTCCCCGCTCAGCTGTGAGCCTTTGAAGCCAGGCCTGAACCCTCACGAGAGCCCCAGGGGAGCCCTGTGCCTGGGGCCTAGGGCGGAATTCAGCCCTTTGTCTGGTACCGCTTGGCCTCCCAGCGGGAGTTCGGGCCTGGCCAGCTGCTGTCAGGTCCACAATGGTGTTTAATGCGCCCAGCAGGTTGTCATCACAGAAATGGCTTTAGCTGTTTAACCTAGAGACACGGGACCAGTCCCCACGCTGGTGTAAATCAGTGTAGGTCTATTGATTTCAGTGGGCCAAACGCAGCTGTGGTGCAACCATGTACCACTCCCCCACTGTAAACGGAAGAGCAGCTACTTACAGCAGGCCTGAATCTGGATCTGTGTCACCAACGTGCATCATACAACAAAACCAGTAACTGCAGCGCCGTCATTCAAATGACTTCCTGGGTCAGCGCTGTCTGCCCTGTTTACTGAGCTAACACTCTGACATTTCTTCTACCAACTCTGCCTGACTTCACCATCACTCTCCAGAGAAGGCCCTGATTGACCCCCGTCAGCTCACACACAGGATAAAACCCCCATAACATTCACCAAACAACCCCCCACCTGTAGGCTAAGGCCTGGGCTCTGCGTCAGCCATCAGAAATCCTCTCTCAGTAGCCAGAGAGCTGTGCCACAGACATCCCAGAGCTGGGGAAACCCCTGGCTACGGCGAGCCCCCGGTTGAATTACTGGTGCATCAACTTGGCACTGCCCCTAGACTCTCTCTATGCATTGGGGCTGCTGGGTGTCCCACGGAGCACCCGAGGGTTGTAAACTCCTCCTCCTGCATCACACTAGCCATGCCCTAGATCACGGAGACCGGACTGAGACGGAGCGATTTCCTGAACCCACAGCATAAAGAGAGGCAAGGAGACTAGGCTGGGTGAGCTTCCTGTTTGCCCCTATCCATTTTCTATTCTGGGGGCATGTTCTCTAGCCCATTGCTGGGCAAGAGGTAGCAGCCTCCACACCCCTACCTCAAGACTAGTTCTGTGGAGCCAGCTTTTAGCCTCCTGAAAACACAGCCATGTTAGGCGGTGTGACCCCCCGGCTCCCTCAATCCCATCCCACCCTCTCACTGTTACAGGACATAAATTGGGGGCCGAAATGAAGACGGCAGCATCCCTTAATGATGCATGGAGATAGAAGGACATTTCTAATGGTGCAGCGTTTGCAGCATGATAGGAGGAAAATCAAAGAATTTGACTATAAAATATCACAATTCCCAGAGGACTGTTTTCATTCCCTGTGTTCAGATCCACCTTCTCCTGCTGCCAGACAGAAATCTCATCCGGGGAGGGGCAGAAATGTGTCCCAGACAAATTCGTGTTTCCATCCAGAGAGATGCTTTCTGTCCCCGTTTCAGAGAGTCGGCCCCGAGACCGATTTCCATTGTGCGGCAGCACTATGGGAGCAATGTATGAATGGATATTCCAGACATCAGAGGCTGGCCCTATGCCCATAGGTTATCCACTCTGATACTGGTTACATTTCAAGGTGCTAGTTCTGTATTTTTGACCTTGCAATATAGGGTGCCTTGGCACAAAAGTGATCTATGCTGATTCTCTAGAACCAATCTAAACTCTATGTTCTGGCAGAACACACATGTCCCTTTAAGGACATATGTCTAAGGACATATTCCCTTCGCAGGGGTGTTGCATATGGTTGACATATTGGGTAGGTTCTGAGAGGAGTTGGCAGGAGAACCTAGTTGATTACTACAGACCAGATTGTTCTCTTACAGAGTCATAGACTTAGACTTTAAGGCCAGAAGGGACCATCATGACCATCTATTCTGACCTCCTGCACATTTTAGGCCACAGAACCTCACCCACCCACTCCTGTAATAGACCACTAACCTCTGCTTGAGTTGCTGATATCCTCCAATCATGATTTAAAGTCAGTTTCAGAGAATCTACCATTTACTCTATTTCAAACCAGCAAATGTCTTGTGCCCCACACTGCAGAGAAGGTAAAAACCTGCCAGGGTCTCTGCCAGTCTAATATGTGGAAATATCTTGTTTTGCCCTGAAGATGCCCATCCGTCTATACACACACAGAGTTTATCAATAAAGCAATTTAGGTAAAAGGAAAGCTTTCTGCAAGTCCCACTAACTGCTGCAAACTTCCTTGAAGCAAGACAGGGTAAGGGAGAAAGAACGTAAGCAATGGTATAAAGCATGGTTCTGCTCAGACAAGTGTTTAGCTCAGGCTTTGTAGAGATCCATTTCTTGCGTCTTGATGCCTTCTAGATTACATGTGCTCATTTGGAACCAGATTCAGAGTCCCTTGTTCAGAAACAGTAGCACCGAACAGCCCCAAATTGCTATTCAACGTGATTAAGAATGTTAGAACTTGACCCTTTACAGTCTGACCTATTTTGTAACCATCACCACTGCAAACTCTGCCTGGGCCCTCAACATCAGGCTACGTTCTCTCCAGCTTACTCAGCAGCGCTGGTTGGCCAGCCAGCAAAATGTATCTACGCACATCAAGAATCAAGGTAACTATCCCTAGGTTCATGTGTGTAACAACAGTACCTATTACTAGACACTGACTAACAAAACTATACAGCAAAGTTTCATCCAGCCTTGCCGGAGCAATTCCAGCAATTACAGCACAGAGAAGCTGGGTACCAGAGATTAAATTCACATTAGACTGGAATGATTACAAAGAGTGGGAGGCTTACAAAACCAGAGAGGAGAGGAACTGAAACTTGGCAGTTAAGGTGGAAATGAGCAACCTGCTTGATGAAGGCTTAAGGAAACGAGCTGAAACATTCCAGAATTAAAAAGCCCCAGACAAAGAGCACAGATAAGGCCAACTAAGGGAAACGGGATTAAAATGCATGGAATTCCTATTATTTCAGTGTGCTGAGTGCCCATCCCCAGTGTGTGTGTGTGTGTGTGAGAGAGAGAGAGAGACCCACTCCTGAGTGTGAGTTACATCCCTTTCTGTGCTCGATCCACATAGGATGGGTCTGTGACTGGTAAGGATTCCAGCACAGATACTGAGGGCCTGATCAACCCCTGCAATGGGACTCTTTCCATTGATCCCTAGAGGAGCCCTTTGGGTCCTACTGCGACAGGAAGAAGCGTTGGCCTTAATGGCTACCCTCCCTATCTGTCAGGGAACAAGCCACCAGTCAGACCCCACAGGAAGGGAAGAGAGAAGCAGGCCAGTCGGAAGAAAAGGGCCATGGTGCGACAAGAAAGAAAGTGATCCAACCTCTCCCCTGGAACATGACACAGGGTGTCTGGGTATGAGGGAGCTGGGGCACCCGGAGAGGAGGGAAGCCTGAGGGAGAGCTGTGGGACTGGGAGGAACAAAGAGATCTGTGGGGGTAGGTAGTGGGGAGCAGCCTGCCATAGGTACACCTATCTGAGGTACCTCTAAACTCTCCCTGTGTACTGTACTGGAGGCTGGCTTTGAAGGACGGTATGTCCCCATGGTGCCGCGGTGGGCAGGGCTGAGCGTCTGGGGTCAGACTGCTGCAGGGGGTCAGTGGTCTTAATCCACAGGGGGAGGGAGCCAGAAGAGAGAGCAATCCAGCCACTCCCCTTGGGTCGGGGCCCAGGAGAAGCTGGGACCAAGCTGGGTTGAGTTGCCGAGGTTGAAGACGCGCAACCAGGATTAAGGCAACAAGGCCGTTGACCACTTGTCAGGGCTGAGCCTTGGCTCCTGGACACCTTCTCCACAGCGAGGCATTGAGGGCGGAGGCGGGGGGCTGTGCAGTGGATCGGATGCTGGCTTACAGGCCGCTGAGGAAAGAGTTAGTTACCCTGGGCTATTGCGCTCCACCATGACAACGGCTACTGCTGTGCGACAACCTAAGCTGGTCATGATACAAAACAGCCTCACTCCCTCCTTGTTCCAGCTGGACAGTCTTTGCTGGCCTGCACCCCCGTTCGCCCTGTGAAGGCTGTCTGCTGAGGGGACACCGGGCAGGCAGGGATGGGGTGGAGGAGCTGGGTGTCAAGCCCAGAGGATCGGTTAGGTTTACCTGCAGCCATTAGCTGAGCTGTGGCAGCCCCACCTACTGGTCTAGTGTAGAGATAATGCCTTAGCCTGTATTAACCAGGTGCGTGTTCTAGGGTAACTTTTAAGTCGAATCGTGTTGATTTTATTTTGGGTGTTTGCTGCCTGCATAGGATCCATGATTTACATTTTTATACCCACGGTTGTCCAGCAGGAGGCACCGCCGAGTATAAATATTCATAGGAGTCGCGGTTACTGCAGCGGGCTGGCTAGCGAATTCCCAGCTAATTCCCTATCCCAGGGAGGACCCCCAGCATCTCCATAATCCTTAATGGCATAAGGCACCCAGGCAGCAGGTTGCATGCTCCTGAGTAACCCGGGAAGAAGGGGTTAGAGGGTTGAACAGGGCATGCAGACTGAGTTACTCTTTTAGTGGCCCTCTTTGAACAGCGATGAAGCATGCTGGCCAAACAGTGTGGGGAAGCCTGTACTAGCACCCTACCTATTGAACTCTGCTACTACCTTGTCTGAAGACATCTCCAGAATCCCGGCCTCCCTCCTTGTGAATCCGCTACATTGCAGGACACTGAAATTCACTCAATTTAACATATAGAGGGAACAGGACTTTACTCCAAGGATATGGAAATTAGCCTGACTGATGAAATTCTGAGGTCAGTGCAATTACATTTGTTCATAGCTCTTAATTGGTGGAGACAAATGAATTTTGGGGGTTGTTCATTTCTATAGCTCTCCTTTTAATCTGAAGAACAGCACCAAAAATTCATTTGACTCCACCAATTAAGAGCTATGAACAAATGTAATTGTTGAAAAAAATCTGCTCCATCTTTAACTCCGAAACAAACAAAAAGAAACTGAAGCTGCTGCAAATCTTGTGCAGTGAATGGAGATTCTTCCCATCGAAAGTGTAGCAGACTGACCAGAAAATAGCTTATTTTCATTAAATGAAAATAACTACAAGAATGTTTTAATTAAATTCCCACCTGGGCATTGAAGCAGGTGAATGGAAGTTGCCTCATAAATGATCAGGCAAAAGGCCAGAAGCCAAACACCGTGAATAGGGCTGTTCTCCTTATGAATCACACCACTCAACTCTTTTACTTTCGCTGTAAGAGCCCAGGGAGGGTGTTAGGAGGATGGCTGTGCAGATGGAAGGCACTGCCCTGATAATGTACGGATTACTTCATCCTGCAAACACGCAGCACTAAAGACACACACAGGCTCTTCATTGTACTGCAGAGGATCATTGTTCCAGAGATATCGTACAGGAAAGGATCTGCAGATAAGGGACACGCCTTCCTTGCTTCTTTTGCGGTAGACGCTGGGTGCAAGTTTCCTTTTTTGCACAGTAGAAGACAGAATGTGGCCAAGCTCTTGGTATGTCTGCCCACGCATCTCCTGTGTCTTTAAAATACCAGATGTGGCAGAGACAAGAGACCCCCACGCGGTCCTTGGAATGATGTTTTTTTTTCATATAATGGATGCCACTTAAAAATGACAGATACTTTGGGCTGTGCCCACTGACATCTTCAAGGCACACTGGCAAAGGGAACTCAAGGGAGTAGGCCCAGATCCTCAGAGGTATTTAGCCACCTCACTCCCACTGAAAACAATGAAAGTCAGACACCTACTTTCCTTTGAGTATCTGGACATCAGTTTTCTAATTTTCTCTATTATATTTTGTAACAAATTTAAAATGTTATACTGATTGTTACATTTTGTAAAGCAAACCCCGCCCTGGGACAACAAAGGAAGCTTCTTAGCCTTCCTCTCAGTCCCTGACCTTAAAGGGGCGTTTGTCAATGAGAACAATCCATCAAAGGAACTCAGTTACTTGAACTTTCTCTGCTCTGTTGCGACATCTCCTGCAGGAGAACACCGCCAATGACGTCACCATTGCTCACACAGCCAGGCCCATCTCAGGAGGAGAGAGGACACAAGAGGATGTTAGACGAAACACCACATGGCTTTTCATTGGAGAGGTCACCCACTGGTGAGCGAGGGTTACGTGTCCGCCTCTGTGCCTGATCCAGAAAGAACATGAGTTTGTAATGGCTGCTGAATGCAGAGCCTGCCTCGTTAACGCAGGCTGTATGTAGAGACGTGTGTGTTTAGCTGTGGAGGTCCCTGTGTTGGCTGAGATGATGGCTGTCATAGGTACGGGTCAGCAAAGTTACTGGTGCTGATTCTCTCTCTTTAAGAGGCTACGTCCAGATTTCTGGTATTACGATATCTGGAACTGCTCCTAATCTTTGTAAAGAAATGGAGGATGACAGGCTGAAAGGCTGATCTGATCTCTGGCCTGTAACAACACATACAGCCTAGCTACAACACAACCTCTAAACCCAGTTTTGTACAAAGCCCTGGTTATTGCTGACTTTAGTGGTTTTATTCATTGACTTTCCTATGAGGAAAATCTCTATGAGTTAATCTCTCTGAAGAACTCAAAGCTGTTAGTCCGATAAACTCAATTCTAAACTGACTGGATGCGTGTTTTTGCTTAATGCCTCTGCTTTAATTAGCCTGTTTGGGTTTTTTTAGACCAGCAAATAATTTAACTAACCATGGTGGTTTCTGACACTATTGATCCACAAAGATGAAATTGGTTTGTCACAGTTGAGTGACCTAATCGTGTGTGCATGTGTGTGTTAGCATGGACAGTGCCCTTGGTACTATACTTAAGCACAATTCAACATGATAGACTGGATTAATTTGCTCCAAAAGCTCATCAACCCCTTTGAATCAGGTTTTAGTACTCTGTAGGCAGAGTACAAAAGTGAAATACACACTCTGTCTCTCATGCTGCATCACTGCTACAATCTACACCAGAAAGATCCCTCTACCAGAGAGCGGTGATTTCTTAGGTATTGTTGGAAAATGGTGTATTGTACACCAATGACCTTACTAAATCACCCAAGTCACTAATCCTGCCACCAGCTTGACACAACTGAATGCAAATACTCTGGCTTTGCAGTGTTATAAACACCAAGGACTGTGCACACACTCCTCATGCTGGAAGAGAAGAGATTTGTCTTTTAAATTTAAATGCATTTCCCCACTTTTCCACAGTGGCATTCAGCAAGGTGAGGAATGCGTCTTATTAAAATCAGCCCCGAGCCCAGACATCCGCATGAGTAAACTGTGCTGTAAAAGGAGACATACCTGCCATAGAATCAGTCAGCCAGCTCACAAAGACCAGTATGGCTCCAGACGGGCCACTCACTATACTCTACGTCATTCCTGACTAGATTAACAGCGGGATTGGTGAACGCTAATGACGCTTAGCATTTTTCATCAGCGCATCTCAAGGTGCTTTACAGAGGAGGTCAGGGTCATTGTCCTCACTTTACAGGTGGGGAAAATGAGGCACGGAGCTGAGAAATGACTTGTCTAAGGTCACCAAGCATACCGATGGCAGACTGGAAATAGACCCCCAGGTATCCTGAGTCCTATCCACTAGGCCACACTGCCTCCCATAAAAATAACCACGTAGCCAGAGACTGGGAGTGACAGGGTCGGGGCCTTTAGGGATCCACAGATTTTAAGGCCAGAAGGCACCATCATGATCATCTTGTCTGGCCTCCTTCATGGTAGAGGCCAGACCAGCCGCAGCTAGGGTGACCAGACAGCAAGTGTGAAAAATCGGGACGGGGGTAGGGGGGTAATAGGAGCCTATAGAAGAAAAGACCCCAAAAATCAGGACTGTCCGTATAAAATCGGGACATCTGGTCATCCTCGCTGCAGGTACGGTTGCTGCCTGTCCAGTTTCTGGCCTCTGTGTCCGGGCGCCATTTAGGGTTGCCAGGTGCCCGGTCACCCCATCCCCCCATGCACTCTGAGTTGAGCTGACAAGGGAAGGTTGACACAGCAGGCACCTGTTGAACATTTCTCATGAGCCAGCCCAGCACTGGGGAGCAGCTGTGAACAGGGGATGTCCTGGGGGCAGGTGTGGGCCAGACCCTGCTGGCTCAGCAGAACGCTGGACAGGACTCTGAGCATTATGTACACATGCTAATGTCGGGCCAAACTCCACGACCGCTCCACCCCAGTTCACCAGCTCTTCTCCCATTCCCTCAGCTCGCTCCTGCCGCAAGCACATTCATCCTCTGCGCCCCACCAACTCCACCCCTTCCAAGAGCACACAGCACGCTGCGTCCCTCCCCTCCCAGCCTGATTACACCCCATCCTCCCCGACCCCACACCTGGTCCCTCACACGGGCCAGGCAGGGCTTCTTCCTCCCAGAAGCTGAGGGCGAGGCGGTGGCCTGGCTGGGGGTCCGGGGAGGGCAAGAAGGAAGATTCTGAGCCTTGTCCTCGCCCATCCTGGCAGCTGGCCCAAAGCCAGAGACTCGCTCAGTGGCAAAGGAGCCAGGGGACCGGCCGCGGAGGCCGATCTCGGTGGCTCGGTGCAGTGGAGAGGATTCTCCCCCAGCCAGTGGCACGATTCCCTCCCGCAGCAGGTTAATCTGGAGTCGTGACACAGCGCCAGGCTCGGTCACGAGGGCCCGGTGGGGAGCCGGTTCGGACAGAGTAGCCGCAGAGCCAGACCTGCCCCTTGCTCTCAGCCCAGGATCGCTGAGCTCTGACCCGGCTCGCTGACCTTCTCAGGCAAGTATTTGACAAGCTCTGCATGCCGCCGAACTTCCTGCCTTCAGCAAGGGCTGCAGATGGGCGGGGGATGCCACCTGGCGGGAGATGTGACTAGGCTGAAAGCAGAGAGCGACCGCAGCCTCACCACAAAGCCTCAGGGCAGCGCATTTTGTGCCACGTTGCAGCCCTCAGCCTGATCCGACAGCCATGGCGAGCTGTATGCTGCGGGAGCAGCCATTGCAAGCCAGGCAGGAGCAGGGCCTCACAGACCCTCTGAGTTCTGGGTCGAGCAGTTCTGCCTTTTGGGTGCTTCTCTGAACTGAAGCCTCCCGCCTCTCTGTGGCTCACCCAGCCCCAGACCTCCCTATTGCTCTGTTCTGGGAGTGGGAGATGAAAATCCCACCCCTGAACCAAGAAACTGACCCCTGAGCTTAATGTGACTAATTCCCTTCTCCTGCTCTTCCATCCACGGGATCCAAACGCTGTCCTGCCTCCACCTTTGCCAAAACTCCCCCAGACCCACGGCAGCCTCTGCTCAGCTTGGGCTAATTTTTTTTTCCTTCTATTGCCCAGTGCAGGGCTTCTTTGTCTCGTGAGCTTTGGCCCTGCTTTGACCTGCCGTTATGGCCTTTTATGTCCACAGACTCCACTTTCCGCAATAGCCCTGCACGGGAGGGCACTTCAGCTGTGTCGTGGACAACCCTAATTTCAAAGGGCCCCCATGTACAATGAACTTTCAGCCTGGCTTTCACCACGCCTCCAGTTTTGCACCTGTGGGTTAGGATCCTGGGATATTTAAATATCAGAGTGTGTTTGTAACTCACAGTTGTCATGGATGCAAACATCTGCAAGTGTAACATTGGGCCCACAATTATTTGCACCTGTAATTTGTGGACTCAGCAGGGTCCTCAGCTGGTATAGATCACGAAGTAGCAGAAGACCTTCACCTGGTCCAAACATCTCAATATATGCTATCCCCTAGGCCCAACACATCTTGCAGTATATCAGCAGCAGTCATACAAGGCAGACCCCAGCCATACTGTCAGATATTGACCCAGGCAGTTCACAGTCCTAGGGAGAGACAGCTTCAGGCAATCCACAGTAAAGTAGACATCAATAAGGTGGTCCTACCGCTCTATTTATATGCCAGCAGTCAATAGTCTGCTATCTTCTGAATAAATCCTTTGCTGCAAACCACACTAATTAAACTAGAAAAAAGAACAAATAAAGCAAGTTGACAAAGTGGAGCACAAAGCCCATCTTTCTTTCAACAAAGCCATGAGTAACCAACCTACACTGATATTCTTTTCAATTTAGAGACACTCTCAATGTCAGTAAGCCCCCAAATGTAACCTACTCTTTTCTTGCATCTATATGCAAACTCCATGTAATCTTTCTGTACAGCTCTGGAAGCAAATAAATAAATGCTTCAATGATCTTTATTTCTAAGAACAAAATCAATGTCTCCCACTCAGCACTGGAAGAAGAGTGTGATGGAGGTAAAACATTTCATTAAGGAATCAAATTTCATTTCCAAGCGTCTGGGGGATTTTTATCATTACAGAGCTTAAGAAATAATTATTGTAAAAATATGATTGACTCCTCTTAATCACAATATTATAAGATATTTTAGAGCAAATTATTCTGAATTATTATTATTAGCAAATCCATTATGTAGATTGACCTAAAGCCATGAGAAGATCAGAAGATATCTCTCAGTATTATTTTGGTGAATTTAATCCTATAGCAAATTATAAGAAAAATATATACACTGAGCTACAACAGGAGTTTATGGGGCCCCCATTGCTCATGTGGAATACACTTTTAGGGCTAGATTATTATCATTCAGTGTTATTAATCCAGAGGTTTGGAAAGATTAGACTTGTATCGGTAAATGTTCGTAAACATTGATTTTACCATATAGGCACAAACCAATGAAAAACATATTTCCGTTGATAATAATTGAAATTTACAGAAAGACAAAGTGAAAAAACAAACACCAAAATCAGCTGTTTGAGAACTTATTAGTGTTTGATTTAAGGATATTTACTTTGTATATTTTGATGTGATGTCGACAATTTGTGTTTTAATGGTTATGAAGGTTTTCATTTTGAATCTCAACCTCTACTGTCGTTAAGTAATTATTGTCTGCTTCCTTGCCATCCAATCCCCCTAGAACTCCCCACAACTGTGAAAACTGAAATTGACCAAAATAAAAAAATACTTCAAAATAAACAGTGATATTAGCCATCAAAATGCTAAGAAATAAAAATGGAATTCTGTCAAGCCTACCAATGCAATAATGCGGCCCCAGTCAGCCTCCAGTTCCCTGGGAGCAAGGGAAAATCCTCCCCCAATGAGCTGACAGCTAGCAGAGACGGAAGGATGGCAATGCCATTTTGCCACAGCTCTCGAGGTTGCAAAATTTGTTTCTGTTCCAACTTGCCGTCCGACTTTTCAAACACCTTCATGCAAACAGCACTGGGTTGAAATGAGCTTTTACTGTTCAGGAAAAGGGTGTTTCTCTTGCCTGTGGTGTGGGAGCAATACACGGTCAATGCCTCAATCAGGCTACAAGCCAGGGACCCCTGGCCGCCAGGGTATAGAGACGGATCCATCCATTATTACGTCCATTGGGCATTATTCCGGAAGCACAGTTGGGGCTCCCTCTGGGGACCAGGCCTGGAGGGGGATCTGTAACATGTGCTATAGGAGGGCCCCAAGAAATTAAGTCCTCCAGCCTGCAGAGCAAAATTAAGCTCGTCTTGCGGCTCAGAGATTATAGAACCTTATTCTGATCTGACTTACAACACTGACGTCCGTGCAGTTAGTCCTGAGTTACAGCAGTGTGACAGCCCAGTTCCTTGAGGATTGGGTGGTGAATATCTCAGAATGCGGCTAAGGATGTATTCATTTGAAATGTTGTATAACGATAATACCGCTGCATATCAAGAGCTCATTTCCCCCGGAACCCTGGAGCAAGAGTAAACAATTGCACACACAGAGAGTGTGCCATAGTACACGCAGCAGGTCCATAACAAACGGAACTGGGCGGAGGTTGGGCTGGAACAAAAGAATCCCTGGATTTTCGGCTTCTAGGAACCTAGTGATTTGCTGGGCTGTGTGGCGTGTACTAAGCAGCACTGAAGCTACAATACAACAGGCAGGCACCTCCTAGAGAAGCAAAGTGTTAAGGACAATGTGACCGGGAAGGCTGGGTGTTTCGCCTTTGACAAGGGGAGAAAACCCTTTGAGCGGACAATGGAGCTAAGGAATTGTTGTTAATCAGGGGGTAAGAGTCTATTGTCATTTAAAGCAGCTGAGATAAGCGGATATTATTGGGGCGACAGGCCCCCATTCTGCATTCAAGCAGCAATCATGCTGTCTCACAACCAGATTTCTGAAGAGAAAATTGGCCCTCCATTCAAACTGACTGGCAGGCTCATTATTTTTACACACTCAGCTCTGCTTATATTTTGCTTCTTGCCACCAAATCAGTCACCCTTCCTTACTGTCCTGGGGCCTGGGTTTTCTTTTTCCATCCCGGAGTAATTAGAGGGGACACAGTGCTGTCCCATCCGCCATGCTGCCTTTCAGACCCATCCTTTGCCTCATTGTTACCGTGCTAAGATGTTGCCACCAGGTCTGAGAAGAGAAGTCATTCAATGCAATTCCCCTCCCCTGCTTGCTCCTTCCCCTCCCCCTAAAAGGAACCTCTGATGTGACATCTCAAGGGAAGAATTAGTTTCTGAAGCTCAGCTAGGTTTCCGAATAAGAAGACTAAATGGCCATGGCCCTTGTTTTTAAATTCTAGTTGCAGGCCTCTTAATTAGTAGATCTTATCATTTAGGAGGAGGAGGAGTTTGTGATAACACCTGAATTTGCTAAGCATTTCCTAATCACTCAAGAAGGGACAGTCCCTGCCCTAAGAACCAAAGAGTCAGGATAAAAGGCAGACAAGCAGACAGAGTCAGGGAAAGGGAACAACCAAAGGGATCAACATTGTGGGCAGCAGGGCAGGAAGGGTGGAGATGGCTGGCATTAAGAGAGTTTTAATAAATATTGGGATATGAGACTGCTGGCAGATGAATTCAAAGAGGTCAAGCCATGCGTTGGGGAGGGTGGGGAGCTATGTGGAAGAAGGTACGGAGGTGATTGTATGAGGGACTAGTGTAACACAAACAGGTGAACATGGATGGAAACATTCATGGAGTAGAGAAATTTACACTGCTAGTGAGAAAACACTGGGATGTTTATTATATTTTTTTCTCTCCATTCATTTTATTTTTCTCTCTAGGCACCAGTCATTCCATTCAGCGTTATGCAAAATTTCTAGACTTACCCAGCAACTACATTGTTCTAGCTTAGCAGGTCAGGGAGGTGAAGTTACTGGACATACAAAGGCATAGACTGTTACAAAGCTGTTGATAATGGATTTGAAGATTTGAGTTCACGTGCGTTATGGAGATGTTGTAATGTAATAGAGACTCACTTCAGATCAATAATTTATCTCCTGCTGTTATTTTCGTTGATCATTATGCTTCTCTGCAAAAGGTGCTAACCTCGCAAATGTTTGGAAAGAATCAATTGCAATCTAATTCTATGTACAATTTTACTGCGAGCACATGGCACTTACTGCACAGAGGCGAAGCAATTCTCTCTGTTTAGATGCAGATTTTAAACCCCCTCGGAGCCTGGCTGCTCTTCCTTCTGATCTTTCAAAATGTATTAGCACCTCTGATTTTTTAACCATATTTTAAACCTGAATTTCATTACGAATGGCTCTTTGGAGCTGGACTTTCTGTTCCATTAAAATATGCTTAATAGAGATGACAGATGCAGTTTTAGTACACTGAAGACACTGGTAATTTTTCATAGTCCAGTGGCACTTCCCAGCAGAGAGCTGTGCAGTAACTAGTACTTGAGAGGACCGGAGTATATCCATTTGATGCTGACTGCTGCTGTGTAGTGTGAAGATTAGCTCTCCCATGGAAGCTCAGATGGCCAATAAGACCCATGTAAGGGCACTTACGGCAGGGCTGTCTTTGAAGTGCAGCACTTGCTGTTGTTTTCAGCATGTGCATTTGTCCTGGCCCTGGACAATGCTGTTTTCTTCTAACAATGAGACACCTTAGTTCATTCCCACCCTCCTTCAGAGTTTCCCCAGCTGGGCTGAGAAGTGTGGGCTGTATAGTAACCCACAACACTGCCAAATCGTCCAGCTGCCTCTCTCCCGCAAGGGAGTAACCCATGTCCGGTTCCACCCCAGGTCCAGGTTCGCTACTACAGCTTCCTGTGCTATCACATGTGTTGCTTTGCTCTCCACCATTATCACAGAACTTGTCTTCACCCACCTCAGATAACAGGTAGTTTATGTTGTTTGAGCAAGAGTGCCTATCGCTGTAGGATAATCCATGCACACGTGGCGGGTGGGATTGCAACCATAATAACACCAACCTTGTCCAGGGACCCTAAAGGAGTCGGGATTAAAGGATGGCAGGCCAGAGCCTCGTTAGGAAGCTCTCAGTCTTGCCCAGCAGGCCGTTAGGATCAGCTCACAGCCCCGCAACAGACCACACTATAAACTCAATCAAGGAGGCCCACGGCAACCAAGCACCCAACAACAAACCAACTAACACACAACAAACTCCCCTGAGCGTCATGCAGTCACTCCTCCTTCTGCTGGAGAACTCCCTCACAACACAACACTCCGGGTTGCTGCTCCTGCTCGCTAGCCAGTTCACAACCGCCTCACTTGGCCAGGCCACGGAAGGGAAGCGGGAGGCAGGAAAGAGTGGTTGAGGTTTTCTAAGGAAGTGATAGCAGCTTAAAACTCCAGTCATAATGGAAATTGACTCCTAGCGCCTTTACCCCTGGACTCACTGCTGCTGCTCCTTACAACGTCTCCCAATTCTAGCTGAGAAATTGGAAATCCCTTTTCTAAGCTTGAAGTTTCCTGCTGCTGTAGTGTGCTCATGAACTGTGCCGGGAGAGCCCAGCTAACGGCTGTTTAGCCACAGAATTGGTACAACCCAGCTACCAACAGCACAAGCTTACCCCACACGCCCTGTCTCAACTCCAACCCAGTGCGTTCTTGATTTCTCAGCTGCCACTTCCCAAAAAGCCACCAGTGGTGGTGGTTTCATTCGCACAGAGTGGAGCTGAATGCAGATGAAGTTGAACAAGGAGGACATTGATTAAACTCTGTGGACCGCTCTGAGGTGCTTCCAGCCTACCTCCGCGTGTTCCCTCCTCCACTGGTGTCCCGTCAGTAACTCTCCTTCCAAGGACTATGGGCCCTTTGACTCCAGCTCCACTGACCCTAATACAGCGGGGATGGTTTCATGGGGAATGGCGGGACCTGTTTTCATGGGGAAGTGAAGCAAGCCCACTGGACTCATTTCACCCAGGACACCAGACATTCACCCGATGCTGACATTTTTTGGTCCCTACCAACCTGTGCTGGATTTGAACAGCTGACACCGAGGTGAAAGATTATAGATGTCGTTACTCCAGTCCAAGACTGGATTACTTTCTGGAAGATCTGTTTTAGCCAACACCAGTCATTAGGCTCAATGCAGGGGTGACATTTTATGGACTGTGATATTCAGGAGGAGGTCAGACTAGATGATTTGATTGTTCCTTCTGGACTTAATCTCTGTGCATGGACGAACCCTTACTTGAGACATGCCGTCATCCTGCACAGGAATATTCTAGAGGTACAGTCTACATAAGCTAACGTCTCCCCACCTTGCAAATCAATGTTACTATCTACACAAGCCCGTGTGGTGTGATTTCATTTGACAATGATGCAAAGCATGGAGACTCTGGCGTTTCTTCTGGTGTGACAGTCTTGCTTTCTGATGGTGACCGTAATATGCAACAGCAATAGCTCAATATATTGAGAGTTTTTATATGTCTCTCTCATTTCCTTCCCTGTTGGCCAATGTTTCATTTATTAATTTGTGGTACTTAGATGTACAGCTATCACCCTGCTTACTTATTGCCTTTATTACTTATAAGTGCTGGCATTGTTACTTTAAATAAAATGATTTTCAGAATTAAATAAATGACTCAGTACAGTTCACTAATCAATGTGTCTGACACATAATCCAATGCATTTCATGTGCAGATCAATTTGTCTTAAGAATTAGTGACTTTTGTTGAAGCATATTAATTACAGTTCATATAGAAACAAATACCACACACACATAATGTATTGTGATTTTCATAACAATAATACATTATTCATTCAGTCATACAGTCCAGTACTCCACATGTGCTATTCCACTGCCTGAAATTCCCTTTCTTCGCTTTCCCTCTCTCCCTACATCTCAGAATAAACATTTCATTTTTTCTTAAATTCATGACTAGCTCTTTCAAAAAGGTTTAGGGTTTGCGATACTCTTTATGAAGGCTGCTGTCAGAGTACTCTCAATTGTCTTCTGTTGTCTGCAGAGTTTCCTGTACAAAACAATAGATGTGTTACTCGAGTCCTTGATTGTCATGCACAATCCATTTCATCCCAGCTGCCATTCATTTGCATCTGTGACAAGTTACAAGTTTCAAACAGTAGTGAGTCAAAGTGCATTATGGGACTTTTAGTGCTTAGTAGCAGGGTCTACATGGCCAGTTGGTGTGCGACAGGCTAGTGTGCCGTACTTTTCCACCCTGGCTTGCTGTGCATTAAGTCTCCATGTTGACAGGCTCAAAGTAGCATTAACCCTCACTTACCTGTTATCGAACTGATGAGGGGTTTTTTGGTACCCAAATCTGTATCTATGTGTGAGTGTAGGGGAGAGAAAAAGACCTTACATAGCTTCCCCTCTGAGCGCAGATCTATGCTAATCAAAAGTGCTAATACGTCTAAACATGAATATGAAAATCATTTTGGATGTGATGGGTGGTGTAATTTTATCATGATTAAGGTGTCAATCAAAAGCTCATTACATGTGGATTGGGTGACAGATCCAGGTACAACAAGCTTCAAGACAACAGCTCCGTTACACTGAACGTCAGTCAGGTTGAGCTCTGTTGAGCTAGGTGCTAGATCAGGGGTCGGCAACCTTTCAGAAGTGGTGTGCCCAGTCTTCATTTACTGACGCTGATTTCAGGTTTCACATTTTAATTTTAAGGTTTAATACATTTTAACATTTTTAGAAAGTCTCTGTCTATAAGTCTATACTATAGAACTAAACTGTTGTTGTATATAAAGTAAATAAGGTTTTTAAAATGTTTAAGAAACTTCATTTACAATTAAATTAAAATGCAGAGCGCCCCGGACCAGTGGCCAGGACCCTGGCAGTGCGAGTGCCACTGAAAATCAGCTCGCGTGTACCTTTGGCACGCATGCCATAGGTTGTGTACCCCTGCTATAGCCATACAAGGCTACAATGCAGCAGCGCTGTCTGCAGCAGTCTGGCTAATACCCATCCTGCGTTAAAGGCTGTCTACATTTGTTTACATCCCCTGACAGATGAGATAAAATGCCGTTTTACAAGTTCTCAGCAGAACAGGGAAAGATCCGGCGTCTCCTGATCTTTCTGAACTCGGCTGATTCCTAGTATACGTTGACTCTGAAGTTTACAGAGATGTTAATTTGTTCTCTAGGCAATTTCCCAGGGATGATGCAGCTCATCTCTGTTAGCAAGTTCCAGGTTTTCCAGAACTTTCTGGTTATTTTCTAGCACTTGAAACTTTTTGATCCATTTCAGTTAAGTTCTGGTCCCATGGTCAATCTGCTTTGCGAGCCCAAGCTGGGTATTTTGTAGCTGGGCTACAATTGAGTTTCTATTTCCAACTGATTAGTTTTGATTGCAACCATCTCTCAGTTCTTTCTGAGAAGCCTCCAGGCCCTGTTTTAATTCCTTCTCATCTCATGTTAGGGTCTCTTTTAAGTCCTTCTGCTCCACTTTGATTCTGCCAGCGCCTGCTCTGCCTTATCTTAGCAAAAGGAAAATAATCCACAATTCTTCTCCTTGGAAACTGTATCCTGCTTCCAGCACCAACCACATGAAAAATGGGAGTCAGAGACAAATGTAGATAAGGGAAGCTAGGAAGAGGAAAGATGAAGGGTTAAGGGGAGCGAGGGAAGACATGTGGGGAGCCAACGATGTGGAAGGAAGGAAGGAGAGATTAGGTATTAAAGGGAAACATAGGGGGGTAACCAGAGAAGTGAGATAAGGGCAAGAGAGCTGAGGTTGGGAGAGAGAAATGGGGTTGGGGGTGGTGAAAATAGAATGAAGAAGACAATCATTGGGTATGGAAACACTACGGAAGAGTGAACGTGGAAGAGAGAAGAAAAGAAAGAGGTTCTGAAGAGATGGAAAGTGCACAATGAAATGCACACAGCTTTAAGGTTAGCGCATTCCATGTGTCAATTCATCCTCCCATCATCACACTGCATTTCCTGAGCAGAAACGGGGGAGCTGCAAGGAGGATGTTGTGTATATACTGAATCTGCATATTAATTTACATTGCAAATTAATGTGCAAATGAAGTGTGGACCTCCAGCACCTGGAATGTCGCCAATGCAGCTGTTGGTGCAGGACAGCCCCTGCACTGGAATATTGTCTTTGCTCAGCCAATAATTAAATGTAGAGGAATTGAGCCAGTTCCTCAGCTGAAGCCAAAGAAGCAACACCAAATAACACCAGCTGAGGAGCCAGGGAATCATTTTCAGCCACCAGAGAGCTTCTGTATTGGCTCCTGAATGTAAAAGATGGTTGCAGAAAAAAAAACCTTCACCTTTTCCCTCAGGGGATGCTAACGTTCACCCAAAGGATTTATTTAGAGATGATACTAAGATGTACATGCAGTCAAGACTTCCTGAAAACTAGACTAAATAACATGAATTATGTTTTGTTGCATACACCAAAAGACGGTGTCATTTTTTTCCCAACAAAGGTAAGGCAGCTTGTATTAAAGGAAACGGCTACACACAATGTCCAAACAGCCTTCCACACAACTCAAGGTCAAGCTTTGTCTTTCTTGTTTACCAGGGTCTTTGCCCTGCCTTGAACTCTATACAGCTTAGAAAGCCATCTGGAGTCTGAATAATATACTGCAAATAAGCATCTCATTCTACAGTGAAACTATACAAATCTGGTAAATGGGAGACCCATTGAAATGTGTTCTTGTAAGTAACAGTGAGGATACCTCTTGTGGTTTTGAACAGACCTAAAGTTTTGTTGGGGCAATACTCCAGATTCCCATCAGGCTTCTGTGCAAGTAGAAAAAGTACAGGCGTGTCGCGTCTTGCGCGAGGGTTCCGTTCTGCGGTTACTGCGTAAAGCGGAAACCGCGTATAGCCAAAACCCATTGACTTCAATGGGAGGTGAAATTGCGCCCCCTGCAGGAAGTTAAAAAAATCTCCTTTCTTTTTTTGTTTTTGCGAACCGCGTAAACTGGAAATCGCGTAAGTTGAATCAGCATAAGACGCGACATGCCTGTACCAATCTTGTTACTAACCAGATCCCTGATCCCACAGACTTGCACATGTGACACACTGTACACATATGTACATATACACTCATGTATATAACTGCCCGCCTAGATTGCAACCATGAAAAGATTAAACTTTTGTGAGCCACAGTGCCCAGAGCAGGGCCCCGCCCCCACTCCACCTGTGTTCCGCCCTGAGGCCCCCCCCCACTCAGCCTCTTCCTTCCGAGGACCTGCCCACTGCTCACACAGTGGGAGGGGGCAGAGAGGAGCGAACAGTGGGTGGGGCTTTGGGAGGAAGAGGCTGAGCAGGGGTGGGGCGTCGGGGCAAAATGCAGGTGGAGTGCGGAGGCGGGGCCACGGTCCGGGCACCAGGGTCTCCACCTCTTGGCAACCTCAGCTCGTTTCTCTCCCGCTTTAAGCCATGTTCCACGCTCTAATGCTACTGTCTCTGCCATTTTGTGTTACATTATCACCCCCGTAGAGAGTTTTTCCACTCCCCCTTTCTCCGGTGTGGGTAAATACCAGGGCCCCTATTATGCAGTTGCGGAACTAATGCGTAGAAATACTAGGTGGCTTGCCAAAGGTCACCGAGCATGCCAGCATCCGCTCCAAGTCGTCTCACAGCCAGGTCTATTCCTGCTGCCTTGGGCTGCGTGGCCTTTCCAGCACGGCACTTCCACCCCCACCAAGCAAAGCACATGCTTATGTTTAAGCACAGGCGCTGTCCCGTTGATCTCAGTGGGGCCACTCATGTGTTTAAGTGTTCTACTTGATTGGATCCCCTAACTTCTCTGATCTGCAGTGTAAATGAAATCCAGAACCCTGCAGGATTTAAGATATTTGCAGCTACATGGAGAGAGAAATATAATTTCCCATTTCACAGGGTGAAAACAATCTCAGTGCAGGACACTGAATTGTCTATAAGGCACTGCGATCTAGTGGATTAGCATCGGGCTGGGTTCCACTATTGGATCTAACAGTGATTTGCTGTGCAACCTTGGGCATGTTACTCAACTATCAGAGTCTGTTTGCCCATCTGATAAAAAGAGGGTGAGGATATCAATTGACTAAATAATGCTTGTCAAACATAAGCAGCAACTTTTTCTTCAAAGCTGCGCTTTTGATCAGCAGAGATTTTTCAAAACTATCAAGTAAAAATGTATTTCATTCACAGTCGCTCCAATTTCACAGCAATCTTGCAAAGCTGCAAAGAGGCATATTTTATCCACTCTGTCCTGTGGCATCTTAAAGACTAACTAAAGTATTAGAGCATAAGGTTTTGTGGGCTAATACCCACTTCATGCAAGCAGTGGAAGTATCCAGGGGCAGGGACAAATAAGAGGCAAGGGCCAGGTTGGAGATAACAGGGTTAGTCCAATCAGGCTGAACCAGCTTGTTATCTCTAATCAGGGAGGATGAAGTCCTCCTCTAGCAGCTGGTCTGGAGGTGTGAACACCGAGAGAAGAGAAGCTGCTTTTGTAGTTAGCTAGCCACTCGTAATCTTTGTTCAATCCTTGATTGATAGTATCAAATTTGCAAATGAATTGCAGCTCTGCAGTTTCTCTTTGCCATCTGGTCTGCTATTCCAGACTAACATGGCTATCTCTCTGATTCTTTATCCACTCTGCTTATGATATTGATCACAGAAGTTCATTGTTGTCTAGATGAACCCTAGACAAATTCCTGGACAATAGTGTGTTTTCAAATATAAAAAAAGAGTTTTCCCTTTTGTCCCAATGAATTCCATTTCCTTACACTTCCAATACATTGTTTCCACTTTAGAGTACAAATGAATCTTTTCAAATGTTCTGGCTTTCAAATGTTCAGCTCCCTCATTAAAAAAGGCTCTTTATGAGCTCAGATTCATTACCATGTATGGAAGACAAATTATAAGCTCAGGGGCTCTTAAAACCGGCATTTTTATTGTGTCCCCATGTTACAGTTCTGGCTTCAGGACTCTGAGATGGTGAGGGTTAAGAACACTGGTCCATCTGGTCCATCTACTTGAGTCTCCTGTCTTCCAACAGTGGCCAATGCCAGCTGCACCAGAGGGAATGAACAAAACAGGGAATCATCAAGTGATCAATCCCATGTCACCCCTTCCCAGCTTCTGGCAAACAGAGGCTAGGGACACTTCAGAGCATGGTTCTGCATCCCTGCCATACCTGGCTAAAAACAATTGATGGACCCATCCTCCATGAATTTATCTAGTTCTTTTTAGAACCTTGTTATAGTTTTGGCCTTCACATCCTCAGGCAGAGAGTTCCACAGGTTGACTGTGCATTGTGTAAAGAAGAACTTCCTTCTGTTTGTTTTAAACCTCCTGCCTATTACTTTCATTTGGTGACCCCTAGTTCTTGTAGTTCAAGGAGGAATAAATAACACTTCCTTATTTGCTTTCTCCACACTACTCACGATTTTATAGATCTCTATCAGATCCCCCCTTAGTCGTCTCTTTTCCAAGCTGAAAAGTCCCAGTTTTATTAATCTCCCCTCGAATAGAAGCTGTTCCATACCCCTAATCATTTTTGTTGCCGTTCTCTGTACCTTTTCCAATTCCAATATATCTTTTTTGAGATGGGGCGACCAGATCTGCATGTACAATTCAAGATGTGGGCGTACCATGGATTTATACAGAGGCAATATGATATTTTCTGTCTTATTATCTACCCCTTTCTAATGATTCCCAACATTCTGTTAGCTTTTTTGACTGTGGCTGCACACTGAGTGAATGTTTTCAGAAAACATTTTCAGAGTCCAGAGGAGGGCAATAAAAATTATTAGGGGGCTGGAGCACATGACTTATGAGGAGAGGCTGAGGGAACTGGGATTGTTTAGTCTGCAGAAGAGAAGACTGAGAGGAGATTTGATAGCTGCTTTCAACTACCTGAAAGGGGGTTCCAAAGGGGATGGATCTAGACTGTTCTCAGTGGTACCAGATGACAGAACAAGGAGTAATGGTCTCAAGTTGCAGTGGGGAAGGTTTAAGTTGGATATTAGGGAAAAAAAATTTCACTAGAAGGATGATGAAGCACTGGAATGGGTTACCTAGGGAGGTGGTGGAATCTCCTTCCTCAGAGGTTTTTAAGGTCAGGCTTGAGAAAGCCCTGGCTGGGATGATTTAGTTGGCTTGGTCCTGCTTTGAGCAGGGGGTTGAACTACATGACCTCCTGAGGTCCCTTCCAACCCTGATATTCTATGATTTTAACTATCTACAATGACTCCAAGATCTCATTCTTGAGTGGTAACAGCTAATTCAGACCCCATCGTTGTATATGTATAGTTATGATTACGTTTTCCAATGTGCGTTACTTTGCGTTTATCAACCCTGAATTTCATCTGCCATTCTGTTGCCCAGTCACCCAGTTTTGTGAGATCCTTTTGTAGCTCTTCACAGTCTGCTTTGGATTTAATGATCTCGAGTAGTTTTGTATCAACTGCAATTTCTGCCACTTCACTGTTTATCCCTTTTCCCAGATCATTGGTGAATATGCCCCAGAACAGACCCCTGGGGACACCACTATTTACTTCTCTCCATTCTGAAAACTGACCATTTATTCCTACCCTTTGCTTCCTAGCTTTTAACCAGTTACCAAATCATGAGAGGACCTTCACTCTTATCCCATGACAGCTTACTTTGCTTATGAGGCTTTGGTGAGGGACCTTGTCAAAGGCTTTCTGAAAATCTAAATACATTATACCCACTGGATCCCCCTTGTCCACATGCTTGTTGACAACCTCAGAGAATTCTAGTAGATTGGTGAGGCATGCTTTCCCTTTACAAAAGCCATGTTGACTCTTCCCCAACAAATCGTGTTCATTTAAGCGTCTGTTATTTCTGTTCTTTACAATAGTTTCAGCCAATTTGCCTGGTGTTGAATCAGCCTGTAATTGCCGTGATCGCCTCTGGAGCCTTTTCAAAAAAACGTTAGCTGTCTTCCAATCTTTTGGTACAGAAGCTGATTTAAATGATTGGTTACAGACCACAACTAGGGCTTGTCTACATGACTGCTTAAGTCGATGTAACATACATAACTCAGGGGTGTGAAAAAACCACCCCTATGCAATGTAAATGACATCAAATTAAAGCAGTGTTTGTACCACGCTATGTCAGTGGGAGATGATTTCCCTCCATCATAACTTCTGCCTCTTGTTGAGGGGGAATAACTGTGCCAATGGAAGTGCATTCTTCCATCGGCATACTACATCTTCATCAGACATGTGCGGCTCTGCTGATGTAGCACAGTAATGTAGACTAGCCCTTAATAGTTCTGCAATTTCACATTTGAGTTCCTTCAGAACTCTTGGGTGATACCATCTGGTCCTGGTGAATTATTACTGTTTAGTTTATCAATTTGTTCCAAAACCTCCTCTAATGACATCGCAATTTGGGACAGTTCCTCAGATTGGTCACCTAAAAAGAATGGCTCAGGATTAGGAATCTCCCTCAAATCCTCTGCCATGAAGACCAATGCCAATAATTAATTTAGTTTCTCTGCAATGGCCTTATCCTTGAGTGCTCCTTTACCATCTCGATTGTCCAGTTACCCCCACTGGTTGTTTAGCAGACTTCCTGCTTCTGATGTACTTAAAAAAACATTTTGCTGGTACTTTTTGAGTCTTCGGCAGGCTGTTCTTCAAATTCTTATGTGGCCTTCCCCAGTCGTATTTTTACACTTCACTTGCTGGAGTTTATGCTCCTTTCTACTTTCTGCAATAGGATTTAAAGAATGCCTGTTTGCCTCTCACTGCTTCTTTTACTTTGTTGTTCAGTTTAGTTCTTTAAAATCTGTTGAAGCTTTATCCGGAGTGATAATCCCATTCAGTTTATATCACATAAACCATAACACAGTGCGATTGTAAAACTGCCGTTCTGATGGTAGCATCTCTGCACGAGATAAGTCCTCTCAAGGGATTTGTCATGGTGCAGTGATCAGAAATGCCCAGAACAACAGCCAACACGCCTTGGGGTGACTACATTTGGGGTAAGTCAATAAGGATCAAGGTTACAGTTTTCAAAAACCTCTAAGGGTGATATAGGAGCACAAGTCCCAGTGAGAGGTATGTTCCTAAGGCAGATTTGAAAATCCCACCTATCAAAAGTCAATGGGATTTAGGATCCTAAGTGACTACATGACTTTTGGAAATGGGAGATAAGCTCCTAAATCACTCAGGCCCAGGTCTACACTACAAAGTTCAGTCAATGTAAGCCACCTTGCATTGCCCTCGTTGTGTCTGTGTCTACACTTGGGTTTGTCTCCCACAGATGTAAGAGCTATACAGTACCAGCACCTCTCCCAGCGGTGTTGAGCCATGGTTGATGTACTGAGGTGGACTCCATGTGAAAGTAGACGCTGCATGGCTTACATCAACCCTAATCATCCTCCATCAGCTGTCCCACAATGGCCAGCACTGACCGCTCTTTTCACAATTGTGAATTCCACTCCCCACGGGTCATATAGGTCAAGTAAGCCCAGCTGACCATCCATAACTGGCACTAGGAAGGCCAATGGCTCATAGCCTATGGTGACCAAAAGAACCCCTCTGTTCACACCCTACACACGATTGTAAAAATCTTTGCACAAAATGTGCTTTGTGAGGCATCATTGAAAACAAATAACTCATGCGTCAATAATATCATGGTGAAATGTATGTAGCAACATTGCCTGTAAAGCTATGAAATACCCCTGCATAATATTTGTAGCGCATGTTCAAACCCACACAGCCCTGCTCGGGCAGAAGTATCCTGAATGAAGAACAGTGTGTTTACTTCAATGTACATGTAAGTAGTAAACAAGGTCTTCAAGACAGCAGAAAGAGGAGACAGCAGGGGACAAAGTAAATTTGCATTTCAGCAGACACAGGGGAGAAGAGAGCACATAGTCTCCTTCTGCCCCAGACTCCATGTTGCCTTCTTTACTGTTTGAATAAACTTTACATTGAGGGGAAATACTCAGAAGAATCCACTTCAAAGGTTCACTGGACTGCAAAAGAAAGGGGCAGAAAACCCCAAAGGATCTCTCTCACTTTCCCTCTCCCACTCTCTCACCTAAGATGACAAAGAAACCAGCCCTTTGACTTTGGAAAGATCTTGACTTGAGATTTTGGGCAGCCTTGTTGCTGGAATCTGTGGTAAGGATTTTATCTGGAACCAAGTCTAGCTCTTTACGTTTTAGTTACAGAAAGCGTTTTAGCTTTATTTCTCTTGTAACCATTTCTGACTCTAATGCCTTGTATTTGGACTCACTTAAAATCACTCTCTTTGTAGGTAAATAAACTTGTTTTATTTTCTTAATCAAAACTAATCTGGTGCTGTGTTTAAATGGAGCTGGTAGGTAACTCTAGTTAAAGTAGCAGACTGTTGAATGTTGACACTTCCCAGGGGCAAGGACTGGTAATATCTGAACTGTCTGGGACAGGGCTGCACAGTGCAGAACACCTGATTTGGGGAACATTTGGGCCTGGGAGTGTGTTGGGGTCACCCTGCAGGTAGTAACCAAGGCTGACCAGAGCGTGGCTGGAGTGTTGCTGACAGGCTTCTGGGATCAGAGCTGCTGGCCCAGGCTGTTGCTATACAGCCCTGCAGGCTGACAGGCTGGTTGTGAGTGATCCAAGTTGAGAGCTACAGCAGCAAAGTGTCGTGAGGCACCCAGGGTATAGGGCAGGGCTGCCCCAATCCCTCACTGCTCTGGATTGCACCCTGGAATGTGACAGCCTGTTTACACTAGTGAATATTGAACGTGCCTCTCACACCATCAGACAATGAGCCAAGGAGCCAAGGCAGGTGAGGTTGCAGCTCCAGAAGTCTCCGCTGACTCATTCTGCATTCATCCAGACAGTGTGAGCTGAAGCCTCCAGGAGTGGGCGCTACCCCACAGTCCCACAAAGGAGTCGCCAGCCATCGCCGCAGTTACTCAATCTAAATGGGAAGGCAAGAGCCAGGGATTGTGTGAACGGACGGTGGGCATGGAGGAGTTGGCAGAGCCCGGCACTGCACCCTCCAGCCAAAGCAAACAGTCCCGGGGAAGTTGATGCCGCCCCGCAGGCTGGCCCCAGTTGCCCTCCCAGACAGAGGCCTCAGCTCTGATGGCTCAAGGTGCAACTCAGCTGTGAAGCTAAGAAGCCAGGAAGTCACAGCGGAGGCAGCGAGGAAGCTACCGGGAGCAGGGCAGACGGTGCGGGATGCCAGTCGAAGGAAACCTTGGTCCCCAGCTCTGGGGAGGGGGAGCCAGAACCTGTCCCAACAGGCCCGGTTGCAGTGGGAACTACTCTGAGAGCCGCGACTACCAGGGAACTTATGGGCACTCGCAGAACACTAGGGCGCTAGCGGCTAATCTGTCCAGGAGACACACCTACCACTGCCTCAAAGGGCCAAAAACCGCGGAGAAGCTGCACGCACGAGTCCATAGCATAGGAATCCAGTGGCTGTGGGGTCTCTAGAGAACTGGTGTCTCTGAGTTAACCCCTGCGCGGCTGTCGCACACACCACAATGACCCAGACAAAACCCACGGCAGGGTGTCTGCTGCCCACGAAAGCCGCTGGCTCCTCTGCTGTCGTTAAACTAACTTCCCTGGTACCGTTGGGTCAGTACGTCTGAGCAGAGCAAGTCTTTTATTTGGTTGCACCTTTGTTTACAATAGTCAGTGCGAGTTCCAGGGCTTTCTGCCTCTCGGCTCAGCCCCAGGGAGGTACAGTTCACCCAGCACGGAAGAGAATATTGATTTCACTCAGCCAATGTATCTGTGAATCTGTCGGCCTTCCCCATGATCAATCCATGAGCAATTGCAAAACTCTCCACAATATCCCCTTGACAGAAACACACGGCCTCATGGTGGAACAAACCCGACAATAAACACCTCTAGACCATAGCAAATATGAAGATGGCAGGAAAAGTCCCTATTTCAGGCCTTCACTTTATCTTAATACAGCGTCATTGATTTATCAGCACTAATGCACTTCACAGGAAACATAAAGACCTGGGGTTTGCTTGGCTGCTTTGTCTCTGTCTTTTTTTCTGATTTAATTTTTCTGTCTTTCCATCTCTTCCTGCATGTTTCCTCTCTTCTTCCCTTTTCCTTCTGGCCCCGAGGGCTCCCCCCCTTTAAACCAGCGTTGGCACAGTCTTTAGAGAACCCTCTGCCCAACCATCACAACCATCTTCACAGACAGCATCGTGGGCACCACAAAGTTATTGGGGGACTGCAAGGACCAGGCAGGGCCATGCGGCAGGGACAGGGCTTTGGGTCTGGCAGGGGGGCTAGTCCTTATGGCTTGCAGCCTTCTGTTCCCCTGCTGACCCTGGCCCTTCAGCCCAGCCCCACTCACTCCCCCGCACAGGGAGGAGTGAAATGGGCATGGAATGGCAGGTTCCTCAACTGCGACTCGGTGAGTATCCTCGTGGGTACTAGCATACTCCCCAGGCCTCTGTGGGTACAGGGCACCCCTCCCTCATCACTCCAAGCACCAGTGTGTACAGGGCACTCCTCCCCCATCACTTCAAGCACCAGTGGGCACAGGGCACTAAGCCCAGTGCCCTGGGCCGAACACTAGAGTTTCTGACTACTTGTGGTGATGGCCCTTTCCAGAGAACCTGAGGCATTCACCTCAGTGTCCTGGATAGGGTCCAGTGGAGGTCATTGCATTAGGCCTATTGAAAATTCCCCACACAGTTTCGATTGGATTTGCAATGGTGATTAATTGTGGTTTTGAAAAGTTGAGCAGCTATTAAACAGCTAGCAACGGCTATATTTCATGGATGCATAAAGGGATCCTAACAGAAATCTAAACAAAGAGAAAGAGTAAAGTCCTTAGGAACCCGCTACAAGTACATCCACAGTCTGAAATGCAAGATACTAGGCTAATTCTCCATGCTGCATTGGCAACGTTTTCATTTTCTACTTATGCCACACTGCACACATGCATTAAAGATATGCCTTCAGGAAATCTCAGCTCCAAGACCAGAGACAACTATTTTCTGCCTTGTTATAATTTTGATTCACATCCAGCTTTGATGTACAACAATCATTGTAAGAATAGTGCTAATATTAATCACTGAAGTTGCACCAGCAGCAGCTGGTCTCAAGCACAGTCAGGTAATTATATTCAGTGACTTAGGCTAATTTCACAGACACGTTACTCCTTATACACTTAATCTCCAAAACCTGGGCACATAGCTGCTACTTCAGAGGACAGGTCAGAAGCAAGCTCTTGCTCTGAAAAACAAAAAACATTTATTTTTTGGGGACACACTGGAGCACTTAGGTCAAACGCCCCCAGATGAGAACGGAAGCATTTTACACCCACTTTACACTAGTGTAGCCTATGCATTGCTGCCCTGCCAGGAACTTGCTACCATTAGTGGTGCGCATCAGCCACGTTCGTCTGAGGTCCTGATCCTGCACCTGGACCTGTTCAGGCAGATCTCCACCGAAGTCACTGAGGCTCCCCGCAGGGGTACGGCCACGGGAAGCAGTTTGTAGAGAGTCATGGACAGATTGCTTCACCGGGACTCTATGCTGTGAGTGACTCTATGCAAGTGAGGCTCTATGCTTGGCTCTGCCTCTGGCCTACTGGTGACCTGGAGCAAGTCGCTTCTCCTCTCTGTGCCTTGGTTTCATTGTCTAGAAAAACAGAGAGAATAACCCGGCCTTCTTCCGTGAAGCGCTTTGAGATCCACTGATGAAAAGAGCTAGAGGAGAGTGAGGGATTATCAGGCATTACAGGATCAGGGGCCAGACTGGGTAGCTGTATCTGCCTCTAATCCCAGCCGGTTAGCAGTGACATGGCCCTGGACAGTAGATGGATCACTAGCCTGCAGTGCTCTGCTCTTGCTCTGCTCAGCATGGCTCCTCTCTTGCACTCTCCCCATAGTCCCCATACAGGGCGCCGCAGAGCACAGAGACAGCCCGGCTCTCCCCGCCCCTGCCCCGAGCTGGGAAGGAGAAATCTAGCCAACCAGCAAAGGGGGGCCCTTCCTCACCCTGCCCCCTTCCCCTGCACAGCTGCCCTAGATGCTGGAACTAGAGGTGCAGGGGGCACTGCTTGAAGCAATTTCCATCCTATACCAAGTTTACAGTTTGGTTCCATGCTCTCCGCACCCCCACTGCACACCCTGCTCCAGACCCCGGCACAGCTGCCCTGGGTGCCGGGCATAGCCTAGCCACGTGTTTTGTTACGGACTCAGCTTGTCTTCGAGGTAGCAACTTTCCATCTAGTCACCGTGTCCCTTTCCTCCCCGCCCCCTCCTTCCGTTGAGCAGGAGTTAATGTCATCGATTGTGTTGGCGGTTTCAGGTTTCCCTTCAATTACCTCTTTGTATCGCTCTTATCAATACTGTTGAGACTGGTTCGGAGCAACAGCTGGTGAATGCAGCTTCGCCCAGAACGCAGGAACGGCTGGACAGATTGATAAATATTTGTCTTGTCTCTGCGGGGGGCGGATGGCGGGGGAGGGGGAAGTAGTGTTTTAAGTGCTACCGTTCTTCTCCCCCGGGGCCGGAACAAGAATCAAAGGCTCATTGGTGCTGCCCCTGTCTAGTCTGTGCAGGGAGCTGTGCGTCAGGTCACGAAACTGGCACCTCTTCTCTATTGCACTCAAGCACTGGCTGCCATTCCTGGGGGCGGGGGTAACTGCTTGCTTGGAGATTAGGGGCATAATAGATTATTGACTGGCCTGTGAAGCACAGACAGCTATTCACTGCTGCTGCAGACCGGTGTGGCCTCCGCAAGGTTGTTTCAGATACACTCAGTAATAGCAACCAGCCCGTCATCATGGTTTACTGGGAGCGAACGACACGGCAGGCCGTCCCTTGAGCGGAGGTGCCGTCCATCACTTCCTGCGGGAGCCGTCACTGGCAGGACCGCTGTCTCGCTGTGATGTTCTCAGCAGGAAGTGGGGTGGCTGCTGTGGGTCTAAAGCAGAAATGGAGGGGATCCCTTTAAATAGGGGGGATCCTCTCGATGATTGACAGGGGGGTGTTTCTTCTCGTTCTTCTGCCAAGGTCTCCCACCAGACAGGAGTTCCTCAGGGGTGGACTGGGAGTTGGACTTGATATTTAACAATGTGGATTTTCCCAGCAATTAGGACATGTGGGGCTCTGTATCCATGGTTGGCCCTAGGCCAAATGGCACCACACTGGATCTGGCCCAGTAAGCTGAGTATTTAGCACTCAGCACCGCTCCCTCCAAATATTTTCACTTTCATTTCTGAGAACAAAAGCCAAAATGAGGCTGCGGTGGGGTGACTGCCCCACTCAGGCAGGAGAAGGGTTAAGGTACCCATGGAGTGGCTGCGCAGAACCCAGCCAATCTGGAAAGGGTTTATTGGGAGAGCCAATCAAAAGAAGGCTTGCTGGAACAGCCCATATATAAAGGGCTGCTCAGCAAAGCAAAGGGCAGTCTCTCTCTGGAGGGCAAGGGAGAAAGACTATCGGCCAAGGAGCACTGGAAATACTGCAGTGCTGGGCAAAGTAGCGGAGCATGAGGAGAGCTGTTGGCTGACTATGGCCAGCTGCAGGGGTGGTGCCTGCTGACGGGGCAGCGTGCAGAGCCACCTGGTCGCGCCTCTGTGTAGAAGCTGGAGGGGGCGCGGGATATGCTGCTGCTGCTGCTTCGGCGGCCATACAGTTTCCATATACATACCCAGAAGTTTGCCTGCTCCTGGTTTAGACCCTTCCAAAGCTCTTTGGAATTTTTTGTTTTGTTTTGCTGCTCTTCAGTACTGCATGGAATAAAAGGCCCTGGAAATGAATCCTCATGGGAGGTCAGTGGGAATTCAGAAGCCAGGAAGATGCTAGAGCAGCAACCCTTCAAACAGAGGCTATTATACCCGTTTTGACTTCAGTGAGGCCAGGATTTCACCAATAGGCTGAGATTTTTAAGGCCACCTACAGGATTTGAATACATAATTTGGTCAAAATTAAGGGCAGTTGGGCATCCAAGTCCCCTAGGCAGAATTTAAAATCTCAATCTGAAAGAGTAACCATCAGGGAGAATTTCTTTCTATGAAGTTTTGCTGTTGCTGCTAGCACATGTCATTGTGAAAAAGTGTGCAAACGAGGACTGGTACATGTCAAAATACTTTACCTCCTCCATGGCGAGCTGCTGCCAGGGAACTGTGATTGGTTTTTAAATCTACAGGTTGCGGAGAGCTGCTTGAGCTGGAAATGACTCTGCATGCCAGCAGCTCCCTGGGACAGGTGTTGATTTTGCTGTGTACATTCTCTGCTCTGTGGAAATGTGAAGCAAAATGGAGTGATCAGAGAATCCTGACCCTCTGAGCTTAAAACTTCCAAGTGTTAAGCTCAGGAGATGTCTAATTTGAGCCTTATGTATTATTCAGAGTTATGGCACTGTGTGAGTTGAGATCAGCTGAAACCACAAACCTTTTACTTCATCTGGGTCCCTTGCCCTCCTCCCCTTTCAGGTTTTGCTCCAGCTTTCCACTGAGAGATGATGCTGTTATTCAAGAAGGCATTCTGGCAACATATATGAAAACTGTGTCAGGAGTTGTCTCCCTAAATCTCTGTTCTTTGTGTTTCGCAGCTGTGTGTATTACTGTGCTGGTGCAAAACTCAGAAGCACCTAATAGAATGTGCTCTTTTATTCTGATCAGTGAAATCTCCTGAAACTTTCCTTCCAAGTTGGTTTTCCCATTGTTTTATCTCCATAGATTAGTATTACTGAGTAGGATGAATGTTTAAAACCACTCCAGACAGATTTACTCAGGGGAGCACACAACATGAAAGACTCGTTTCATCGAAATACAGAAGAATAGTGTGATTATCATGGCCAATGTTCAGTTGAGGGAGTCCTGAAGGCCAAAATCAGCAGTGGCATCTAGGAGTGTCAGTTATACCCTGTTAACTGAGTGAGAGTCTCCACTGGCATAACCTTCCTGTTAAGGGGGGCAAATAGATCACCAGGACCAGATGGTATTCACACTAGAGTTCTGAAGGAACTCAAATATAAAATTGCAGAACTACTAACGGTGGTATGCAACCTATCACTTAAATCAGCCTCTGTACTAGATGACTGGAGACTAGCTAATGTGATACCAGTTTTTTAAGAAGGCTCCAGAGGTGATCCTGGCAATGACAGGCCAGTAAGCCTAACTTTAGTACCAGGCAAATTAGTCAAAACTATAGTTAAGAACAGAATTACCAGACACATAAATGAACACCATTTGTTGAGGAAGAGTCATCATGGCTTTTATAAAGGGAAATCATGCCTCACCAATCTATTAGAATTCTTTGTGGGGTGGTATGGACAAGGGGGGATCCACTGGATATAATGTAGTTGGACTTTCAGAAAAACTTTGAGAAGGTCCTTCACCAAAGGCTGTTACACAAAGTAAGCAATCGTGGGATAAGAGCAAAGATTCTCTCATGGATCAGTAACTGGTTAAAAGACAAGAAACAAATGGTAGGAATAAACAGTCAGTTTTCATAATGGAGAGAAATAAACAGCGGTGTCCACCAGGGATCTGTACTAGGACAGTGCTGTTCAACATGTATGAATATGATGAAAATATATGAAAATGATCTGGAAAAGGGTAAACAGGGAGGTGGCGAAATTTGCAGATGATACAAAACTACTCAGGATAGTTAAGTTCCAGGCAGACAGTGAAAAGTTACAAAGGGATCTTAGAAAACTGTCTTACTGGGCAAAAAAATGGCAAATGAAATTTGATGTTGAGAAATGTGAAGTTATGCACATTGGAAAACATAATCCCAACTGTACATACAAATTCATGGGGTCTAAATTAGCTGTTAACACTCAAGAAAGATCTTGGACTCTATAGTGGATGGTTCTCTGAAAATGTCTGCTCAATGTGCAGCGGCAGTCAAGGAAAAGCTAACAGAATATTAGAAACTGTTAGGAAAGAGATAGACAAGAAGACAGAAAATATCATATTGCCACTATATAAATTCATGGCTCTCCCACACCTTGAATACTGTGTGCAGTTCTTGTCTCTCTATCTCAAAAAAGATACATTAGAACTGGAAAAAAAGTTGCCCAGAGAAGAGCAACAAAAATTATTAGGGGTATGAAGCAGCTTCCATATGAGATTAAGAAGACTGGGACAATTCGTCTTGGAAAAGAGATAAGTACTGGGGGGATATGACAGAGGTCTATAAAATCATGATTGGTGTGGAGAAAGTGATATTTGCTCCTTCATATAACACAAGAACCAGGGGTCACCCAATGAAATGAATATGCAGCAGATTTAAAACAAACAGAATGAAATATTTTCTCACACAATGCACAGTCCACCTTTGGAACTCATGACCAGGGATCTTCTGAAGGCCAAATGTATAAATGTATTATAAAAAAGTAGATAAAATCGTGGAGAATAAATCCATCAATGGCTATTAGCCAAGATGGTCAGGGCCACAACCACATGGTCTGGGTGTCCCTAGCCTCTGACTGCCAGCAGCTGAGATGGGATAGCCACGAATGGATTACTCAATGACTGTCTGTTCTGTTCATTCCCTCTGAAGCACCTGGCATTGGCTGCTGCCAGTGGAAGACAGGATACTTGGCTAGATGGACCGTTGGTCTGACCCAGTATGGACGTTCTTATGTTCTAAATAAAAAATCACTCTGAATTTGGCTAGACTTAACTTTTAAGGGTAGACTGGGCCAGTGACTGCTCTCGAGACAGATGGCAAAGCAACGGCCAAGACAAGTCAAATACCTGTGCAGGAAATACCCCTCCTTTCTATAAGAATTGGGCAAAGTCTGCAACCAGCTCCAAGGGTCGCCTTGCCACGTTCACACTGATCACTCTGCCCTTGTGGGTGTAGGGAAAGCTAACTTCTCCAACACACGGTAAATAGGAGAGAAAGGGGAGCCTGGTTTGTGGCACTGCTCTGTGCATTAACAATGGGTCTGTTTGATTTTGCACACGGTGTAAACTGAGAAATCAGACATGGAAAAATGATACCTTTCGGGATAGGCCACATGAGTGTATCATTACTGCCCTCTCCTGGATGCTATGGCAGAGTTACCCAACGAACCATGCAAAATGTTAGAGCTGGTCAGAGAAAGGTCAACAGACGGAGATGGTCCATGGGAGGCAGCACAGCCTTCTCTGAAGTTCAGTGTCAGTTTCTGGGCATTCTAGCTAGCTCAGAACTCAGAGTGTTTCTAGTTCTAAATTCCGCTCTCTGAGTGGGGTTATAACTAGGGTCGGTTGCAAATTTTCCTCCAAATATGGCTTCTTGATGAAAAATTAGGGTTTCAACTAAATGGAATTTTTGTGAAAAGAGGCTGCTTTCTGTGTAAAATTTACTGTATCAACAAACACACACACAAAAATCGGGGGCAGGAGGGAGGTGAGAGGCTTGACTCTAGTTTTTTGGCCCCAAACCAAAATTTTTCAGCTAAAACTGAAAAATTTCAATAAGAAAAAGTCTCTCAAATGTCTCATCTCTCTATTCTTCACTATGGGCTACAGTCCCCAGCCAGACAATTCCTAGGATGTATGTGACACTTTATACCTCAGGGGGAGCACCCTGTAACCCCCATATTCACAATTTATAGATAATTGTGATATTTTCATGTAAAGCATGCCATGTGAAGTATCATGGGAAAGATTATGTTCTGCTGAAAGCCCTGTTCTATCTAAATTCGTATATCGTTAATGCATATGAAGTTGAGATTTTACTGTATGATTGTCACTAAAATATGCTGTGAGTTGGGAAATCACCCAAATATTAGACCCCCCAGAAACAACCAAAACAGAGATCTAACCAATGCTCAGGCGGGTGTCAAACAACCATCAACAACCATTGTCCATCAGAGGAGTTATATATAATTCAATGATTCTCTTGCACAAGACCACACAAGGGGAATTGCTCAGCCTTGCCTGGTGACACAACAATGCCTGGACTTGTGTTCTCCAAGCACATGGACTGAGGACGTAAAATAGAGGACAGAGGCCGCATGGTTTGTCCTTTCTCCCCCCTCACCCATACTGAAGGCAGCATGAACACTGGAGCTGAGGAGACTAATAGGGGTCCTGGCACCCTGGGTCTGAGCTCAGAGTTAGCATGAGTTGCGTGGACAGAAGGAGGCATCGGCTTGCTCATGAGTTTGAACCCTGTGCTTACATTGCAGCGTAGACATACAGTGAGACGTTCTGAGGGACTCAGAGTATGTATCCTGACAGGGGAGCATTCTCCTAATTTTACCAGGGGAAATGAGACGAGAGACTACGGGTTCATCTTGACTGCAGTCATGGGGTGTGATAGCAGTTTGACTTCCCTGAGCTCGATGTAATCCAGCCAGCTCCAGTACCAGAACTGGGACTGTCCAACCGTGACTTTCGCAAACCTCTGGGACATACTCGTCCCCTTCACAATGACTATTTCATTAAACCGCCTGGCTGGGCGCCCACCTGAAGCAACGGGCTGAGGGATCTTGTCGCACTGAGCTATCTCTTCCTCCTTCCCATTCCATCCCCCCTGACAGTAGGGGCCTGCTAAATTGGGGCTGCTCCCAGCTGAACTGCAGAGGGAGATGAGCCCAAAACACTCCCGGCCCATTCATCTGCACCCGTTATCAGCAACAGGTCTTTCTGGTGAATCAGGCAGATCCTGACAGGCACTTTCTCACTAAGGCTGTGAACTCAGCCTCCCTGAAAACTCCAGGCTACAACTTTTGTGGCAACTCTGCCAGAAAGGACCTTTCGTTTTGATCTCTGGTACGGTACCAAAGCCAATGTCAAATTAAAATAGTTGCCTGTCATGAAAGACTAAAACGGTTAAAGAGGAGCCTGAGAGTGAAATGGAAACCAGACTAAAGAGCGGCCATCTCAGGGAATGCTTCATTTAAAGTTATCACAAAGATGTCTATCCGCGGATGGAGATTGAATAAGACAGATCTAAAAGTTCATCAAATGAATATTAAACACATCGAGGGAGGCTTTATGTTTAGGTATGCCACAAGCTGTTAGCCCACAAGAATATGGGTGTGGGATCATTGACTGGTATTTGAAAATGGTTTAATTAACTCTAAATGACCGCATATATGGCAACCCTCATTTCAACCGCTAAGAGCCAGAGATTAGAATGACCCATGGGATCCAGACAGATGATGCTCCTGGTTGAATGAAATGCAGAGAAGTGCAGATTTCCTTGACTTCCATAGCCTGTGTCGTGAGCTAACATTTAAATGTCACTGCCTAATGTTCGTTACTTAAGCCCAGTGCAAACTTCTTTCCAGCCATTAGTTTGCCTAAGCGACCCTCTGTGATTTTCATCCTGGACAATGGAGTACTTTTACTGTCAGGCTAGGAACCCAGGCCCACCTGACACGGACTTTGCTGCATGAGCAATACTAACCTGAAGGTCTCCTTCCCAATGGACAGAATACCGGGCAGCTCCACTTGGAGGGATGAGGCTGCATTGTAGATCATGCAGGAGCATTTCTAGTCCTTTCATTTGGCGTTACGGCTGTGATGACCTGGGAATAGGCACAGAGTTCTGTGGGAAATTATGAACTCTGTGTGTCTATGTCAGGCTGCAAACTGCATCCCAGATGCACGGCTTTTTGTCTTCTCTGTGGTCTGATTGCCTTTGTGGCAGGGTGACAGTTCCGAAGGCTGGTGGCAAAAGAATAACAGTAGAAGGTAGTTGACTCTTCTATACCCAGTCATTAGAAATCTGTTACTCTGAGACAAAAGACTAGTCCCTGCCCAGAAGTAGCAGTTTAGCAGAGAGGAGGTTACCTTGGCAATTAAATCACTTGGCATCTGTGCAAGGAAGCAGGTAAGGAGATCTAGTTCAGTACCAGGCATGTTCTGGGCCTGGATCAAAGACTCAAATATGCCCTTCCCCCATCCCACCCCAAACTGTCCTCCTCTGCAATCACCTCTAACTACTTTCACAAAGGCACCTTCTTACCCTTCTTTGAAGCAATCTCATTAATTAATTTATCCCAGTCTATCCACCTTGCTTCTGAATTCTCTATAGAAATCACTGCCAGACTTCTTAACCTCCCCTGCCCCATGGATGTTCTTGGCTAAGCCTTGATTAATTTTAACTTGCTGAAACTCCTTTCGTTAGCTGCCACGGTTAAGGAAGACAGCAAAAAATACTCAGTCATGTTTCTGTGTTAGGGAAACTCACATGGAAAAATCTTCTGTGACTGTATCTGAAGAGATCAATGGTGCCTTCATTTTCAAGTCACCCTTCAATATTTGCTTGAAAAAGCTGGCAAAGAGCTCGTAGACCACATCTCGGCCAAAACAGGAAACGAAAACGCTAGAATATTTGTTCGCAAGCGATCCACTTCCAATTTAAGAGATAGTGTAAAGCTTTGATCTCGTCTAAAGGACCTGCTCAACCTGATTTCGTAGAGGATGGATAGCTGCTCTCCTTGCTGGCCATCTTGTGGTGCTTTGGCATTTTATGTAATGCCAATGTGCTTTTTCAACATATCCCAATGACTAGGAGACGTGGAAAATGAGATACATGATCTCTGAACTATTCCATAAAATAGAAGAATGTGGGGAATGGCCATTGCAGTAGCTTCTCCAGCAAGACCCCCTGAGTGGGTAGCACATGGGATGAAAGACACATACTGATTTACCTGCTGAATTCAAAACACCTTTTTATGCGGCAGCCCCGTCAGCTCCATCGTCACAGCTTTTGTCCCCTGCAAGCAGGCACATCTAAATGTCTCTTTTAGCTTCTCTAAAACAGCTTCACGCCCAGCTTTATAAAATCCTCTGCAAGGAGGGTGAATGGATATTACCTGTGTATGCCCTGTTCTTATTAAAGCCAGCAGCCTACTCGGTCAGCCCATGAAAAGTGCCCCTTCGTTCCCATACTGCTAATGAACATCCAGGATTATCTAAAAGCTCTAGGGCTCAAATTATCAACTTTACAGCTGCGCGCACCAACCCCCCAGGGATGCCACCAGCTGCGGGTGCTCAGGACATCCTCTGTGTAATGGGAAAGCCCGGGTGAGACACAGCTGGCATGGGGGCTTGAGCGACTGGTCCCTGATATAATGAGCATGCTCAGAAGGGAATGTGGCCAGAGCATTCCTCACTCCTGCCATTCCCAGCTGCCAGAATGACTGGCCAGATGATGGGTCACTGGGCAACGTTAACTCAGGAGAACAGAGAAGGCATAAAGCCGCCACAGTGCAATGAGCATAACTCGGCCAGATTCGAGAACGCAGCCCAAGAACTCAATCTCTCTGCTGCAGGGAGACAGGGCGTATATATCCTGTGCTCTAAGCTAGCAAAACCTTGGGATTTCAGGAAAAGCTCGTGAAAGCTCCCATTATAAACATGCCCTGCTTGATCACACAACCCACCACCTCTCTTGTCGAGAGAAACATTATTTCAAAAGCACGTGTGTGTCTCTAGGTATAATTCCCCATTTTATCCTCTTCTGTCGTATTCCTGAAGAATCACCTTTCGGGGGCAAATTCAAAACAACCCCCCAAACAAAACAAACCTCTGTGTTACAGGGAGAAACTCCAAGGATGACAAAGCTGTGTTTAGATGGGCCCATCTGATTGGATTTGACCTTAACACTTATTTGTTGTGAATGCTTCTCAGCCCAGGATGAATTCCAAATCAAGTGAACAGACAAGCTGCTGGGTAAGAAATGTTCATTTCCTTTGTGCACTAGATCAGTATAGCCCTTGAACAACAAGCCTTGATCACATTTGCAGAGTATTGCTTACACAGAAAAAGATGGGTAGTTCCTAAATGTAAACTGAAGCAGGCAGCCATAAATTATAAGTGCACACAGAAGCCCTCTGTAGCTGGAATATTATTCAAACTATTAATTTTAATCCCATTCATTTAATAGACAACAGATGATGAGCATTTTCCTTTAGGCAATACAGATTTTACATTTGGTGCAGATGAAAAGGGGGGAACAGCAAATGAATCAGTGAAGATATAGCATTTATAAATTTAGTTTTATTGGGTTTTAGGTCAATACTGTTTCTTGCAAAAAGAGTTTCATATCTGTTCAATTGGACTTTTATTAAAGTCTGTATAACCCTTGAGAATGATGCTCTGTTACTCTGGGAACACTTCAGCACAGCTCCTCTCCCATTATTTGTAACAGGATTCTTCTTTCATTTACCTCTACAATTATTTTTCTCTCTTCCAGCTCAGATTCTGGTTCACTTTCTCTCCAGTTCGCAGTTGTTTTTCCCTTTGAATGTTACTTTCCTGTTTGTTCACAACATAAACAGAGATTATAGCCAACATCAAATAAATACTCCTTCTGGGAGGCTGCAACATCACACTAGTTTAAAATCCAGAATTCTAACACATGAGACCCAAAAGCAGGGAGAAACAAAGCAGGCTGCTCCCCATAACAGCCATAACTCACCCCACCTTGTTCCTGGCCAGCTCTTTGCAGCTGATTACTGCTAAACCCAGATCATGTTTCCCTATAGACTCCCTAGCCTGCAAGCAGGGGCAGGGAAACCTCTGAAATTTAAAGCGACAGTTTATGGTTTGAACACATTTTTTCTGTATATTGCTTTTGACACATTTTATTCAGCTTTTCCTTTAATCTCATGTGCACATCTGCCTTCCTCCCACTAGCCCTCCCACCTACTCTGTCAGGGGAAGGTTCAGGAATCCCTGCAGTTATGACATAATCTCTTCGTAGGGGAAGTTTTTTCCTAAAAGAACAAATGGATATAAACTTGCCAGCAGGAAGTTTAGACTTGAAATTAGACGAAGGTGTCCAATCATCAGAGGAGTGAAGTGCTGGAACAGCCTTCCAAAGGGAGCAGTGGGGGCAAAAGACCTATATGTCTTCAAGACTGAGCTTTATGAGTTTATGCAGGAGACGGTATGATGAGATAGCTGAATTTTGGCAGTTAATTGATCTTTGAGTATTAGTGATAAATATGCCCAGTGGCCTGTGATGGGATGTTGGATGGGATGGGATCTGAGGTATTACAGAGAATTCTTTCCTGGGTGTCTGGCTGGTGAGTCTTGCCCACATGCTCACGGTTCAGCTGATCACCATATTTGGGGTCGGGAAGGAATTTTCCTCCAGGGCAGATTGGCAGAGGCGTTGGAGGTTTTTCACCTTCCTCTGCAGCATGGGGCACGGGTCATTTGCTGGAGGATTCTCTGCACCTTGAAGTCTTTAAACCATGATTGGAGGACCTCAATAGCTCAGAAATAGGTGAGAGGTTTATTGCAGGAGTGAGTGAGTGAGATTCTGTGGCCTGCGTTGTGCAGGAGGTCAGACTAGTGCAGGCCTGCACAACATGCGGCCCGGGGCCACATGCGGCCCGCACGGGCTCACTGTGCAGCTCGCGGGGGGTGAGTAGTAGTGGGGCAAGCCAAGTGATGGGGTGGGGGTAAGTGGATAGGGGCAGGGCAAGGGCAGTGCTTTTCGGACCGCAGCTGGGTTTTTTTGCAATAATATGGCCCTCACTGCTTTCTGAGTTGTGCAGGCCTGGACTAGATGATCATAATGATCCCTTCTGACCTTAAAGTCTATTCCCATAAGTTAGCAGTTGTTGTTGTGTCTTTTGCTCTTTACATAACAACAATACTACAAAGGAAGAACACTTGTGGGATGGAGGCCAAATAACTGTGTTTACTGAATATATACAACATGCAAGGTCTATCCCCCCCGCCCATCTCATCCATCACCCTCCACCTCTGCTTGGGTTCTGGTGCTTCTAAAACTACAGAATATGGTGAACAGACTATTTATTCCTAGTTGGCTTGTACCCGGAAGCAGGAGCATTTATACCCCTTCCTAACTACTGATTGATGGGTTTTTTGTTTGCTTGTTTCTTATTCATAACTCGGTAAGGTCTCGTTATCCATATAACCGTCATCCTTTTAGAATCCTGCTAAGGGCCTGAGCTCTTTGCTACCTTGTACGAGTGACATCAGCTAACTCTCTGGGACACGTATTTTCCTGCTCTGTGAATTCACATCTGAAGGTATCATGGGGGAAAAAAATATTTGCGATGATCATTTCCCCATGAAATGTCCCAAGCCACAAAGTGGTTCTGCTTATGATTGGCTCCAGTAAGCTGTGCAGAAAGAGGAACTCAAGGTGACTGAGCATCTGAGCCTTCATTCATCATCATCATCATTGCTGCCTCATGAACTCAGCCCACTCATTTGTCTTCATTCAGCTCTCTAATGGCAGAACTGGGATAAAAGCAGCAATTTTTCTCTCTGCAATATTGGCTATACACCAATATATTCAACTGAAACCGTTACTTAAGCTAGTCCTGGGCAGTGAGGAAGAACGATGCATTTTTGTTTTCCAAGTTGCACCATCTGGACATACAAAATTCAGCGCTAAGATGGCACTGCAGAGAAGTAACGCTAAGCTTTCACGCATTCTGAACTCATTGCAGGGGAAACACATGCCAACCGCTATATTCCATGACATGACACCAGTGCTGCTCCTTTGATGTTTACACTGGCAGTTAAAGGAGAGAGAAATGTCTTTCCAGCAGTTATCAAAAGAACTTTGTGGCACTACACACCTTCCCCATAAGAGAGCTGCTATTGCCTCCATCAGCTCTCCTTTGATACTATACCCCGGAACTAGAGAACATGCATGGAGCAGGGGTTTCAAGGGGAGGGACGTATTCCAAGTGAGTCCCTGTAATAAGAGGCTACCACACACCTATCCAGACAGCCCGACAATGGAATGAGCTTAGATGGGGACATCATAAACATGGGGGCCTGGTTAAAGGTGTTTGATAATGCAAACGAAGCTGGCTTGAAAGTGGCTGTCCCTGCTTCGCCCAGGTGTCAGCTCTGGGAGACTGTTTGCAAAGTGTATTCAGGTCTGCCAGGAAGTCACCCCACCCAGCCTGCCCTGGTAATAGCGCAAGGTACTCAATTTTGCCTCTCTCAAAGTTTGTCAGCAGAGGATCATTTGCAGTGAGCATGCTGCTGGGAGCAAGAGGCGCCTGGGAGATGAAGATACCATTGTCCCACTGCCGAGTGAGGCAGGTTTGCAGGGCCTTGCTGTTACTTTCCAGCTGGGAGCAGAGATGGAGAACACAATGTTGGGTATCTTCTCAGGGTCATTTGTTTATTTACATGTACATGAGTCCTGCTCTCTGAACCAGGGACACCAACAAACAACATGACACACAGGGAAAACCCCTCGGGCTGAAACCTCCCGCCCGGCTCTTCTGCCCTGTCCCAGCAACCAGCTGTCCTGCCTCTGCTCACATAGAGCTACTGGCAGCTTAACACACAGTCTCTCTGCAGAGCTTGCTCACTGTTGGACACACACACAGAGTTTAACATACACCCCTTACTCTGGATACGTGGCAGCTGGCCCATCAATCTTCATCTGCAACAGCTCCAAGCTTTCCCTGCCAGCCAAAGGCGATTGCTTTAGCTCATGCCTTGCTCCTCGGGATGCTCTGATTAACCATGTCTAGGTGCAAGCCATCAACTCCTCTTGAACAGGAACATTGTCAAAGGAAGCTCATGTGAAAACGAAAGACGGACAGGCCTGGCGGCTGTCACCAAGACATTTCCCTGACGGTCCCTCTGCACCCAGCGGCTACCCATGGAGCCACGCGAGTGCTCGTTTGGAGCAGCGCCGTTTGCAGAAATGCGGGGGGGGGGGGGTGGTTTGGTGCTTCAAGAACAGCATGAGCCACACAGCAGTGTATGTGAGGGAGGGGGCACATATGGCATTACACACTGGCCTACGACACTCCCAATGACAGGATCTAACCCCATTTTTATGACCCTCCCCCCAGCTCTCTTACTTCAAAATCAAAACATTAGAACGTTTTGCTGGTTATTTTCTATGAAAGAAAGGGGGCCTCCCTCCAACCGTCCTTGAGGGTGATCCCGGTTCAGCAAGACATTCACAGGCCAACAGTCTTCTCAGGGCTGAGGGAACCGCTCGGGAAGCATGGTATGGTGACGCATGGGAATCTCGGATGAACTTAGCACGGGCAATACTAGTACAAGTGCAGCTATAAAACTCCGCTTCGGACATGAGTGAAGGTTGCTCCCTGCCAGCAGTGAGGTGACCTCTCAATGCATTTGAAGAGCAAGGACAATGGTCCAGATCCTCCCCTTTATTAAGGCGCCTCACTCCCATTGGGTTCAGTGGGAGTTAGGTGCCTCAGTAACTGAGGATCTGAACCATCATTAATCTCACACTGCCCCACATGAGGCACAAACATGCACCTCTTCATGCGTAACAGGAGCCATAGTTTATCAGCATGCCAAGTTCTCTCAGGGCTCTGCCCATTTCCAGTTAAACCATACCACTGCAAGAACAGGAGGACTTGTGACACCTTAGAGACTAACACGTTTAAACAGAAGCTTTTGTAGGCTATAGCCCATTTCATCAGATGCACAGAATGGAACACACAGAAGTAAGATGTGTATATATACACACAGAGAACATGAAAAGGTGGAAGTTGCCAGACCAGTTCTAAGAGGCTATTTAATTAAGATCAGCAGGAGAAAAAACCCCTTTGTAATGATCATCTAGATGGCCCATTTCAGACGGTTGACAAGAAGGTGTGAGGATGCTTAACATGGGGAAGTAGATTCAATTTGTGTAATGACCCCGCCATGTGCAGTCTCTATTTAAGCTATGCTGCTGCCACCTGAGACGTGGGCTTTGTACAATTAGCATCAAAAAACTCCTCGGAATGCCATCATTGGCAGTGTCCCACACCAATGGAAACCAGAGGCCCCCTCCTAGCTAACCCTGCCTGTCGGGCTGCTCTTTGAATGCTGAATGCCCAGGACTCACCTGAGTGGGTGTGGCAAATCATCACATGCAGCCTACGTCTGTATGTCTTTCGCAACAGACGTACCCAAGAATTTTCAAGTGACTTAATTGACCTATGTACAAATCAGATTCGACTTGGGAATTTGTCACAGCCCTAATTGCTGGTCCGGCTCGTTCTGGCACTTCCACTCATTTAACTAATGCAGCCAGTAATGAGACTCGAGACAGAAAACAAGATGTATCACTTTGAATCAATACAGCCTGACACAGCATTTAATTGGCCCGATCCTTCCTCCCAGTCGCTGGACAGCCCTTCATCCAGACTTTGTGGCAAGCTGCTCTAATTTGATGCCGAAGCTGCACCAGAAGGGTATCAAAATAATGATAGCTGTGCAGGTTCTCATTTGCTCATTGCACACTGGGCTTTGCAGTGGGAGCTAGGCTAGCAAAACCAGTTGTAAATCTTTTCTCACTGACCCTTCGCGGTAGGACAGTTTGCTAAGTGTATATTTAGTCCAGTTTACTTTACCAAATTGTGCCACTTGCAGAAAGGTTCTGTGTTGAAGTGGAAATTTTCTGTAATATTTTCTAAGTCCTATGTGTGCCTCAGTTTCCCCTAGATACTGTTACCCAGTGGGGGCAGGGAAGGCCAAGAGACATAGGTATGGATCTCACCTAGCTGTCTGGGCCTTAGGCCCCATATCAGTGGAGCATCTAAGATGACAGTGGTGAATCCAATCACCAGGACATTGGCATCTAGCAACCAACCACCCAGAGGGAGATGGATTTTCCTGCCTCTCAGCAGAGAAGCTGAGCAACCATCCCAGCTTGAGAACAAAGGGCGGGAGAGGTGCAGGATAAGAGAAGTGAGGACTCTCACCTGAAGTCTGACCGAAGCACACAGAGCTTGAACAATGGGGTTCACGCCAGCTTGGCTGGGCTCTGGGCTGACCGGAATGGACTGTGCTTTAAACTTCAGTTCTCTGTGCTACCCTACGGCCTTCCTAGGCTGTGTTCAGTTCACTAATAACCCCGACTGCTCTGACAGTCCTGGGTGAGTGTCACTGCAGATGCTCTGAGAGGCACTAATCCCTGCAGAGTGGAAGAGTCTCCGTTGGACTTGCTGAATGGAGCTCACGGTGGGAAGCAGGAGTGCAGAGATGCAGTCTAAGGAGGTGCTCGGGCCTTATGGTTTATCCTGGAGGAAGAGTGAGGCCCCAAGAGAGTCTGGCCCACTAAAGGGTTCCTCCTATAAGAGACTGCTGCAAGGCAGGGGCCATCACTCCGATCCTGTAGCGCCAGGAAAGGTTTGCTCTGATCCTCTTTGCTGACGTGTTAATTTACAGCCCACTCAGAACGTTTCTGCTGGGCTGGGGTTGTGTTTACGAGAGGGGTTTTTCATTTGCCTGTCTGCTGGAGCTATACAATATCTTGAGTTCTCCACCCCCTGGGTCTTGCACCTGGTCTCTACCCTGGGATGAGGGGGGACAGTACCATTGCCCTGAGTGATCCTACATTCACCTCATCTACTCACAAAGTGCTGCTCCTCCCTGAGGAGGACTCTATGACCTTTGTCCACCAGGCCCACAGTGCTGAGATGGGTGCTATGTTTCCACTCTTTTTAGGAGGTTTATTTCTCAAACACAATCATGGAGCCTCCTTGAGGCTAGGACCACTGGCCATTCCAGCACATGGTGATTTTCCTTCCCCTGCCCAGGCGCTTTGCGCAGAGATCTCCCATCAATCGGTCCCCAAAATAGCAGGTTGGTGTCTGCCACCAGGCTCTCTCTGTGCTCACTTCGCATGGCATCATGCTTTCTCAGCCACCTGCTGAAATCCGCCGGGTGCAGCAAGGGGACCACCGCGGCCATGCCTTTGTACATGTGCCCTTAGGAGGCTGGGAGAAACAGCTGGATCCCATTATCCCCAAGATAGACAGATCTCAGCGCACACATTAGCTGCCCACGTTTCCCCAGAATTCACAGGGTTTGCTAATCCCTGGTTCCCTCGCGGAGGGTGGAGAGCCCCCATGGGAAGGGCATTCAGCGCACCAGCAGCCAGCACAGTGCACGCAGGGCTGCCCTGCACCACAGAACTAAAAGGAGGATTGGCCAAAGCATTTCCATAGGCACTGTCCGTACTGCAAAACACAGGGAAGAAAACCAAGCACCAGCCTAGGACCCGGCAGATAATGACCATTCAGCTACCCAGCATGTTGTGTGCGGACAAGCCATGTTTAGAAGCTACTGACAACCCCACTCACCATGGTGGCATAGACAGGGCCAGCGTGTTTCCCCTCTGACTCACCAGTTCAAATCCAGCTCAGGTCACTAGGGGCTAAGAAGTGGGGTGGGTGTTTAGTGACCTAAGTGAAGTGGGGGGTGGCGGTCTAAATGGGCCCCCCTCTCAAGAACTCATCACTGAACGCCTGTGGCACCAGCAGTTATTTCTGTCAGCAGACAAAGAGAGGCTAAGGCCTGAATAGTCACAGATATTAGCTTGCCCTTATTTCCAGAGGTGAACCTCAAAGTCAAGGCTGGTGTGTGTGCCCACCTTATCAACCTTTAGCCCAGGGCTTAGAGCAATCACCCAGGTTCAATTCCCTACTGCCTGGCACAGCGGGAGAAAGGATTCGAACAGAGGTCTGCTACCTCTCAGGACATCACTCTAAGTGCTGAGCTCTGGGAAATTCTGACCTAGGGCTCCCTCCAGCTCTCCTGTTGGAGCTGGTCCACTGCGGATACATAATGAGAGAAAGAACATGACTGTAGGCCAGTGGTTAGAGCATTGCCCCCAACACGGTGGGAGACCTTTGGACCCCCCCTGCTCCAATCAATCCATAGTGGAACAGCTTCCACAGGAGAGACTGAGGGAGCCCCATATTCGAATATCCCATAGCCCAGCAGTTAGAGCACTCTCCTGAGGGGTGAGTGGACCCCCCTTTTCAAATCCTTTCTTCCCACCTACCAGAGGAGTGGGGAATGAACCTGGATTACAGAGTCATTCTCCCTCTCTCTCAAGCCCAATGGCTCAGAAGGCATCTGACAGGGCACCATGTGATGTTTTGATTAAAAAACTAGAACAATATCAAACGAACATGGCAAATACTAAATGGGTTAAAAACTGGCCAACTGATAGGTCTCAAAACGTAACTGGAAATGGGGAATCATCACGAAAGGGTCTGTTTCCAGTGATCTGTTCTCAGCCCTGTGCTCTTTAACATTTTTATCAATGATCTGGAAGAAAACAAAATAATCCCTGACAAAGTTGGCAGATGACACAAAAATTGGGGGAGTGGTAAATAATGCAGAGGGAAGGTCACCGATAGAGCGATCTGAATCATTTGGTAAACTGGGTGCAAACAATATTGTTTTAATACAGCTACATGTAAATGTATACATCTAGGAACAAGGAACGTAGGCCATATTTACAGGATGGGGGACTCTATCCTGGGAATCAGTTGCTGATAAAAATTTGAGGGTCATGGGGGATAATCAGCTGACCATGAGCTCTGAGGGGGATGCTGTGGCCAAAACAACTAGTGCAATCTTGGGATGCATAAACAGGGAAATCTTGAGTAGAGAGGTTATTTGGATTTGGCACTGGTACGTCCACACCTAGATAACAGTGTCTAGGTCTAGTGCTCACAATTCAAGAAGAAGGTTGATATATTGGAGAAGGTTGAGACAAGAGCCACAAGAATGACTGAAGGCTTAGAAAACCTGCCTTATAGTAATAGGAACTCAATCTGTTTCGCGTAAGAAAGAGAAGGTTAAGGGGTGACTTGATGATAATCTACCTAGTGTACCTACTTGTGGAACAAATATTTAACAATGGGCTCTTCAGTCTGGCAGAGAAAGGTTCAACATGTCCAATGGTTGGAAGTAGAAGCTAGATCAGTTCAAACTGGAAATAAGGCGTAAGTTTTTAACATTAGGGTAAGTAACCATTGGAACAATTTGCCCAGGGCCACAGTGGACTCTCCATGACTGGCAATTTTTAAACCCAGCTGGGATGTTTGTCTAAGAGATCTGCTCTAGGAATTATTGGGGGGCAGGTCTCTGGCCTGTGCTATGCAGGAGATCTGACCAGATGGTCATGATGGTCCCTTCTGGCCAGGTGAGTGCTCTCAGCGTGGGGCTAAGAGTTCTAAGGGGCCCCCCACCATCTCTTCCTCCAGCGAGGCAGCCCCCTCACTCATTCACACAAGGAACTGCCTGCTCATGGAGCGCTAGCAGAGTTAGCCTGGATTTCGGTCTCCAGGAAAGGGTCAGAGCTTAGCACATCAGCATCTCCCATTGGCTGGCTTCAGAGGCTCTCGGCCTAGCCTGCAAATTTTGGTGGATCACCGTCTACGGTGCCTCTCTCTCCCCGTTCATTGTATAGGGAGCCAAGGCACCTCCAAGCTGGGTGTCACAATGCTCAGCGTTGCAATGCCGAAGTCCATCCATGGATTCCACCCAGGCTACGTGGGGTACCAGAGCAGACAGGGAGCTCGGAAGTGGATTCAGCCACGTTGGTGGGAGTGCGGCTGGGAGATGCTGAAGGCATTAGGCAGCCCAGGTACCGGGGAGAATAAGGAGCCCTACCAGCTCCCACTGTATGAAGGTGTTCTTCATACACATAAAGAACCATAGCCTGGCCTGACACACCTTGGCCTTGGAGCTGATTTAGCCCAGGATAATTACTGCCTCGTGGACAGGTCATAGCTTCAAATTTCAGTGTAATGCCTGCCTCACAGGTGCACAGGAACCTCAGAGGCAGGGCAAGGCACACCTAGGCAAGGCATACCTAGGCAGGGACTAGCTATGCTACATTCTTGCACTCACCAATTCGATTGGCTGTGGACTGTAAAAGGCATTGTTAGAGCAGTGTGGGGGGTGTAAAAAATATTAGTCTTCGGGAGGGAGCATTTAAGGGCAACATTTGACGGTCTATAACAGAGGCACTGAATACACTCTCTCGTCAGTTTATATGGACCATGCATCTCCTCTAGCAAGGGGGCATGTTGAGTTTTAAAGGTTTCAAGTTGAAGAGAACAATTTAAAACCAAATAGCTCAGGCAGACGAAACCAGGCAGGCAGAGACAGCAAGAAGAAAAGAGTCAATACAGTTCAATCCTAGCTCCTATCGAAGCAGTTCATTACAAATTGCTCTTGCAGGGGAAATCACAGAGTCGACTGGAACCTGCGTCTTCCAAAACTGCTCTGGCTGCTGGCATACAAGCCACAGCAGAACAGAAGTTAGCAAGAGGCACGGGAAGGAAGCACTTGTATTTGGGTCAGGGGAGGACTGTGGATAATTGGCATCTGACTGGATCATGCCAACTCCTTTACAGAGCTATTGGGAGTAACATGCTTCAAGAACTGAGAACAAGCTCTCAGTTTTGGCTAAACAACCAGCAGACTAATTGGTCAGAGGAATTTCTCATTGGGAGGGCTGCCAGGGGATGACGCTTCTGGAGCTGTTCTCCGGGGGGATGATCAAAGCACTCTGTGAACATCACACACCACAGTGGTTTTCATGCCCATTGTAAGATGAGACACAAAGGGGTTAACAACTTGCCTGAGGTCAAACATCAAGTCACCCAGGAGCAGGACCCAGGAGAGTTAGTTCACTGGGTGACGAACTCAGATACTGGGGGAGAGGGACGCATTAGGCTCATCCAGTCTGATCTCTTGCATCACACAGGGCAGAGAAATTCACTTGGTGATTCCTGCGCCAAGCATGCTGAACTATGGGTTCTGATCCCCATTTGATCAGACACCTGTGCAATGTAGTGGGTGGACTTCATCAATAGAAGGGGAAAGAAATTAGATTTCCAGTGCAAATAAACCCTTTCATATTAGTAGTAGCTTCCCAAATGGTCATGTTAGATGGTGTGTTCATGCTATACCCCCTAATCACCCGCTGTGAGGAGAAGAGCTAACAGATCATGTAATTTTCACTGAGCTACTAGCAAGGACCTCACACAGACCTACAAACACAAAACAGAAAGATCCACCTCTGTTTGAAATAACAAGGTGAGCTCCTAAAAAGAGCGAACACTGATCTCAATTCAGGAAACCCAACGAAACTGTGCTGAATTATAACCTATAACTTGTCCCCTAAAATCCCCTTCTAGGACTCTCATCCCTTCCCTTTAAGAACTGGAGATACTGGGATGCAAAGGCCCTGATTCAACAGAACACTAAAGCACATACTTTACTGAAGTGAGTTGGGATCCCGTTAAAGCTACGTTTTTTTCTAAATCAAGACTCAAATCCTTACCTTTGTTTCTAGTTCTCTTAGTAAAGCTCCCTCCGCAGCCACAGGCTGACACAAATCCCCACCTCCACCACTTACTAGTCACTTCACTTTATTTAACACCCTGGAAATATACAGCGAGCAAGAGTTTGAGAAAAATCAATGGGTTGTGTGTTTGCTGGTGCTGTGAGAGAACAGAATCCAATGGCATACAAAACAGGGCCCAGAGCCCAGACAGTGAAGAGGGCTGTGTTTTTATGGGTGACAGGAGCTGTTCCAAAATGCCAGCACCTGATTTCCGTGGAATTGTTGATACCTGCACACAGGCTGGTCAGTGGCACAGGGAAGAGAGCTGCTTTCTTGATGATGTCAGCATAAAAGCTGTCGGATGCAACCCAGCTGCAGGAGATAACTTTTTTTGCATAATTAATTCTCTCCATTCAGAAGAGGCTAGAGATGTGCCAAGCTGTTAAAAGTTTGTCTGGCCAATCCGGGAGTAAGAACAGATTAAAGAGACATTTTCAGGAAACAGCCTCTATTTTAAAAATACCCTTTCACGTGTTACTAACCCCAGTTTACAATTGGAAAAGGGAAAGAATTAGAAGGGACCGTAGTCAGTCTTTAATATTTTTGGCAGCTTCCTGTTGATGAGTCGCTCACTGGGAGCTGGACTGGGCAGTCCAGATGTGGGTGAGCACGCACAAGTGATCATATTGCAGGCAAACAGCCCTACTCACAAGAGCAATGCTCATATGGGTGAGCAAAGTATGTGCTTTCTAACTGGTTTGGTCAAAGAATTTCTCTCAAATGTTTTGACAGAAAATGGGGTTTTGACTAAAAAAATAATGATTTAATGATACGTGTCTGCTTTCCATGGAAGATTTTGATATTTCACTAAAAACAAAACATTTTGGCTGAAAAACCAAGTATTTAGATTCAAATGGAGCCTCATGGGAGCTGTAGTTTGTATGCCTTTTGCTCTCATTCTCCTCCACAGGCTGGGCTTTCTGCCAGGACTACATCTCTTGTGATGTATCACAGCCAGGGACTCCTAAGATAACCCCTCGTTTCTCACCAAGAGGAGAAATTGGTGCATCATGGGAACTGTAGTCTGGCCAGTGAGCCTGACCCACAGATGACAAGAGGAATATAAGGCACCTGAACTACAACTCCCATAAGGCACTGTGAAACCAGTTAGAAAAATAAACTGGAAGTATTTAAATTCAAAAATATATTTAGCCTAAAAGTCAAAATATTCCGTGCAAATTGCACCAAAAAAGTGAAAACATCATTTGTCAAACTGCTTTCTGAGCTGGTCTCCTTTCTATGGCTAGATTTGTTATTTTACTCTCCTTTACACTTGGAGCAGGTCTCACTGCTGCTGGAAGCATGCCTCTCATTAAAGAGAGAGATAGGTGCTAGCTTGCAGAGCAGCCAGGGCTAGCATGGGCAGTGGCTCAGACTATCTGCCCGGGTATGTAAGCCGGGGATCCAGGTGGGGTTGTACTCTTGCAGCTAGCCTGAGCTGCCGGCACCCTGGCTACATTATTTTTACATACTAGCTTCAGGACAGTTAGCACCCATCTGTCTTCCTGTCCTGGGAAACACACTCACAGCGGCAGTTCCTCTTTTCAGAGCAATTCTGTTGCATTCCGAGCCGTGCAAGAAAACACTTAAAAATCAAACTGCTTGTTTGCTCAAATTAGAAAAATACACCACCACACCGGTATTCACATTGCTTTTTGTGAAAGTGTAAGTTTGGGGCCTAAACTACTTGATGCTGTTTCTGGGAGAAATCGAGAAATAACACATCAAGGGAAACTGATTGTGCTGATAAAATAGTGTTACGATGCTAGTGGAAGAGAGCAGCATTGCAGACGCATGCGTTTGGGATATAACGGTTCTGCTTCATTCTGTAACTGTTCCAGTTTAAAGGGATTATATGGTTTGTGAAGAAAATCTGCCATCTCATTTACTAATAGTGTCTCTTCCCTCCTTCCCCCCCATCCCCAACTCTCCCCGACAGTGGCTGCCAGGAACATCATTTGGAGCATCACATGGGATTATTGCTGGGTGCTCTCCATAATACAGTGATCTAGAATGTCATGTCACAGTTCCGTACTCTAATGATCACCCACTGCACCCTCTAAGTTAATCTTCCAATTAACGAGCTGGTGTCAAAACTTTAAAATGCTTTTGATTTACTGTCATTCATTTTGTGTTCATGATGAGATTTATAGCAACTGACAACCAGCCGTCAAAGCACTATCATCTTCTACTGATCCTCCCAAAACAAATAGCTTCTGGGCTTCACCAGTGTTTTGAAGCAGGAGTAATCCGGGCAGGTGTCATTCTGTGCTGTACAAGCATAAATGAAGCGTGTATTTTGCCCGCTAGGTGTCATGCTCTGATCCCAAACACCGCACAGTTACAAAAAAAAAACAAGTTAGAAAAATAACGGTTCAGCCCTATAGAGACGTGGCCTGCATCTATCCAACAGCCATGTTATCACAGGGCCAGGTTTGAATACTCACGTTCAGTACCGCGGCACAGACCTAGCTCTACTTGTTGAATTGTTTTACCTTACCGGACAAAGTTCCTCCCTTTAAAGGGCATTCCCCCAGGACTGACAAGCAGTTGCAGGAGTAGTAGGTTGGGGCTAACTGGGACCACGGGAGTTCTTTAACCCCTTCTTCACAGGTGAGGGGGTTGTTTGCCATCAGAAGTTCTCCTCTGCAGAGGGGAAGCCATACTTGCAGCGATGGGTAAACTCTGAAGAGTCAACACCCATTCCCCAGAAACACTGATATGCTCCACAATGTCCTCCCTGACAGCGTAAGATCACTAGAGAGCCCTCCTTAAGGAGTTCAGGCCCAGATCTTCAAAGGGCTGTAGGTGCCTAACTCCCTTTGACACCTCTCTCCTAAATGCCTTTCAATTTCTGAAAGAGACACAAGGATCCAGGGCAGGGACGCTGCTCTTAGCACAGCTCTCACGGCAAATGTCAGAATTAAGGGGAAGGACTAAGACAGCCACAGAGTGGATCTGACTTCACGCTGGAGCTTGTTTAAGCTTTTCAGCGTCACATCTGAAGGTCGGCACCTGGTGGTGTATCTTTGTTAGCATCCCACCAATGTATTATAGGGCGGGACTCTCCGCACCTTCGTTTGCGGAGAAGCTGAGGGCCCGGACGGCTTTTCCCCAAAACTGACTCGTGATGTTTCCATCTAGCTCCTGGTTTCCCCGACTATGTGGGTTGGAACTTTCGCACAGTACTGCCACGGGAGCCATCTTTGTCTCTTCACATGCCCACATTGCCAGACAGCCTGAGAAAGGACAGGGATGTACCGGGCCAGACCTTAGCCCCTGTCCAGCACTGTCTGTGGTATTGCAAAGAGACCATAACTGCTTACCTGGGGAGTCTCCTGACTGGAAATCCCTGAGTGGCATAAAGCAGGTGCACCAGCCTGACCCCCCCTCTCCCCCACACACACACCCCTGACTTTCCTAGTGCAGGAGGCACACCTGGGAGAGGGGCAGAGTGCCCACAACTCCCTGGCACTGCAGAGACCCATTGCAGCTGATGCAGCTTAGCATCATTCTCACTGGAGCTGGTTCACAGCCTGAGGTCTCCCACCTTTGTAGCCCCTACCTGAAGCTCCAAGACCTGCCCTGTGGACTCTGCTTGTATCTCCAGGAGAGGCACAGGGATCCGTCCCGAGTCCCACATCCACAAGCCTGCTGGGGAGGAGAGCTGAGCTGAAATGCGTGCAGCCTCAGAGGAGGAGTTACTGCCCGGGCTGGGAGGCAGAGGAGTGCTTGGGCCTGCAGCAATGCCAGCGCAAGGGAGGGAAGAGGATAGTTTGGAGGAGCCGGTTCCTAATGAGAGAACCCACGGAGGTGATGAGGAAGAAGCTGACATCTTAAAGTGTTCCCAGGAACCCTAGTTTCGAGCAGCAAGAATGGCCGTGGCCATTGAAACCTGGCCTGGCTTAAAATCCTTTCACTTTTAAACCCCCTGGGTTCAATTCCCAGCACTGCCACAAAGCTGGGCAAGTCATTTCACCTTTCTATGCCTCAGTTTCTTATATGCAAAATGGAGTAGGACTTCCCGACTTCTATAAGGTTGGGAAGGAAAAGTTATTAGGTGTATGTGAGGAGTTCAGCTGCTTGATTGATGAGGCTACATGACTAGTTAGAAGAGGATGAAATTTGTTCCTTCGCTGTCCCCATGGAAATAGGTAAGGCCCATGTTCTGCACTCAAGCAGCAGCTGAATTTTAAAAACTGCACACAACTCTTGCCATGATGTGAGACAGTGACAGACTGCAGCTGCCGGAGCGGGTAAGGCAGGACATTCAACAGCACATACAACAAGGATGACAGAATCTGGCCGCTGTGTTTTTGCAGATGGTCTTGTCTGGAGTATGTTCAGCTACCAGCAGACATCAGTTCACAATCATGCCGCTGTGTGTATCTAGTTTTGCTTAGAAAGAACAAATGTGCATCCAGTGAAATGACTGAAACAGCTTGATAAGGAAGAACTCAATGTGAGCTAAGCAGAACGGAAAGACACACGCTGGAATTAGGGGATCCATAGCAAAGTGGTGTCTTTAGAAAGGGACACCACTTCGTTACAGTCATCGGAGAAGGGCCAGTGCGTTTTGATGGAGAGCAGTAGCTGAACATGTGACTTTTAGAATTTCGTATTACACCTGATCTATTTATACGGCACAAAAGAAACAGTCTAAAAGCATAAAACTGGGAAATTCCAGAACCCCAAACCTAGCTTCCAAAGAGCCTTTGGAGTAGCAGACTTCCCATCACATCATTTACAAACGCACAGACATGTAAAATAGGCACAGAGCTCCTACATCTTACATGCCCACACAATGTGTGTCTACACAGCAAAAATGCCCGCAGCAGGACGTCACAGACCAGGTCTACCATCTGGCAGGGCTCAAGCTACAGCGCTCAAGACAGCAGTGTAGATGTTTGGGCACAAGCTGGAGAATGGACTCTGAAGTCCAACATTCTCCCTGGGCTCCAGACTCCAACCCAGACCCACCTACATGGCGATTTTTGGTGCTGTATCGAGTCTGTCGACCCAAGTCCTGTGACTCATTGACATGGGTCTATCTACACACTACAAAAAAACCGCATAGAAAGTAATAAGTTCTTCTTATCATCTATTAGGAAGTGTCTAATCACAACACACCTTAAAGGTGACCCAAAATAAGCACACTTCTTTCATCACTCACCTCAAGATATCATCACAACACCAAACCATTAAGAAAACAAAAATATGAGACATATCCTGAGCTGGTGTAAATCAGCATATACCAGTTTACACCAGACAAAGATCAGGCCCTAACCAGTATAGATGGATAGATTATAAAACCAGATGGGACTCCTGTGATCAGCTAGTCTGACTTCCCACCTACCACAGGCCAGAGACTTCCCTGAATCAATCCCTATTTGAACTAGAGGAGTCTATTTTTTAAAGAAGAATCGAATCTAATGCCCGTGATGAAGAATCCACCCCCAACACTCAGTAAGTTGTTCTCATGGTTACTCACCCAAGGAACTCAGCAAACCAAGGTCTCTGTATCCCAGACACCAAGTTTTGTTTAAAACTATTTAATGTTTTTAATATGAACTGACTCACAGGGCCCATATATTCCTCTGAAATCAACACTAGATACTACTGAAATATAAACAATGAAAGGTGGTTTTCATACATCAAAACACAAACTTCTAAGGTTTTCTGCTAAAGCCTCGTCCCACAAGTTACCTTTGGAATACACAGAATTGCCTTATCCTTACTCATCTCTCGGCATTGCTGTTACAGACAGAGCATTGTCTTCAGACATATTGAAATAATAAATTCAGTGAAGTGGTGACTTGAGGGCAATAAAAGATGCAAATCATAGAAAAAGCAGAACAAGTTTCTTTGCAGGAACTGACTATTTAATTAACAACATTTATTTCTCACAGTGAATGAGACAGAACCGTGTGGTCGTCACAGTTACAGGACTAGACTGTTCCAGCCTCGGAGCTCTCACTGTGGGTACAGCTACACAGCACTGGAAGCCCGGGCTTGAGCCTATGTCCCCTTGTGTCCACACACCAGTAGTGCGATCGCACCTGAGGTCCCAGGACCCTACAGAGCCAGAGGGTCCGAGCCTGCATTAAGCTGGGACCTAGGACCCAAACCCTATTGCTGTCCTGTGTGTGTGTGTGGCCTCGGCTTGGCTCAGGTCCCGGAAGCGCCGTGAGTTCCCAGCAGCAGAGGAGCCGCGCTGCGGGTAGCCCTTGCAGTCTGGCTGAGTGCGCTCCCGCGTCCTGCTCTGGCTCCTCCTCACTGCCGCACAGAGCTCACCCAGAGCAGGGAGCAAGGCTGGCAGGCGGGATGTTGGGGGGTGTCATCCCTCTTCCAGCCAGGCCGAGCCAGGAGCTCAGCTGCTCCCCCTCCCTGCCGAGCAGCCGCTTGGCCTCCTCTCCACTCTGCCTGTTGCTCCTGGGCCCACTGCATGGACTGTGAGAACAGCTAGTGGGAGCCAGCCCTAAAGCTTCCCACAGCACAGCCTCCCGAGGATCCCTTTCCTGCCTCCCGGGGTGCAGAGCACCCTGCACCACTCTGCAGTCAGCAGCCAGGCGGGGGCGGGGGTTCTTCCTCTGACACCTCCACTTTATGTCAAACGTCAAAACCAGACAAAAATGAACAACAAACCAACCAGCCCCCACCGCCTTCACTGAACAGCCCCTGCTACAGACTCAGAATTGCCGAGTGTCATTTGGTCCTGGAGACGGGTGGGCACCTGATCTGGGGATAATTAGCACATGGGCATTTTCCTGCCCCTGTGACTCAGCCTACAGGGGCAGAGCCCAGTCCCCGGGTTAGATGGTAGTTCGGTACAAAGCTTTCCCCAACTGCCGTCATGCTGCTGAGAGGGCCCCCAGAGGAGCCAAGCGTGCCGTTTGTGTGCTCATGGGCTCCTTATGGGCACCTGAGTCCCATCGACACACCACCACAGCGAGGAAACAGGGTGGGCAGGAAAGTTTTCCCACTACGTTTCCATAGGGGGGAGTGTAGACATGGGGTGGGGGGCAGCGCATCAGGCCCTTTGGGAAGTGTTTACTTTGACTCAGGTCTGTGCAATGCAGTGTGGATGCCAGAGCCCTAGGTTTGAGCATGGGTCAGAACCCAGGTTTAAAAAGCAGTGCAGACACTCAGCCAGGGTTCCCTGACACGGGTCAGCTGACTTGAGTCCCACTAACCCTAGGCTTACATTGCTGTGTAGAGATACCCTATCTACCTGTGGGGTGGGCGTTGAAACCATCTCTCCCTCTGACAGCCTGACACACCCTCCTAGAAGTCAAACATCAATCCCATTTTGAGGGAGGAGATCACCAAGGTTCACCTCACACCCTCACGTTCCTACTGCGGTTGTAGCCAGCAAGTCACTCAGAGAGTGTGTCCTGGGAAAGAAACAACCCCAATGTCAGGTGCCGAGGCTGCTGTTTCAGACTGGCTGTGCATCGTGGGTTTTTAGACACATGGTGCAAGAATGTCTTGTGATCTCCTAGTTGTTTTCTTAGCTCCCACCTTGCAGAGGAAAGTGAAAACCCCAGAACTCAATGGCTTCAGTGTTACCTTGGGGTTCGTGCTGCTTGTCCAATCATGCATCCTGGGAGGAAACCGAAGTGCTGAAGTCCTGGGTCACAGCTTGACAGAGACCTGGAGGTGCTGCGTTAGGGGTATGTGGTTCTAGCCCAATCGCTGGTTCATCTTGAGGTGCAGAGATAAGAAAAACATAGTCCCTGAATAATATCCCATTGTGCTTCCCTGGAAGCCTAAAGCAGGGCTCGGAATGATGCTGAGGGATTGAAATCATGAATATTACTGGCTAGCCAGGACATGCTCTTGTGCCCGTGTTTGGTGATGGACTACAACGTGCTGTCTCCGGTGAAGCAGTAAAGATGAGCCCAACTGGTCATTCCATTAAGGCCAACACAAGTTCAAGTTCAAAGTTCAAGTTCAAAGTTCAAGTTCAAAGTCTCGGTTGTGAAACGCAGGCGTCTGCTACCACCCTGCCAGTCACTCAGCTCCTGTCTTTGTGGCCCCTCTCTCCAGCACGACAGGCCTGGGAAGCAATTCAGTGGGGCATCGGAACCATCCCATGAGATTTAGTTTATGAACTACCTGATCTAGCAACTAATACTGCTTTAAAGGAAGCTGAAATGAGATGAGAACAGGCACCTGCTTGGGAGCGGAGGTCAAGTAGCTAAGTGATACCATGTCAGACATGGTTTTCTGCAAACGGGACATTATTAAGGATCCATTACAGAGGCGGTGCACTCTGGATCAGCAGCTGCGATCAAACGAAAGTCGAGGGAGCTATTGCAACACTTAAGGTTTTGTCAGCGTTTCCAGGAGAGAGAGAGATCTGGTTTCTATTTCCAAGGTTTGTGACAGAGCTATAAGAATTATTAATAGAATTCTTCTGTTCCAGTAGCACTAAGATGGTCTCCACGATGGCACTTAGGCACCCTGATGCTCAGCACTGCAACGCCTAACTTTTAGGATGCAAGAAACCCCCTGGAACGATATTGAGATCCACCACACTGAGTTAGGTGCCTAGACAATGAACGGGGAGAGAGAGGTGCCTTAGGCTAGGTCTCGATGCCACTCATAAACGCACCCTCCTAAAGCATTCATTTGTCTGCCAGCCCGGAAAATGGCCCCCTTCCGAGCATTACAGACCCAGTCACAAGACTGGCTTGCCAGCGTGTCGAAGGGGAAGGGCACATAACTGTCGCACCACGCTGTTGTCTGCAGTCCCTTGAACGCTGAGCATCATCCTACTAATGAACGTGTGGCCTAGGACACAGCAGGATACAGTTTAATAAGTGACAGCCAGCTAGGGTGACCAGAGAGCAAACATGAAAAATCGGAACAGGGGGTGGGGGTAATAGGAGCCTGTATAAGAAAAAGACCCCAAAATAGGGACTGTCTCTATAAAATCGGGACATCTGGTCACCCTACAGCCATCTGAGCATCGGAAGTCAATGCAACTAGAAGCTCAATTCAACAACAGCTTCTCTGGGCAGCATTATATGTATTCCTGGGCAGCATTTGCAAGGAGGTGGATATAGTCTGTCTCCCCTGCCCCACAGGAAGGGTTTTGCAATGGCTCTGTCTGAGTCCCCTGGAAGTGACTGACCTGAAAACTGAGGAGTAGGTTTGGGTACTGGGATCACGCTGGATTCTCACTGACACCAACGCCCTGTCACATCACTCCAGCAGCGCAAAGGGGCATGGAAGTGGGGGCCACTATCATTTCTACCCACTCATTGGCTAGGGCGCAGCCCCAGGTTCAAGACTCTGCCAAAGACTCTGTGTGTGACCTTGGGCAAGTCACTTAGCCTCTCTGTGCCTCAGGTCCCATCTGTAAAAGGGCCTTGCCTCGCAGGAGTGTGTAAGGATACATAGAGTGTGGATGGTGAGATCTGCTCATGACAGCGCTAGATAAGAACTATCCATTATTATTCACAGTGCCAGAGACAGGTAAAATGGCCCTAGTATAAGTGAGAATCGGGCCTCTTGAGGGCTACTGTTTACTCTCTAAACCCCGCTGGTTTCTCAGAGAGCAATGAGGGTACCAGTCTGAAGGCTCCCTGTGAGCACCAGGCCAGTCAGTGTCCATGGGACTGAAGCGTAGACTGGCTGAGAACACTCTCCAGATGGGTCGGTCCAGTACTGCAGCCATCTAGAGACTAGGTGGTCATTTGTTTTTTTGTGTTCATGCTATTCAGGAGTAACTCCAGCAACTCCACTGCAGTCCCCACCAGACGCCCACAGCTGCCCTTGAACCAGCCACACAAGTCAGAAGGGTCAGGTTTTCAGAAAGATCCTCAGCTGCCACCCAACATCCACACCACTTCGGAGCGGGAAAACATGCCAACCATAGCCAAGTCTGACACTCTCCTGAGACGGCTCAGACAGACGGGGCTGAGAGCCAGGAAAGGACTAATGGACTGAATTTGTGCTGCCCAAAGTGAGACAAACCCACAAATCCCAGAAATGGGAGTTAGAATTCTGTAACCCTAGAGAAGGTGAGAGCTGGACAGACATCACAACGGCTTATTCCCCATTTCCTCCCTTTTGCGGGGAAGACACACACGGTAAATCAGTCATACTTCTTCTGTGCCCCAGTCATCTGTCGCTAACAAATGAACCCCCATCTGCAGGCAGATCTGTGCCATCACACTCAGGTTTTTTCTGACTGTGCTTGGATCCAGGATTTCCAGTCACCTGTTCACACCCGCCTGCCAAAGGCCTTCCACATACCTGGACAGCAATCCAGGTTAGGGTATTCCAAGAAATGCCCCATCTCACCCTGCCGCACGAAGCAAAGTAACCCAGGCAGCTCATGGTGGCCAAAGCATGACTCGCCAAAGCAAATCCTTTTATGAGGCCATGGCTAGAGAAAGCATACGGAGCTGTGGAAGAGACTGCACCCTGAATCACAAATCCCAGTCAGGTTGGATCTTAACAAAGCCACTACTGGCAACACACCAAAGAACACAATCCAACAGGCCCAATCTTGGCCCTGAACTAAGCGTACCAAGCAGCACGAATGATTCTGGCCCTCCAGGGGAAGCATGAGGTGCCAGGAAACATCTGAAGGGCATATTCATGTATAACAATGCCACACCCAGGCCTGGATACTGACGGATTCCAATTCACATCTGCAAGCCTTGTTTACATGTTGATTTGCTGCATCAAGTGCTGGCTTGACTTCCTACCATGAGGGCAGCTGTGAACACCATCTCCCTGGGTTATTTCCTGCTTACAGCATTTACATGGACACATGTGCTTGAAGCAATGATCCTCATGCACTAACTCCTCCAGGCTGGACATTGTGTGCAGATGCCAGACTCTCCCCTCCCAAAACAAGTCCTCTACTCTCAGCTCACCCACAGTTAGAGATTCCGTGGTGGTCAGAGGAAACTCTACAGAGACGCACGAAAGCCTAGCTTCAGAAAGTTGATGGGGACATCCCAAGCTTGGTGCCACATCATCCGTTGGGCAATGGACCACGTGCAGGAGAAGCCCATTACTCTCACAGTGGAAAAGAGAGAGAGAAGGAAGGAAAAAGAACAAACGTTCTCCTTGCAGGTAGCTGACCTGCCAGGAAATGTCTGCGCTTCCTGCGGGTGGATCTGTGATTCCAGGATCAGACGTCTGAGTCATCTCAGGACCCCTATGTAAATCTGTGATAGAGAGCGTCCTCAAATCGAGGGATCACTGATGATGAATAAATGCTGTATAGATTTCATTTCAAAAGCCACACTGAAACAAAGATTTTGCCCAGATTACAAAAAAAAGTTTGCTTTTTTTTTTAAATTGAATAGGCTGATGCTAGAAAATATGTAAAGCTGAGGACCACAAAGAGCTGAGCTGATGTTCAGTGTCAGGTGGAGAGTGTTCTGCATCATTTATTTTATTTCTTCTACAAGCTGTTAAGCATGAAACCCCCTTGAAAAGGATACTGAGTGCACCAGTTGGTAGCTGTGAATGATAGAAGTATTATTGCAATGATGTTGGTGATTCCATGGTGGCTTTGAAATACAGAGACACTGTGTTTTAGTTACCTAAAGGGAAACATTCATTTTAAAAGTCAAACATCTGAAATGTGTTGGGGTTTGTTTGTTTCTAAACCAGGTACCGTTACAACTAGCACCTAAGGTCACTGTTACTGAAAGGAGGGGAAAATGTGTTTCCAGTTTATTTGGGGCAGGTGAGCTCATTTTGTGTACAATTTCGTTCCAATTTTTGTGCCAATTTCACTCATTCCCTGGAACGGTCAGTGTTCATCATTGTTGCAAGTCTGTCACACAGCAAACAGTGAAGAGGAAAATACTGCATATAAAAGAAGAATGAGTTTGCAAACACCACATGCTGGCAGGGCAAGACGAGGCAGGTGTAGTATTTGAAGTTACTTTGCATTCATTTTGTTTTCCCAACTAATGGAATTTCAGTGGGGTGTGATAGGCAGAAGAAATGCTGCTTGGAAACTCATTACAGACAGATTCAAAGATATTTACTTTGTGTAAATTAGACTCATAGACTCAGGCTTTAAGGTCAGAAGGGAGCATTATGATCATCTAGTCTGACCTCCCACACAACACAGGCCACAGAATCTCACCCACCCACTCCTGCAATAAACCCTTAACCTATGTCTGAGCTACTGAAGTCCTTAAATTATGGTTGACACTTTGTGGCTAACAGTTATAAAGCTTTAATGTTCTGAATCTCAGCATCTCCTGCCCTGAAAATGGTCTAACCCATATAATGTCCTACAAGTGTAAAGATCTGCATGGATAAAAATAAAAAAAATGCTTCAAAGCCGAACATTGATATGATCTCTCAAAAAGAAAACACTGAATTCTGATAACCTATTGGTAAGGCTATTGGCAGTGTATAGACACATCGAACACCACACTGCCCTCTAGCGGTCGTTGTGGGAAAAGTAGCTGATCTTAGCTTTTCAAGGACATTGGTGTTACAGCTTTAGCAGTGAAATGCTTTTCAGAAGTGACTTTTTTTGTTCACAGAGTGACAGATCTGGGAAGCAGTATCTTCCCCCATTTTCACTTTGTTTATTTTGCACATGTGGCTGCATTTCATGTACAGATTTTCAAAGGTGATTTGGGTAACTAAGCTGCCCCTGAAAATATTATGCTAAGGTCCAGCTGCTCAATGATTCCTAAAACCCCAGCTCCCTCAGATGTCAGCACCTCCATAGCTCTGAGAATCTGGGCCTAGGTGACTTAGAAGCCTACACCCTTTGGATTTAGGATTGCACACCAGCTACTAAGTACCTATGTCACTTTTGAAAATGAGACTTGGGAGCCTAAATCACATAGGATGCATTTTTCAAAAGCACCCAACTCCCCTAGTCTCCTTTGAAAATCCCAACCTTTGCCAAAGCCAGCTGCACTCTTTCCCAAACCAGGCCCCTTGCACCACCGAGGGCAATCAGATGGTCACCAAAGATGTCGCAGGTGCAGATCCAGGCCTAGCCATTATAATCTGCCCAGGTAGATCTTTCACACAACAGATACAGAGAAGAATTTCATTGTATAGGGAGATGATCATTCACTCGCGCTGAGCAGGGGGAGCCTCATTGGTTTCAAGTGTGAGAGAGACAAGGGAGGTGAGGTCGTATCTTATTGGACCAGGAGAGACGAGCTTTCATGCTCCAGAGCAATTCGTCAGGTCCACATGTGGAAGAATTGGCAGTGCCACTTCGGAGTCTAGGGCCATATACTGCGCTGGATTCCACCCAAGAGGGCTTGCGGCAGTAAACGCACCTCGCTCCCCTGGAGAGCTTTCCACCAGCAGATCTGAAAGCACTTTACAAAAGGAGGTCAGTAGCATTATCTCCATTTTACAGATGGGGAAACTGAGGCACAGCGGGGGGAAGCAATTTACCCAAGGTCACACAGCTGGCCATGAGCAGAGTCAGGAAGAGACCCAGACCTCAAGAGTCTCAGTCCAGTGCCCAGGAGGGAGTGGTCAGGGCAGCATGTGGATTTGTATTCCTTACAGCCAGGAAGAGACGCAAGTAGGAATGGGGGACTCCGCTCCCAGACAGACGGAGCACACCGTTTCCTGCTCTGTGACAAACGTCGTATTGCCTTCATGCTTCACATTGATCTACTGGAGCATGACATGGGCACACAACAGGGTGGAAGTCGGTGGCACCAACATGAGGGGATCTGACATGTTTGTGACATGTCCCTCTGAAGTCAAAGGCCTGCCACACGCTGGGCAGCCCATGGCACAGTCAAACAGGCAGCTGGCAGGAAGTCTTCCGTGTCCCAAGTGGCACACCACATGCCAAGAAACACGGCAGACCTTCCTGCAGAATTTTGCAAGCCCTGTAGCTGGAGATTTCAAAGCAGTCTCATATTATGTGTATATACAGCCCCACACACGAGGGGTCCTGACTTCTGCTGGAGCCTCTGGGCATCACTGCAATACAAATCCTAAACAGCCTTTCCTTCTCACAACACTCCCGAGAGGTACAGAAGACGTGTCTCCATTTTACAGATGGGTAAGCTGAGGCACAGAACAGATCCACATTCCTCTTTTCTGCCATCCTGCTGCTTTAAGGCTCTACCAGTCAGGAAACAACTCCCAAAGTTATACTATGGAGCAAACTGCTGCCATGTAAGTTAGCAGGCAGATTTCCTGTGGGGTATTAAATAACTGTGTTTACGGAGCCTGGCTGAGGTTACACCTTAAGTATGGATGTGTAACAAATATGCCAAGTAACTCCTGTGCACCCAGTAACCCAAACTGGGTATTAGTGGGTTACTCAGTCCTCCTCTTCCTGAGTGAAATCCGACCCCATTAGAGCAGCTGCTAGGGATCTCTGGAGACAGGCATTGCTAGGAGCTGATCTCCAGTGGACTATAAACCTGAGCCTTGGAAAGATAAAGAACTCTTCCCCTAAGAGCCTCCTCACAGGGCAGCATAACGGGACACTTTGCAACCAGACGCTCAGTGGTATCAGTCAGCATAACTCCGCTGCACTGAGACAGAGCTGAACACCCAACATTGGCCCAGCGGATTCTCAGATCTTTCCATGGACCTGAATGCGTGGGGGGAGGTTTGACACCAGAGGAGGAAGTTTCCTTCTAGGACTAGAATTTTCAGTGCAGCAAATGGAAACTCGCCCTTCCGCCCTCTTTGGCCCCGGGTCCCAGCAAACCTAAGCCAGCCTTAGTGACCCTAATAAAACAGGGTCCTGACCCACAGTTTAAGAACTGCTGCAGACTATCTGTAAGGATGGGCCCCTAAGACAGTCCATGGGAAAGGGGGGGTTTCTCTCCTGATCAGTAGCTTGGTGGAGTCCGGTTTTGGTGGGCACCTGCAGTCTGTGTCCGTTTTAACAGGCTAATCACGGCGGGGGAAAGGCCCCAGTTCCGAGAAGCCCTTGACCACACACAAGTGCTATGTGCTTGGTTGGATCAGGGCTCCTTTGAAGTGGGATTTTGAAAATCCCTAGAGCAGCAAGCCGGGGAACAAGCTGTACCAGCCAGCGTAAGCGGGGATAGATCCCACTGCCAAGGAACGGAGGTGGTTCAGTTCGGAGACACACCAGATCGGACAGACACTAATGGAGTCAGCCGTGCCCTCCGCAGCCACAGAGTTACTATGCGGCACGTGCCGGGCTCTCCTCCCCGTACAGACTCCACCTTAAAATGGGTCACGCTTGTCTTGTGGGGGGTCTACTGAGCAGCCCAAATGAATTAGCCTAGGCCACGTTCTCTGGTGGCCTCGCTACGCTCCAGCCAAGGCCATTAGAGACCTCGGCACCACGTGTCAGTGGTAAGAGCTGCATTTTGCGGGCTCTCTCCAAGCTGGTCTGCCTGCACGCGCTGGGCATTTGTCCAAGGCTGGGAGCATTAACTCTTTCCTGGTTTTTTCTCTGTTGGCGGCAATGAAACAATCATGGCTCCTCCGAAGCAGCCAGCCATCCGCAGCAGCTCTCGCCTCTTTCAGCTTTTCACGTAAAATGGACAAATGCTACCGTCCCGGGGCAGTGCCCTCATGGCAGCCTACAGCCTGGTCCAGACGGGCATGAGACAAAAGTCCCCTCCCCCCCTGCATCTACCTTATTGGAACCCAAATCAACTAAAAACTAACAAGTCTATTGCTGCTCTCTTCCCCAGCCTCTTGCTGTCACTCAAGCTGCTCACTCTACTTGAGGGCAGAGTCCTCAGCCATCCACCACCCCCTGGGTTAGGTGCAACCTCTGCCTTTATTCTCTGTAGCACTCCCCTGCACCCTACAACTGCTGCTGTCTTCTCAGAGAGCTCTTCCCACCAGGAGCAACCCCCTACAGTCCTTCAACTGGGGACCCATTCTTTTTTATTTTTTCCACTCGGTCACTTTTTCAAAGCTGGAGATGTTGTGAAAAGTGACCAAGTGGAAAAAGGAGAAAAGAAGGAAAAGGAAAGAGTGAAGAAAAATAAAACAAGAACCTAGACCCCATTCTGTTGGGCTCTGCAGCATTCTAATGAAAACAGGGAGGAACAGAGCAGCAGGAGCAGTAAAAGCAAAAATCCAGCACCACAAACAGCGTTTGTTGCTAGAAATTCTCCCTTCATTTTTCTATTGGAAATGAAACAATATCACCATTGAAATGTCCCTGCAACAAGCGTAATCACAGTGATATTTCCATGTGAAAAATTTCAGTTTCAATAAACTCCATTTTTTTTTATTTTATTTTTTTTTTTGTGGCGGAAAAACTATTTCAGGTGAATACTTTCAACCAGCTCTGGTGACCACCCTCTGGGTCTGGTTACAGACACCTTCCCTGAGCTCACCAGGAACAAGGAAGTGTCTGAGTTCCCCCATAAGCAGGGGGTCTACAGATGTTCTGGGCTACCAGGGAACAGTGAAATGAGTCATTACAAGCAGGTTTGGTGTGGTGAGGAGGGTTACAAACCTGGGACATGAGTGCCATCTAGTGGAATTGCTTTTTAAAAATCACAAAAATGCAGTGATGACAATGGACTGCGAACGTAAGTCTATTTTAGGCCTGCTAATGCCACCTTCCTGATCCTTTCTATTCTATTTTTAGGTTACCCAGCATTGCCATTGCTAGAAAATTGTCTAGAAAATCTAAAATATGCCCCATATCCTGTGTAGCTGGGAAGACACCAACTAAGATGTCTAATCTGTACTATCCTGATTTTCTAGTGGCACAATATTCAGCTTGGAAAAGCTTGTATGGGGAAAATCCAGAAGATATTTCTGGTCCTGCTTTGAGCAGGGGGGTTGGACCTCCTGAGGTCTCTTCCAGCCCAGATAGTTGATGATGATTAGGTATGTTGGTACAAGGCCCAGCCCAATGGGCCCAGTCAGGGCTGGGCCTCCAAGCGCAACTGGAGTAATGATCAAACCTTCTGCTGTGAACTCTTGGTTAGTTTTAGTATATTGGTCCCCTGGAGTGTCCTTTCGTTAGCTGAAGATTAAGGCTCCCAGTCAAGGTGAAATATACCTGGCTGCCCGCATCCTCCTCCTCCCGGCAATGGTCCATAACCCAGCCCCACACATGGCTGGTGATACGCCGCAGTGCCAAGCCACAACCACACCCCCACGCCCCCACCCAGCCGCTCCCTGCTGGCGATGCTGCCCTCCACTCCTTACCCACAAGCCCTTCCTGAGGCTGGAGCACAATGCAGACCCCCAGCCCGCTGCTCCTACTCACTGGTCCCACACATGCTGTGGGGCTCAGCTGTGAGCTGCCTCCAGAGCATGGAGCTTCAGCCCCATTTCCAACCTGCTCTCCACCATCGGGGCTGCCGCAAGCGTAGGCGCCACAGGTCACCCACAACCCGGCCCTGACACGGGACTCCTGGGGGAAAAGCAGCAGAGTATAGGATCAAGGACTCTGTGGTAATACAGATGTGCATGGGGGGCATAGGAGATCATAGTTCTTGGCATTTGAGTGCTTGGCTTTTCACCATAATGTTCTTTTACCAGTTGTATTTTTTTTCTCTTCTCTTTTTTTAAGGGGATAGGGAGGGGTACATACAAGCAATGTCAGTGTGTGAATTGCTGTCTCCACAAACTGTGGCCAGGGGTCTGTTTTGCTTTCTATGGCCTTTGCTGGCTAAGGCTCACACCTTGCTTTCAATATACAGAAGCCTTTAACGGGAGGTGGTACCTTCCTCCCTCTTGGTGGTGAGCACTTACATAGCGGAGTAATCCTGTTGATTTCAGAGAGACTGTCTGTGTAAGTAATAGCTCCTGGCAGGAGTAGGGGGTGGACTGTAGACTACAGCCCAAAATAGCTTTTCCTCCAAAATGGATCCTGTGCAGAAGTTTGTGATGGAAGTTCTTTCCCCAGGGTGAAACAACCACCCTTTGCATGGGCTGCACGAGGCCTAAGTACCATGTAAGTCCTGTTTTGAAGATATAAGTGTGACTTAGGTGATGCACAGACTTTCCCAGCTGTCTGCAGAGAGTGAGTTTCCCCCAAGTGAACAGCCACATATAGAATTTGTGCCACTTTTCTTAACAGACACTGTAAAATGTTCAAAGAAGTCATCGTTAAGTCTCCTTAACTGGCAATTGCTGCCCTGGTTTCTGAGGAAAAACCTACTCCAGCCTTAGTTCTTGCCTCAGGGTTTGAAACTTGCGGGTCCAAGAGTCTGCCTTGGTGCAGAACTTTGGGTGCAGCCTTCACCGTGGAGATCTTCTTCCACAGGGGTGGGAGTGCTTGGACTCCCTCGCGCCCGTTCACGCCTGGCTAATTCTAGCCAGGCTGAGGCAGGTCATTGCATTCCACAGGGTCCTTCGTGAGGACTTGATCCTGCTCAACGTCAGTAGTGACCCCACCCCTCTAGTCCTTACTCAGGCCAGCCTCACACTGGGTTCCACACTGACGGGAGCTCTGCTGCACGGCGTGGCTTTAGTGAGTCCACTGGGTGACTGTTCCAGCTGCACCGGAAGGCCCGATGCTGCGTCCCGGGCCGGGAGTATTAGATGACAAAGGAATTCAGCATTGTGTGCCCGAGGGCAGGCAAGGAGGAGCTCTGACGAGACACATTGTTCACTGAAACAATAATTAACGGCAGACAAGCCAACACCAGAGCTGGGACGTTAAGAATAAGCAGAGATGAATAGTTGGGGCTCTGCAATCGTGGGCGGATCCCTTTGCTTGGCCCAGGGTACCGTGCCCGTCACATTGGAAGTACAAGGTGTAAATGTTAATCCCAGCCCGGATGCTAGTGGTGGGAATCTGCTGGCTAATACAGCACAATACGAGCGGCTGAACGCTCGAGGCCATAGAATCACAGGGCTGGAAGGGACCTCGAGAGGTCGTCTAGTCCCGTCCCCGCACTCAAGGCAGGACTCGGTATTACCTAGACCATCCCTGACAGGTGTCTGTCCAGCCTGCTCTTAGAAATCCCCAATGATGGAGATTCCACCACCTCCCCGGGGCAATTTATTCCAGTGCTGAACCACCCGGACAGTTAGGAAGTTTTTCCTGATGTCCAACCTAACCCGCCCTTGCTGCAATTTAAGCCCATTGCTTCTTGTCCTATCCACAGAGGTTAAGAAGAGCAATTTTTCTTCCTCTTCCTTGTAACAGCCTTTTATATACTTGAAAACTGTTATCGTGTCCCCTCAGTCTTCTTTTTTCCAGACTGAACAAACCCAATTTTTTCAATCTTCCCTCATAGCTCATGTCTTCTAAACCTTTAACCATTTTTGTTGCTCTTCTCTGGACTCTCACCAATTTGTCCACATCCTTCCCGAAATGTGGCGCCCAGAACTGGACACAATACTCCAGTTAAGGCCTAATCAGCGAGGACTAGAGAAGAAAATTACTTTTAATGTCTTGCTTACAATACTCCTACTAACACATCCCAGGTTGATGTTCGCTTTTTTTGTAAGTGTTACACTGTTGACTCATATTTAGCTTGTGATCCACTATGATCCCCAGATCCCTTTCTGCAATACTCCTTCCTAGGCAGTCATTTCCCATTTTGTACGTGTGCCACTGATTGTTCCTTCTTAAGTGGAGCACTTTGCGTTCGTCCGTATTGAATTTCATCATATTTACTTCAGACCATTTCTCCAGTTTGTCTCCATCATTTTGAATTTTAATCCTATCCTCCAAAGCACTTGCAATCCCTCCCAGCTTGATATCATCCGCAAACTTTATAAGTGTACTCTCTGTGCCATTATCTAAATCATTGATGAAGCTATTGAACAGAACCAGAACTAATCTCTGCGGGACCGCACTCGTTGTTCCCTTCCAGCATGACTGTGAACCACTGAGAACTACTCTCTGGGAACGGTTTTCCAACCAGTTTTGCACCCACCTTATAACAGCGTCATCTAAGTTGCATTTCCCCAGTTTGTTTATGAGAAGGTCATGCGAGACACTATCAAAAGCTTTACTAAAGTCAAGATTTATCATGTCTACTGCTTCCTCCCATCCACAAGGCTGTGAGGTTGGCTTGACATGATTTGTTGTTGACAAATCCATGCTGACTGTTACTTATCTTTTAGATGTTTGCAAATTGATTGCTTAATTATTTCCTCCATTATCTTTCCGGGTACAGAAGTTAAGCTGACTCGTCTGTAATTCCCTGGGTTTTCTTATTTCCCTTTTTATACATGGGAACTATATTTGCCCTTTTCTAGTCTTCTGGAATCTCTCCCATCTTCCATGGCTTTTCAAAGATAATCGCTAATGGCTCCGATATCTCCTCACTCAGCTCCTTAAGAATTCTAGGATGTGTTTCATCAGGCCTTGGTGACATGAAGACATTTAATTTGTCCAAGTCATTTTTAACTTGTTCTCTCCCTATTTTAGCCTCTTCTGCTCCTACCTCATTTTCACCAGCATTCACTATGTTAGACATCCAATCGCCACCAACTTTCTCGGTGAAAACCGAAACAAAGAAGTCATTAGGCACCTCTGCCATTTCCACATTTTCTATTGTTATTTCCCCCCCTTCACTGAGCAATGGGACTACCCTGTCCTTGATCTTCCTCTTGTTTCTCATGTATCTGTAGAATGTTTTCTTGTTGCCCTTTATGTCTCTAGCTAATTTTGTCCCTACATACTTGTGTTAGTTGTTTATATTCATCCTTTGTAATCTGAGCTCATTTCCACTTTTTGTAGGACTCTTTTTTGAGTTTTAGATCATTGAAGATCTCCTGGTTAAGTCAGGCTGGTCTCTTGCCATACGTCCTATCTGTCCTACACAGTGGGACAGTTAGCTCTTGTGTCCTTAATAATGTCTCTTTGAAATAATGGGAATAGAAGAGGCTGAGGAAGGGCAGAAAAGCTATTAGTTATAAGCAGGGCCCTTTGTTTTCAGTTTTTGTTTTATTTTTCCAGGGAACTTATCAGCATTCATTACCACAACAAAAACAGGTGAAAATCAGTGCAAAAAGCTATTTTAATAATTTTTCTGGATAAATATCAGAGTTTATTTTGATGGATGGAAAGATAGGGGAAAGTATTCAGTAGATTAATGCCTTGAATTCCGTTCAGCAATGTGGGTTGCTGCAGAACTAAAACAGAATTCAAAACACAACGCCACCACTAAATTTAAGCAAACAATACATCTCTAAGCCCCAAATACAACAGTCTACTGTTGTAGGCTTAGAACCATTAGCCTATAAATATTTACATGTCATAACTGGCTCACACCATTTGCAGTGTGTACACTCAACTTCATCCTTTTCTGCTGCTTTTTTAAAAATGTTGAATACTTCCTTGTGTTCTGAAACCATATTCTGATACAGATTTTTATTTTCTTCCCATTTTAGTGTGTCAAATCTTTAACCAGTTATCTGCTAACAGCCTGAAAAGTGTACTTGACGGGCGTGAGATTCATCAGTACACTCAGATGCGAGCCTGTTTGTTTGTTGGGTATATCTTTTAGACTAACACATAGCCTTACTTCAACTGGCAGCTCTGCATATCCACACAGACTAATGTATTATCACAATACGTATATCTCATGCCATGTATTGTATTTTCCAAATAAAACAAGTTATTCTTATATATTTGAATGACACAAAAGTAGAGGGAAAATCCAACAAAAAACCCCAGAATAATACTTTTTGTAAAACCCGGGGAATTTTTCGGTAAAAGTCAGTTTAAACTGAAAACGAAGGGGCTTAGTTATAAGAGAAGGTCTGCAGCAGGAAGACCCCTGGGGAAAGCTGTTGGGATCCCTGGGAAGGGAGGCAGAAGGAGGATCCTGTTGAAGACTACACAAGGGAGAAGTTCTTCAGGGTCCAGGAAACAGGGGACTTTAGGGAAGCCCATGAGGGGCAGAAGGATGATTACATTGGGTATTTTATTTGGACTTTGAGTTGGACCTTTGGTATCCTCAGAAAGGGACCAAACCACACTCATTTGTGAGAGGGCCAGTTCCTATCCTTTGCTTTGTGGTAGATCCATAGATTTCAAAGCCAGAAGAACAGCCATACAGGGTCAGACCAATGGTCCATCTAGCCTCGTTGTTTCCCTATCCTCATTGCATTTGTATACAGGTAAATTCTAACAGTCACTAATGTCAGCTGCTTCCAAGGGAGTGAACAGATCAGGGCAATTCTGAGTGATCATTCCCCCTGTTCACTCTCAGCTTCTGGCAGTCAGCGGTTTAGGGACACCTAGAGGATGGGGTTGCATCCCTGACCACCTGGCTATTAGCCATTGATGGACTCGTCGTCCACGAACTTATGTAGTTCTTTTTTGAACTCTGTTATAGTTTTGGCCTTCACAACATGTTCTGGCAACAAGTTCCACAGGGTGACTGTGCGCTGTGCGAAGAAATACTTCCTTTTGTTTGTTTTACACCTGCTACGACCTATTCATTTCATTGGGTGACCACTGGTTCTTGTGTTATTTACTCCTTCACAAAACCCTTCTTTATTAGCTTTCTCCACACTAGGGCTATCACCCACGAAAGCTTATGCTCTAAATATCTGTTAGTCTATGAGATGCCACAGGACTTTGTCGCTGATGCATAGACAATATTCCTAACTTCAGATATGGAAATGATACATGCATAAGAATTGGAGAATCATTTTCAGTAAGTCATGACGTTTCCAATGACATCACACCTGACCCGTCTTGCATAAAACACATCTTAGTTATGCCATAATTACATCATAACCATCTCTCTCTGAAGAACATGTGGCGCAGTATCACCTGGGTTATTTGTCTTATAACACATCCCTTTTTCTACATGTACAGCAGGTCATGCCGACTGTCTCAGCTGCAGTGTCCCGGGCTCCTGTAATGTCAGTTCAAATGGTAGCAGAGGATGTGTTCAGCTCAGGGCTGCCAGCCTGGGCGGTGCAGAAATGCAGGGTGGTCTTAAAAAACATGTCTCCATCCTACATCTGCATCTTCTTGACTTTTGTCTGGAATTTCTGGCTGGTGATGCCCCTGAACTTCTCCTGGGACAGGAACTCTAGATGGTCAGTTAAATTCCAGGGCAGGGCATACTGATTACGTCTGTCTCTCTAGCCCATGCTGCCCCCCGCCCCTGCACACAGAGATGTGCTGGTCAGTCACCAGACATGGAAAAATCTGAGCACAGGTGGCTGGTTCTCCTCCGCTAGCCTGGAACTGAAGTTCCAGGGAAAATGAGATTGATGGAGTATGATAAAACTGACATACCCAGAGGCTGGGGCTGCCCCAGCCGGCGTGGGGGGATCGGGGGGTTGGGCT